>CM042184.1:40114869-40128693 GCA_023539305.1 Ilex asprella | reverse complement strand
TTTTTAATCCCCGTCCCCATCCCCGCTTCCCCCGTACCCGCCCAAGCACAAGCTAATTAAATCTAATATTTTAAATAATCCAACAACATTTTAAATAATCTAACACAACATAATATAACATAACATATTTGAATAAAACACAAACAACAAATGTCCAAAATACTATTTCAAAATACTATATATTTGAACAAAACACAAACAAATGTCCAAAACAACATAATGGTAGTAAAATCATCTCAATCAAGTCAATATATATTTATTTTTTATTTTTTTTTTTGCGGGTAACGGGGACGGGGCGGGTACGGGGCGGGGGTAAGGGTAAGTCCATCCCCGCCTCCATCCCCGCACGGGTTTATACGGGTATCCCCGTATACGTCCACCGTCCAATACGTATAGTCCATCCCCGGTCCAAACGGGGCGGGTTTGGACGAATACCCGTTTTTCCCCGGTCCATTGACATCCCTAATTTAGATTGAAAATGCAATCATGGATTCTCAAACCCGACCCAAATATTAAACCCCTGATCATGAGTTTTGTCAAACCTAGGGGGTGGGTTTGGGAAGATGGGTTAAGAGGTTAAATATGGAAAAAAATAATTGCACCATTTAACATGAGTATGAATTGAATTGATTAAGGACAAAATAGTTATTTACAGGACAAATAATTGTTAATAATTATGATATATCCGTGAGTCTTACATGTGTATGTGTTGCATACTAAACATGAGTATGAATCGAATTCAATATTGAATCTTATCTTTGTAAAGAGGAATTTGAGTTTGAAAGAGTTTGCGGAAGCCAACCCAAACCCTTCCAAAAAATTCATCCAATCAGGCCCTCAAAAGGTCTACCCCATAAAAAATCTATACCTACAAAAAAAGCATTAGATTCAAAGGTGATGTGGGTGAATATATTAAGCAAAACATGCAATCAAGCACTTTAATATTTTGAAAACTTTTTGGTTCATTAGTTATAAACAAATGATTATGTCACATCTAAAATTTTCTAATTTGCATAAGATAGTAACTGGGTTGATATGATTCCTTCTCCATCTTCCTCAATTATCAAATGGGATGGCCCATTGCATTATTGCTAACAAACGACCAAACATTAGGAAAATAATAAGGAAACTATATTAATCTGTCCTAATAAAAATTGTTACTCTCTAAAGTGAAGATTATAAATTCTGAGGGGTGCTAAATGTAAAACTTCCAAACAGATGTCACCCCTCATAGATTTGTTAAAAAGACTCGGTAGTTGTGATTAATTACTAAGAGTAATGCTAGATGAACTTAAAAATTAGACTTAGTAATTACAACTATTGATTTCATTATAGATCCCATCATTTATTTACAACCACTATTTATTAAATGGTTGAGATTATCAAGTCTAGTTTTTAAGTCTAATTTTTAAGTTCAAACAACATATTAACCAATAAATGATGGAGGAGATGTTTGTGTGCATGGAATAGTTGGGGGTTATTTTTATTAGGTGCATAAAAGGTGAGAACTCAAGTATTATGTTTCAATTTAATGCCTTGGATCTCGATTCACTAAGATCTACGAACCAGTGATTTTTCAAGAGATATATATCGATTTATCTGTACCCCATTGTTTCTAAATTGAAATTTTGATAATATGGATTATGCGCATATTATGAGTCTATATTGCTTCTATGACCCTATTGTGATTTATTGTTGTATATTGAGATTTTTAGTCCTCTGTTTCAGAAGTTCTATTAGTGCATTTGCATTACTGCAAAAAACCTTTTCCTAACCTTGTAGTGACAAAAATCTCATGTACACTGAACTATTATTCTTAGTCATTGAATCCTTATGGTTAGATTTCAGGGTGAATAATCATCACGTTCTCTCCCGGATTAGTCACGGAATTTTTTTTTGGAGAAGGTAGATGTTGGTATTAATAGCAAAATATAGATGTACAAGTATAGGAGTGGGTCCTTACATCTACATTAATGGTTATCACCTATTGAAGTGTCTAAAAAACAAAAGCTAAATTGACTATAGCAATGCTGAATTCCAACAAAAGTATAGGCCATGAGCCAGTACTTGTAGTAGAATTATGTATCAGCTAAGTTCAATTCAGCGTCAAAAAGAAAACTGACGTGTTTCTTACCTGCTACCTAGGCATCATCTTCAACATTCAAATGATGCGAGTTTCAGGGAGATTCTACCTTTGCGCTAGTATTAGATTGGTGGTTGAGTTCCTGAACTTCAGATTAACAAACCTGTCCCTAAAGACTTGTTTAATGAATATAGCCAAGGCATTACTGTCCATTGCATGATTGCTAAATATCCTCTTGTTCAATACACATCAGATGAGAGAATAATCTTCAACATGATTTTGGTCATTTATTTTCCTTTCCAACGAGAACTAAGCTGCCCATTGAATCAATTACTGTCATGGTTTTTGTTAGACACGTATCCCACTCTGCTCAAGAAGAATGTCCATACAATTGCAGAGAATGGGCACTGAAAAAAAAAAGATGGCTATGTGATACGGGGGCTGCTTTCTGTTCCCAATTGATTAGTAAACACCTACATGCGATCCTTGGTTTTGAGTCTTTCCTTGATAGCAAAGTCATAGGATGTATCTTAGCCTAGGGACAGCATGCCCAAACCATAATAGTCTGCCAAGTTGCCTCAGTTCCGACTTCCAAGGTCCCTAATATGCTCCAATGCTGCAACAGGTGGTTGAGAATTGCCCATTCACGGTTAAGCTCCATTTCACAGTGTCATCCTTGCTCTGATCAGGTAAGTAATTAGGCATCTGATTGCTAATTTCTGCCAATTCAGTGTATCTGTATATAGGCCATCTCCATTGCCCAACAGATATTATTTCACTGACCTTAACTTCCTTAGGTAATCTTGATGCTTGAATGATCAAGGATCTATATTTGAGCAACGGAGGACCTAGTTGTCTTGCCATAAGTGGGTAGACTGTCAGTCTCATGGCGCCCCTAAGCTTTAGCAGACTTCTCCAGTTCTAAGAACCTTGAGTTGCTTCTATTTCCCATAAGCTTCTTCCCTTGAAATGATAAGTGTACCCACTGTGTCCATATATAGATTTTGTTTGTCCTTAAATGACTGCCACAAATGTCTCATGAGGAGCTCATCATTCCATTCCTCAAGTCTTTTGATTCCCCCTTCTTTCTTGGGTTTACATACATCATTCCAAGCCACTTTAGCCCCTGTGCTATTTAGGTTGGTTCCTTTCCACAAAAATGCCCTTATCATCTTCTCGGTCTTATCTGAGCACCTGTTGAGGTAAACTCAAATGTAAGGCCCAAAATATTTGGATGCCACTCAGTACAGTAATTACAAGTTGAAGCCTCTCAGCATATGACAAAAGTTCTATTTGGCCAAGACTTTGTTCTAACTTCAATACTTTCTATTAGGCCAGCACAATACTGAGCCTTGACCTTGAGCCTTGAAGAAATAAGGGGGACTCCTAGATACCTACAGGCAAGTTCCCCTCAGAGAATCCAAATATAACCCTTATTTGTGGTCAAATCTGAGGAAGTATTGCACTAAAAACAATGTTGCACTTAAACGGATTTGCCATGAGACCCGATATAGCTTGAAACTGCTGAAGAGATTGCTTAATCACATTGGCATACTGAAAATCACCATGACAGAGCAAGAGTAAATCATCAGCAAAAAGGAGTTGGGTGATCTTGCACCTCCAATGGTATTGGAAGTCTGGGTTAGCAAAAATGTTCCTCTGAATGAGGTGTGTTAAAACTTCCATAACAATAATTACAAATAAGTAGGGTCTGTGAAAAAACCGTGCTATTTCTTTATTTACATTGACAGAGAATCTTGGAGTAGTAATGCAAGAATGAATCCACTTTCTCATGACCAAAGGAAAGTTGAAGGCCTCTAGAACTTCCATTAAATAGTGATGGTGTAGGCATGTGATGGGACATTTATGATAATCACCAAGGAGCCGACACGTGTCCTTGGCATGAGAGATGTTGGGTGCTCTCTCGAGTGATGCGTGTCCTCAGCGTGAGCAACCCTCGACTATGTCCGCGAGTGTCACATGTCCTCGGCACTAAGGGCCCCTCGGAGCCCCTGCGAGTGACATGTGTCCTCGGCACTAAAGGTGAATCGGAGCCTTCATCATGTGACACCTATCCTCGACTCCCAAAGTTCCTCGAGGAGATCTCCATCCAACACGTGTTCTTGGCGTCAGGTCCACTACTCCACCAAGGTATTGGCAACTACCTTGGGACTTGGACTATGACAAATGGTAGAGTTCTTAGAGGAGTCAAGAATGACGTCACCACATCAGGTGGATTTTAATCATCAAATCCTCTTCCCAATGCAGTCAGAATGACAGATGAGGCAACTTGATAACCAAATAAAAAGATTCCACGAAGTACGAAACCCAGATGGCATGATCTCTTGAAGGGGCAAAAGACGCAAGTACCCCAGCGCATGCGCATCCACAGTGAAGGATATTAAATAATCCCTCAGAAGGATGAGACATATTTATTTCTCAGAGAGTCTCAAAGGAAGAACATTAAGTGCTCGAGAGTCCGAGCATTTAATGCCTATACTGCTTACACGAAAAACGGAAGGCACTCTGCTCAAAAATTGAGCACCACCCACTGCCTTCCAAATGGGCCAATAAGGGACTTCCTCTCCAAAGGACTTTCCTGTTGGCAATGATTACCTCCATGGAGGTATAAATAGCTCTTAGAAACTCAAAACAAAGGTACAAAAATCTCACCCAAGCAACAAAATAGTGTTTCCTTCCCATCTCACACACTGACTTGACTGTCAAAGGGGTCACGCCGAAAAACACTTTGACGCCTTTCTAACCTTCTTTTTTTAGTAGTAGGGTTCTTCTTGATACACAGGGATCGTGCGGACTGCTGGAAAAGTAATTCATCACCACTCCTTATACTTTTTCTCACTTCTGTTTACCACAGGATCATCGAATTTCCTGGTAAAATACATGTTCATCAAGGGAGAGATTTCTCTATTCATTTACTGTGCGAAAATCACCGCGCACAGTTTGACACCGTTTGTGGGAATGACCAAGTTTTCTTGAGATAGTGATCATGATGAACACTTGTTTGAAAGGAAATGGTCCTCAGCAAAGGAATTTAGACCTACCGGATCCATCCATATCGAGAATGGAGGATCACATTGAGAGCGTCAACTAAGAGTTTTCGATCCATTCTAGAGAGAAACCCACCAAATCGAACTGAGCCTCGGGGGGCAAAAAGGATGGCTCATTGGCCCGTCAACTTGTCGTTCTCATCGAAGAGTGGTTGGGGGGATTGATTGAGACAACTAGAGGAAAACAACGTGAATGATCTAAACATACTCAACGAATTTTCATTTTTCGGTGGGGGATCTCAAAACTTACAATCATCTAAGGAGCCCTCCGTTAAGGAGGTAGGAGCTAAAAACTTGAGGAATCGTCCAAGTGACGGAGCAAGGGGCTCTAAGGATCCGAAACGCTCGAGGGCCAGTGGACAGGACCCGCAGGTCCCACCCAAGAGGGCCAAACCTTTGGCTTCAAACGACCTTCGTCGAAGACTGTCCAGGCGTAGGGGCGCAGAGGAGTCTGAGGAGGGGTCAACACTCTTTGTAAATAACGAAGGAGCCGGGGGGCATGCTGCCCGACGCAGAAATGGAGAGATGAAACACCATAAGGATGGGGGAGACCTCAGGTCTAAGTTGAATTCTATGAGGATGGACAAGTCCACCCCTAGTGACGACAAGAATGACGAAGCCATTTTGTCATCGTTTACCAAAAACATCATGGAGATGGAGGCACCGAAGAAGTTTGAGGTACCACGATTCAAAGTTTTCGATGGACGCTCCGACCTAGAAGCTCACCTCAGGCAATACAAACAAATGATGTCCTTGGATCACTCGGGCCATAGGCTGTTGTGCCGGGCGTTCTCAATGACCTTGGACAATACGACCATGAAATGATTTGAGACCCTTCCACCAAATTGCATAGGGTCTTGGAGGGAGCTGATGAGAAAATTCTCAGCAAGATTCATCACGGGGAGCAAGTGCCCCAAGGATGTTGGATCGTTGCTGACCCTCCAACGGAGGGAAGATGAAACACTCTGCTAATACATCACTCGCTATTGGTAGGAGGTGAACGAGGTGAAGGGGGTGCTCCAAGGTCATCACAACATCCTCTTTTAGACTTGACCTCTCTTAGGACACAGATCTTTATAGGTCGTTAACGAAGTGGACGCCAATGGACATGGGCGAGTTGATGGCCTGAATCAATAAGTATTCCAAGATAGAAGATGAGTTAGTGAGGAGTAAAGGTAAAAACCTAACCTTGAAGAAAAAAGGGAAGGAAAATGAGGGAGATCCTCATAGGAAAGGTTTGATTCGGGCATCAGGGAACTCCTTCAGAGTGACTCACACCATGTTCAAAGAACCTATTTACAAGTTGTTGCACAAGATCAAAAAGAAGCCCTTCTTTAAGTGGCCACCCAAGATATAGGGTGATCTGTCCACCAGGAACTAGAATGCAAGGTGTTCGTACCACAAGGACGTGGGACACCTTACTAAGGATTTTCGAGTGTACAAATCCTTTCTGGAGAAGTTGGTGCAAGAGGGATATCTCTAGGAATACATTGAGGAAGATCCATCAAGGGAGGCACAAGCCGCCGACGACAATGCTGCTGTCCGCGACAACGTTATTGATGTCATCCACATCTCTCCCCTGGAGCGACCGACAACCAACTCCCTTAGGTCCAACCTTAATAGGGTAGCCTTCACTAGAAATGTGGAAGGGAACGACGGGGACCAGCCAAGTAAGAGGTCCCAAACGGATCAAGGAGGCATCACATTCTCTAATGCCGACCTGGCAAGCGTGGTCCTCCCCTACGAGGATGACTTGATCATAACTTTACGGATTGGTGGTTTCAATGTTAAGAGGGTCCTCGTAGATATAGAGAGCTCCTTGGAGGTAATGTCCCTTGATGTGTTGAAGCGAATGATCCAAGGATCTTACCACTGTCAAGACACCCCTCGTCGGGTTCAATGAACCGTTTATCCTACCTTTAGGGAATATCACTTTGTCGGTCACCACGAGACCTACCACAATCGACACAAAATTTTTGGTGATCAATTCTGATTCACCATACAACATAATCATGGGACAGACTTGGTTGCACTCTCTTGGAGTAATGCACTGCACCTACCATCAAAAGTTGAAGTTCCCCACTCTAGAGGGGATAATGGAGATTTATGGGACCAAACTTCTAAAAAGAGTTAATTCTATTCCACCATAAAATTTGGGGCCGCCTCCAAGGAAAAGGAGCATGCCCCGGAGGAAGTATTAAACAAATAACAAGTACAGTCCCGACGGCTGGGCGTCGATGAGCCATGGGTTAACCTAGTCGATCGCTCCGTGGAAAATCTCTGGAAAGTGCTCTTGGCGGAAGGGAACGAGAAAAAGGTACTTTTTAATCGGCTCCACCATGTCGCTAGCCTAGCAGGAGAAGATGACTAACTTTTTAAGGAAGAACGTGGATGTGTTTGCATGGGACACTGTGGAGATGAAGGGCATAAGTCTCAATGTTATAACTCACAGGCTCCATGTTGATCCTAGTCATAAGCCCGTAAAACAAAAACCTTAGCGTACGGTGCCGCATCACGCCCAAGCGGTGAACAAAGAGGTGGAGAGGCTCCTAAAAGTTGGCGCTATCTGAGAGGTACAATTTCAGAATGGTTGCCAAACATCGTCTGCTCAAAGAAGAAGAGTGGGAAGTGGCGTGTCTATGTAGACTTCATTGACTTGAACAAGGCTTGTCCCAAGATGATTTTCCCCTTCTAAGGTTGATCAATTGATTGAAGCCACAGCGGGACACGAACGCATAAGCTTCATGGAGGAGAAGACCGTCTTCATCACTTCAAGGGGATCTATTGTTATACGGTCATGCCGTTTGGACTAAAGAACACAGGTGCTACATATCAAAAACTCATGAAGTGGATATTCAAGTGAAAATTTGGGAACACCATGGAGATGTACATTGATGATATGCTGGTCAAGAGCAGGAGATGGGATAATCACATCGCGGACTTGGAGGACACCTTCTCCACTCTCCGAGAGTATGGATTGAAATTGAATGTGGCTAAATGTGCCTTTGGAGTTGGCTATGGAAAGTTCCTGGGGTAATTATTAAGCCGACGCGGCATCGAGTCCAACCCGGAGCAGATACAGGCTATCATGGATGTACGTAGCCCCCCGAATGTTCGAGACGTTCAGAAACTCACGAGAATGTTAGATGCCTTAAATCGTTTTATATCTCGATCCTCAGACAAGTGCAAGCCTTTCTTTGGGGCAATCAAAAGGTTTGGGAGGGATACTTGGAATGAAGAATGGAGGGATCAAGGAGTACCTTAGGGTCCTCCCGACCCTATCTGTCCTAGAAAGGGGGAGATGTTGTTTCTTTACTTGGCCATATCAGAGTTTGCCGTTAGCGGTGTATTGTTCCACGAGCACGAGCATGAACAAAGTCCTGTGTATTATGTTAGCAAAGCTCTGTTAGGCACGAAGACAAGGTATTTGCCTTTGGAAAAGCTTGCATTAGCGCTAATCACTACTGCAAGGAAATTAATGCATTACTTCCAAGTGCACCCCATTACCGACCTAACAGAGCAACCTTTGAAGGCGATCCTAAGGAAGGCGGACCTCTTTGGGAGGGTAACGAAATGGGCCGTGGAGTTGGGGGAACATGATATTCATTATAGGCCTCGCATGGCGATCACGGGGTCAAGTGTTAATGGACTTTATAGCTAAATTTCCAAGGGAGAGCCTCCTCCCCCCGAAGAGGGGCCCTCCACGGACAACCAAGTGCACTCCTGGACTTTTTGCGTGGATGGATCCTTCAGCAACAAGGGTTTCAGGATCAGAGTGTTATTAGTCTCCCCGGAGGGATTCATAACGGATCAACCCGTACTTCAAGGCATCCAACAATGAGGCGAAGTACGAGGCCCTTATCACTGGGAGGGTAACGAAATGGGCCGTGGAGTTGGGGGAACATGATATTCATTATAGGCCTCGCATGGCGATCACGGGGTCAAGTGTTAATGGACTTTATAGCTAAATTTCCAAGGGAGAGCCTCCTCCCCCCGAAGAGGGGCCCTCCACGGACAACCAAGTGCACTCCTAGACTTTTTGCGTGGATGGATCCTTCAATAACAAGGGTTTCAGGATCAGAGTGTTATTAGTCTCCCCTGAGGGATTCGTAACGGATCAACCCGTACTTCAAGGCATCCAACAGTGAGGCGAAGTACGAGGCCCTTATCACTGGACTCAAACTTGCCGATGCGACGGGGGCCGTGGTGTTAAAGGTCCATTGTGATTCCTTACTGGTGGTCAACTAGATCAATGGGGAATTCGAAGCCACGAAGCCATGACCCTACTTCACAAGTTAAAAAAGGTGGAAATCAAGCAAGTCCCTCGAGGTTCTTTCCCACCATCAGGCAGCCAACAAAAGACTTCCACCCACTAACTAGTCCTTGGTCATTTGCCCAATGGGGACTCGACTTAGTTGGACCCCTCATAAGGGCTCTTAAAGACAAGAAATTCCTAATAATTGAGACTGATTACTTCACGAAGTGGGTCGAGACAGAGTCATTGACTCATATCAAGGACGCGAACACCAAAAGATTCGTATGGAGGAACATAGTGACTAGTTTTGGAGTACCCCGTGCGCTTGTGTCAGATAATGGGACCTAATTTAACAGCGGACCCTTCAAATATTTTTGTGAGCATCTTAGAATCCGAAACTACTACTCCACGTCCCCATACCCACAAGCCAACAGGCAAACAGATTCTTCAAACAAGACCATCAAGAAGAGGTTGGAGAAAGCTTAGGGAAAATGGGTGGACGGGCTCCTAAAGTCCTTTGGGTTTATAGGACAACTCCGCTGACCTCAACGGGCAAAACACCTTACGCCCTTGAGTACAGAGTAGAGGCGGTTATCTCACTAGAGGTGGGTCTCCCTACTATAAGGACCTAAGTTTTTGACACTGGGGAGAATAGCCACTAGCTCAGCCTAGACTTGGACCTCGTGGAGAAAAAGAGGGAAATAACTGCCTTGAGACTAGCTAAGTACTAAGAAGGGGTATCCAACCTTTACAATAAAATAGTAAAGCCCCAAAGATTCCAAGTGAGAGACCTAGTGCTCAGAAGAGTAGTCGGGAATACCCGTGACCTGGCCGATTGAAAAATAGGTCTCAATTGGGAAGGACCATACAAAGTTATGTTAATGGGAGGCTTCGGATCGCACAAGTTAGAGGATATGGAAGGAAATATTTTACTTTGGCCTTGGAATGTAATAAATTTGAAAAAGTATTATTTTTGAGAAACATAGGCTTTTTTTTGCCAAGTGTTCGGTCCTAGAAGGGGAATGGCCCCGGAGACGGAGTCTTAAGACTTTTACCCCAAAATAAAAAAAGGAGTAGAGCCTCTTGGAAGGGGCATGACCTCGGAGGCATAGTCTTAAAACTCCTACCTCGAAAGAAACAAAGGAGCAAAGCCTCCTAGATGGGGCACGGTCCCGAGGGTGAGGCCTTAGAAAAAGGCTCATCCCAAAATGACCCAAGGACCAGAGCCTCTTGGATAGGGCATGGTCTAGAGGGTGAGGCCTTAGGAAAAGACTCACCCCAAAATACCTAAGGAGTTGAGCCTCCTGAATGGGGCACGGTCCCAAGGGTGAGGTCTTACAAAAAGACTCACCCTGAAAAGACCTAAGGGGCAAAGCCTTCTGGATGGGGCATGTCCCCTAGGGGGAACACTTGGAAATTTTTTCATGAAGGGAGCCGAGGCCGAGGAAGACCACTACCCTCGAGGAGGAGAAGGATATTGACTTTGGGATAACACTTATTTGAAAAAAGCTAGAAAAAGAAAAAGAAAACAATGCAAATATTTGAAAAAAAGAAGGGAATTATTGTATTGAAAGAAAGGAGGG
This sequence comes from Ilex asprella, assembly GCA_023539305.1. Classification (NCBI taxonomy): domain Eukaryota; kingdom Viridiplantae; phylum Streptophyta; class Magnoliopsida; order Aquifoliales; family Aquifoliaceae; genus Ilex; species Ilex asprella. The sequence continues at coordinate 40,117,704 of CM042184.1, read as the reverse complement.
CTTTGCGTCCCTCAAGTAACAAAGATAGAAATTAAGCTACAAGAAAATAGAAAGCTAAGTTCCAAGAGGAGGCCCCGTGACCTCGCCATCGATGCCACCTCCAATGTCTCCAAAAAGTTCATCGATGCTTGCGGAGAAGAAGGTGCTAGATAGGCGGGGACAATGGAAGCATCACCCTGAGGGACATGCACAGTGCCAGCAGTAGGAATCGACTCGGGATGAGTAGGAGCAGGAGCCGAGTTGGCGAGAGTCTGAGCAGGAACAACGTCGATAAGAGGAAGATGAGGACTGCCCTGAGGATCTAGGGTGGAAGCCACAGTCTCAGCTGCTAGGGCTGAGTTTGGCACTTGGGATATCCCAACATCTTCAGCTGCAGCTTCTGACCGGGCTTGCACCATCTCCTCAGAAGGAACATACTCATGCTCCTTGAAGAGTGGAGACTTGGCAGGAACCTCCGCTACACAAAGTGCCTCATCCCAGCCGACCTTGAAGTACTCTTTCTTGTTCTCTTCAAAGTCCACTAGGATATCATCAGCACATCGATTGACGATCTATTTCTCTATCTTCTTGGTTTCCTCCAACTCGGCCCTTAAATTGTCCAACTCCTGGGTGAGGGTAGAACAAGTTTGCTCTGACTCAAGCACCTTTGCCTCGACCGCTGACAACTGCTTCTTCGCCTCGGTGATCCTATTCTTGGTGTCGGCGAGTGAAGCCTTGAATTTGTTAGCCTTTCTTTTAGTAGCCTGGCCCTCCTTGAAGAGCTCGACAATCTAGGCCCCCTGAGTGGACAGGGTCTTGTTTCGAGCAGCCACATCTTCCTTGGCCGCAGCTCGGGCTCCTCGGGCCTTTTCCAGCTCAGCTTGGAGCCTCTCGCACTTCTGGAATTGGTCCCAATGAGCATGGAAACGCTCAACGATGATAGATATTTGCTAGGTTGTCTGAAAGGTAATGAAAGTGATCATGCCGACGAAAGCAAAATCAAAAAGGAAGGAAAAAATCACAAGTATGAGAGCCTTACCACCAACGAATTCTGGATGATGGAGTAGAAAAAGTTGTTGCTCCCACGCCCTCTATGGACCGACATGTTGGCATAAAAAAGAATGGCTTCATTCACGGCATAGGCAGTGTGGGGAGAGACAACAATGGAGTAAGTCACCTGGATCAGCCAATTGTCGCGATCTCGGGCTCGACCACGCCACCCCAGGGCATTGGGTGTCGGTGTTGGTGTAGGCGTTAGCGTAGGTGTTGGCGTTGAAGTCAGTGTTGGACTACCTTTGCCTCAGCCATCATCGTGCCTTTGCTTCACTCTCCTTTCCTTCCGCTGAGGATCCCTCTCGTGCCCACGGTCCCGCCTAGTTGGTGTCGATATGACAGGAGCATTGGTTGGAGAAGGAGTAGGGAAGGGTGTGGACCCCTCGATTGGTACCCCAGAGGGGCGAGTGCGCCCCAAGTTGGGGGTGACATTGGAGACTGACCCACGACCCCATCCGGCCGTGGGGGCAAATCGTTCTCTAATCAAGCCAAGGGAGATGCGAGGTGGGTTTGACATGGCTACTTCTAGAGCATCTTCTTCATCTATGTTTTGCAGGACATTGAAGTCTGGTCAAGCCTCCCTACCAAAATTACTTTCCTCGGCGTAGATGGATCCCTTATCTCTTTAACCTCGACAGTTGTGTCTTCGACAGCCTCTACCTCGGCTTCAATGGCTCGGTCGGGGTCCTTCTCCAAATTCTCCCCGGATAACGACGACCACCTTGCTAGGTCAAATGGTTGTGGATTTTGGGAGAATTTTCTATACCCCGGGGTATAGTCCAACAGCTCATGCACGACTCGGCCAAACTCGTTGCCTTAGTACCCCCAAACGGTGATGATGTTGGCGAGGTTGACAAGATTCCGAGGGGGCAGAGCAAACTCGGCATCGGAGACTTCTGTAAAGAACAAACAATTTAATGATAAGAAGAAAAGAAATGACCTGCCAAGATGAAGAAAGACAAGAAGAAAGAGAGAGAGAAGTCGAAGTACTCGTTGTTCGCCACTGTTGGGGGCACTACAAATCGTCGTACTCGGGGCCGATTCCTCTCTCCCATTCGCCACAGAAGACCAGCAAGTCATCCAACAAAGTATAGAAAAAAAGAATCTCCTCCAAGTTGATGTTGACTTGAAGACACTTGTTCAGGGCCACGACTCCCATGCTGATCTTGAAAGTGTTTAGGCAATATTGCCCTGTAAAAAGGCAGAATCAGGACAAGAAACGGAGAAGGATAGGGTGGAGGGAGAATCTGATACCACCCTCCATGATCACCTTGGTATAAAAAGGCATGGTTGCCTTGGTACCGGTGTTGACGCTATGAAGTATATGATGAACTCATTCACGGCGACACTAATAGGGATGGAACAGTGAGTTTTAAAGCTAGTAATTTGCTGGCGGCCCTGGACAGTGTATTTCCTCGGCCTTGAGGGGTCAGCCTCATCGGCCCCGACGTTCGCACTCCGACGACGTCTCGACATGGTTTAAACTAGAAAAAGACTCGAAAATGAGGGGGCTTCCTAAGAATGAGCGGCCCAAAGGTCACTAATATGGACATAAAGAAGAAAAACGAAGACAGGAGGATTATGTGATGCTACAAGAACAAAAAGGAATAAGAATAGAGGGAGAATGGTCACCAGAAAAAGAATAGGCAAGGAAAGTAGTTCCTCACCAAATTCGAATGATTTCGGTACAGAGGAGAGGTTGGTGGTTTCTGTAACGCCCCAAATATCACCCTGGACGGCATTATATTCTAATAATCATTTAAGCATGAGAGCACTAAGTAATCCATCAACATTACATCAACA
>CM042184.1:40045371-40114859 GCA_023539305.1 Ilex asprella | reverse complement strand
TCTATCATATAAATATATACCTTTATAAAAGAAAATGCGGGGTGTTATAGTTTCCTTCTTTGTTGAATTCTGAGGAGTTGGTAGCTTTTCAGATGAACAATGGTGTCTCTGATGGAACTTCGGTGTAGGTCTCTAATTTGGCTAAAGTTGCAAAAGTGGAAGAAAGGGGCAAGGGCTCTGTTTACATAAGAGAGTGTCACGCCCCATATTTCACAAAGCGTGATAAAAAAAAATTACTTTGTTTATTATAAAAATACATACCGGTTTATTGTATAAACATCTAGTTTAAATAAATCATTTTTTTAGAAAATTTCGGCAGAGTTTTCTTTGAAAATCGGGCATTCAGATAATTGGTGAGAGTTACTTGTGAGAGCATTAAACATAATAATTATACCTAACTAGTCATTCACATCATATCAATCATATACATTCCTTCTCATGATATCCACAAATAAGTCTTTATTATTCAATACCGGCGTGGAAAATGGAGGCCCACGAAGTCCTCACAAACCCGGGTTATAATCTAATTATCCAAAATTCTTCGTCATGAACATAATATACATAATATCTAAAATGTTTATAAGTAAACTGTTTAAAAGGTCTCAATCTATACATATTCTCTCAAATTAATCAAGATATGAATCACTTACAAATCCTCAATAATATATATCATTGTACATTATTCTTTACATACTCTAACTAAATATATAAAAATCATAACAACTATCTTCTGCGTCGATAATCCCACTATGGAGTTCACCAACATATGCCCATAACTGAAAATGTTAAACGATAGGGGTGAACAACCACACGCTCAGTAGGATAATTATTTTTTCAAGCATATACAAGGTTTTAAATACCAACAGTTCACAATCATATTGAAATACAAAGAAATAATTTATCAATAAGTCTAGGTACATGATAAGTAGTAAGCATTTTTGAAAGTACACTACATATTATCATTTGAAATACATAAGTGAAACATCAAGGAATTTACCATATCGAAATCAAATCTCAAAATAACACTATAAAACCTCTCTTCTTAAAACATAATTCAAAATCATTGATTTTATAAAGTACAAACTGAAAAATCTTTATACAAGTATATGTATAACAAATCTGGTAAAATAATCATTTCTTATTTTGAACACAATTTCATAAACTTGTTCCTTCAAAGTATTTTTCAAAAATATTAACTCCACGTACTTTCGTCTCAACTTCACCTTACCTCACCCCACTCAAGAAGTTTGTTGGAATATTGGTCTATTGGTTTCTTGGCACCCAAAATCCATGTATGCTACCCATACGGATAGATATCATCAAACAAACACCGGTTCACGAATGAACCATCCCCGGGAAACTTTTTGGGTCTTGCACCCTAGGGTCTCATCGCCCTTCTTACTTTTTAGGGAGGATGTGTAGGGCACAACTTGTGAAGCCACACAGGTTTTCACTGAAAACCACTACAATCATCAATCCCCCCTAGGACTAGTAGCCGCCTTGGTAATTCCCCTAAAGGGCCCCAACCGTCTACTAACCCTTTGTCTGTCGGTACCGAGCATACAAGTTTCAAACCATAATTTCTTGATCATCTTCCATTCCTAACACCAACCACAATTTTGACACTTTTAAAAAAAATACATAATAAAATCTTACATTTCTATTTCCAACATAACACATTCTCAAAATAACTCACATACACACCAAAAATATAATTTGTACCATTTTATTACAAATTTTGCCAATTAAATGATTGAGAAGTTATATAGATCAACAACGCCATTTTCATACTTTAAAATAACTTAACAATACCCCAAATCAGGGTAAAATATACTTAATCATATTATAAAAATCCATACCTCTTTTTACAATTTATCATTTCAATACTTATAGTCACTTTGACATTTTATCACACACATGATAGACATAAAATTTCCAAATACACATTTACAAAGTAACATAGTCATTCTCAAAAGACAAATCAAATACATTATATAAAAAATGATATATATTCTAAAGAATCCAAACTCTTAGGTTCAATCAAACACCCATAACAAAAATCAAGTTAGAGTTTCTGTGATATCATGGTATCCCACATCAGTTAGGGAGGGGAAAGTTGCTGGGTTTATAAGTAAGCTCCTCACCTTACATGATATAAGACCTTTTCCCAGGGGTACTGGGAGAAACAAATCTGTGAGGGCCAGTGGGCCCAAAGCGGACAATATTATGTCATGTGGAGGGTGGGGTGTTACAAAGTGGTATCAGAGCCGACTCTCGCCTGGACCGAGTGTGGGGCCCTGCCATGCTCGCATGTAGTGGGTGGGCAGGTAGCTGGCAGGCTACTGCATGGGGACGTGCAACCCTAAGGGGGTGGATTGTAATATCCTGGTATCCCACATCGGTTAGGGAGAGGAAAGTTGCTGGGTTTATAAGTAAGCCCCTCGCCTTACACGATATAAGACATTTTTCCAAGGGTACTGGGAGAAACAAAGTCGTGAGGGCCAGTGGGCCCAAAACGGACAATATTATGTCATGTGGAGGTTGGGGTGTTACAATTTCAAACCCACAATACCCAAATTCACTTAATGCATGTAGGTTTACAAATTCATAGTAAACTCATCAATTAATTAAGACCCATAGCATGTATTTAGCTCATACTAAATAAATTGATATAGAACGTACATGAGATGCATTAATATATATGCAAAAAAAAAAAGAAAAACCCTACCTAGAAATCAAGAATTGCAAGCCAATTTCTAAGGATTTTCAAGTAAAACTCAAGCTTTAGAGACCTTCTTCTTCCCTTTTCTCGTTCCCTTTATCTTCTCCTAGGGTTCTAAGAGGTATTGAGTGAGAGTGGAATGAAAGAATGGAAGAAAAGGGGCTGAAATATGGGTTTTAAACCCACCAGTCCCGAAATTTACTGTTTATGGGCTGAAATTTGGGTTTTCTCCAAAATTACAGTTTTACCACTAAACATTCCAATTTGATCCATATGACTACCCTAAGATTTTTCAACGTTTCGGATTCACTTTTAATGTTATTTTAACCTAAAAATATTTAATTTTATGATTTATTTCAAAACTAAAGTTAATTTACACCTGAAACACTAAAATGACTATTTTATTCCTCCGAATCGCTATATTAGCTAAACGTCTATTTCAAGTTTATTTTCAGACCTCTCAGATTGAATGATAATATTATTTTGACCTCAAAATATTAATATATTTAATTAGTTATCCTTATCAACCTTAAACACCTCTAAAAATTAAATTTAACCTAAAAGTCAATACGTTCGAGCTTCAAAATTACACGACTATTCCTTTAACAACGATTCCAAGTTTCTCTCATCATTTTAATCATTTTAAAAATACTAGCAAGTTAATATCATTTATATTTATATAATACACGGGATCTCATAGAGAGCCAACCCCTTCATTGCGCACAAGGCACGAAGGGGGCACATTAAATGGGGCACGATCCCCAAAGAGGGGGAAACGACTGTATAAGGAAGGAAAAGGCAAGCCCTTTTATCTTCTCACTCCATGTCATCCACGACGTACGAAGATCAAGGGCTGGGGGTAATTGATGGGACATTTCTGAGAATCATCAAGGATTCGACACGTGTCCTCGGCATAAGAGGCGTGGGGTGCTCTCTCGAGTGACACGTGTCCTCACCGTGAGCAACTCTTGGCTCTGTCTGCGAGTGACACGTGTCCTCGGCACTAAAGGCCCCTTGGAGCCCTTGCGAGTGACACGGTGTCCTCGGCACCAAAGACGCCTCGGTGCCTTCCTCATGTGACACCTGTCCTCGACTCCCTAAGTTCCTCAAGGAGCTCTCCATCCAATACCTGTGTCCTCGACATCAGATCCACTGCTCCACCGAGGTATTGGCGACTACCTTGGGACTTGGACTATGACAAATGGTAGAGTTCTTAGAGGAGTCAAGAATGACGTCACCACATTAGAGGTGGGGGTGACTTTTAATCATCAAACCCTCTTCCCATGGTAGTTAGAATGACAGATGAGGCAACTTGGTAACCAATAAAAAGAATCCACAAAGTACGAAACTCAGATGACATAACTTCCTGGAGGGGCAAAAGACACAAGTACCCCAGCTCATGTGCAGCCACAACGGAGGACATTAAATGATCCCTTAGAAAAATGGGACATATCTATTGCTCGGAGAGTCTCAAAGGAAAAACATTAAGTGCTCGGGATCCTGAGCATTTAATGCCTAAACTTCTTCCACGCAAAACGGAAGGCACTCTGCTCAAAGATTGAGCACCACCAGGTGCCTTCCAAATGTGCCAGTGAGGGACTTCCTCTCCAAATGAACTACTTGTCCACAAATGATTACCTCCATGAAGGTATAAATAGCTCTCAGAAACTCAAAATAAAGGTACAAAAATCTCACCCAAGCAATAGAACAATGTTTCCTTCCCCTCTCTCACATACTAACTTGATAGTTGGAGGGGTCAAGCCGCAAAACACTCTGGCGCCCTTCCAACCTTCTTTTTTGAGTGGCAGAGTTCTTCTCGATACTCCGGGATCATGCGGGCTGCTAGAAAAATAATTCATCACCACTCCTTATATTTTTTTTCACTTCCGTTTGCCACGAGATCATACAAGATAAAACTCGTGTTCTTCAAGGGAGAGATCTGTCAATTCATTTACTGTGCAAAAATCACCGCGCACAACATGCTTGATAGTTCTGAAAGGATGGATAGGGTTATAGTATCTCCAATAGTACACTTTATTTGAGAGAGACTATTAAGATGCAAACAATTTTTTCCCCGTAAAGACCAGAAAAGAAACTACAAACAGTAATGTTATGCTGACTAAATTTTGGAACCAAATTAAGAGCTCAAATGACATGACAACATATTATTTGAAGTCTTTATTGGGGTCAAATGACATGACACCAAATAAAGAAACCCGAGTCAACTGTCATGTCATTTGAGCTCTGAATTTAGTCCTAAAATTTGATTAGTATAGCATTACTGAACTACAAAATGAAGTACAATCCATCTTTTAATGTGGAATTTATGGCAAGCAATTAGTTTGAATTTTATCGGACACATTAAGCAGTTTTTTGCACTTTTATATATGGAATAAACAGATAAATTGCAAAATGTTAACAATACACACTACTTCCACTCAACAATGATGATGACATATATCTTAGTCTATTTCACTACATATTTGATTTTTAGCAACAACTCCTTTCACTAACTTAGGAAGAGTCTCCAGAAGGCTAAGGCATTGAGAAAACTACTTCTTTTCTGATTTCCCTGCATGTTTATCGTCGAAAATCACCAGCTTAATGCTATCTGTTTTGGTGATCGGAAGTTCACCGGCTTCACCCTTTTCATCACTTGGTGGTTGGGAGTCGAGAAGATCTTTGCTTTTACCCCAAACAACGGCATAAAGGCCGATTGCTATGATAATTGCTCCAATTACACTGAGGTAAGATCAGGAAAAAAAAAACATTCACACAATAAAGCGGAAAAGATTAGTTCATTTTTTCGAATTAAACAATCAAATTGACGTTTATAAGTTGTAGTCATTCATATAATGCCACTTATAATATTAATTGGTGGAAAGAGTGTTTTGGGACACATCGGAAAACACAACTACAATGGATGAATGGACCAATGCAAAAAAAAAAGAGGGGGGATTTGGAACACTTGGTTTGATTTGGTTTGGTTTGGGATATACCTTCCAAGATGAAGTTTCTCGGCTAGAACAACAGATCCGAGAGCAGCAACAATGATCATACACAGAGGGTTGAAGGCTGTTACAAACACTGGACCCCTTGTCTTCATCACCACGCCTTGAACGTAGTAACTCACTCCGGAGGCTACTATACCCTGAAACATTGACAGCCGAATCAAAATGATTGTTTTTGGAGGCATGCTGAAACTTTATACAAAAGAAGAAGAAGAGGCTTACTGTGTAAACAGGAGCGAGGAGCCTGGAGTCGAAGCCAATCGCCCAGACGCCAGGGTGACTATGCTCAGCCACTAGAGTCAATGCCGCGCTTTGCACTGTGCCCATCAAGCATATCCAGAATGCCAGAGACAACTCCGCCGGGTATTCCTTCACTGTAATCGACTGGACAAGGACAGCCATCAACACAGCATTTTAGTGTCCTACTCTAACTTTTCATCTAATAAAAATACGATTAGTATAAATTTTTTATTATTCTATGATTTTTTAATTAATAGTTACAAATTATTCAAGACTGGACCAAATTTCAGTACGATATACTTATATTCAGGTAAAAAAGCTTACTTGCAGTATGAAGAAAGCAGACCATGCGAGACAACCAACTAGGATGCAGAGTGTCCCAGCGACCCAATGTTGGCCTGATGACTCGCTGCTATTTACAAAGTGGCTTGCTTTCGGGGTCCAAAATAGATCGATTATGGGTCCTTTGTACAATGTCATTACTAATGCCCCTGCAAATGTTACTAGGGTTCCGACGACCTTAGCCTGACTGCGCCGTTCTTTAATCTTTATAAGCTCCAACCTGTTCAGACGATATCATCATGTGCTATGCACGAGATTACAAAAAAAAAAAATAATAATAATACTGAAACGGCATAGAAAAATATAAAATACATTAAATTATTGTGGTTTGATTCAAAAGTATATGAGCAATTCTTACAAACCATGGAGATTACAAGAGTTCTTCAAACGGAATAAAAGTTAGAGAACAACTACTTCTGTATGCCATGACTTTATTATGAATTTCCATTTTAAAAAAAATAATTTTATAATTTGATCGGATTTTCAAAAATTAGGTTAACCAAAAAAAAAATTTGTTGCCATGACTTCATTATGAATTTTCCTTTTAAAAAAACTAATTTTATAATTTGATCGGATTTTCAAAAATTAGGTTAACCAAAAACAAAATTGTGTTTGGGGTGTTGCCCCTCGCTCAGACCCAAAAAATATTGTCCCATGGGTTTTATGTCAAATTGTGCACGAATCAGAATGAAATACAAAATATTGACAATATCACAAGTAAAGCTACATAAGTAGATGTTTAATTATCCGAATCCCTTAATTGGGCATGATGATTTTGTCACAAGATGCAACTTTAGTGGAAGGTGACCTCACCATTAATAAGCCATTCATCTTTCTCCTTTCACCCACCATCTAGTTTTATATTTTCCATTATTATTGGAGTACATATGGAGAAAAAAGGTTAAGAATTCCAATGAGGTCATCCAGTAGCGTACTTTCTGTTCGACATAATGCCTCTATGACCCACCTTTTTTGCCAGCATACAATAATGTTGTTATGATTAGTTTACGATAAATCAGGTAGTGCCTTCTACGCAAATAGAACATGCAATACCAAGGCTTATATGCTATATGGACTTAACACGAACTCACGATAAAAAATTATAAATTGGCCAAATATGAATTTAAAAAATTTTGACATGACACAATTCGATTGATTGACAGCTTTTGGTATCTTGCTAGAGTTCATCTGGTCTTACCGGAGAATGACTGCAATCACAAAGGTAACGGCTGGAACAGCATTCATAATTGCAGAAGCATATGATGCTGATGTCAGTTTCATCCCCAAGAAGGTTAAGTTCTGATCCAGAATTGGCCTGATCAAATGAACAAGTATCGATGTATCATTAGAATTCTTTCTTGTACTGGTTGTGAACGATGTCCTAAGTTGTACATACTTGATGCATGCCTCAGCGGTTTAGCAGTATGAGGATGAATGATGAATCACTAACCACTTTGCTATTTGCATGTAAAAACTTGGCATAATATTAGGTCTAAGATGCAGTGGGCCTAATAAAGGGAGGTAGTCACTTTTCTGATTCAGCCTGTGGGGGAAGGATATAAGTGTAGAATGCATGCATGTATTCAGATTATGTCATGGCTTGCATGTCAAAAAATAATCAATCCAAAATCAATGTCTATTTAATGGTGTCGTGTTTGAATCGACTAACATAGGCCCTCAAGTAGTTGAGCTTGAATTTTTATAGTTAAAGCTCCAACAAGTGGATTATTGCCTCAGTCTTCTTTCTTTATAGCAAAGAAGCATTCTATGTTTTTTGAACTCATGAATGCTATTTTAACTTAGCATGCATGCAATTACGTGTAAATCATGTGTATTAAATTAATATTTCTTATGCGATTGAAATTTAGAACTTCAATATATTAAACATTTTCGACTTTTCATCCAAGCTGCCATGAGGCGTCCGAGTACTAAGATCATACATTAATTAGGCTAACTGCAGCTTTAATCCAGGGAAACTTGAAAAGGTGGTAGGCTTATATGCATACATATATACACACAAATGTATCTAGGTTAAATAGAACATGACGAAGCCATGCATATATATATATACGCAAACATATACGTAAGTTGTATAGAGCTTTACTCGAGGAGAGCCAGGACCATTATCTTCCAAAAGACTGAGATAGTCATCTTTGGTCGTATTTTCCTGGAAACAAAAAAACAACCCAAAAGTTAGGATTAGTCTAAAGCAGCAGGACCATCATTTCTTAAATAATGGAGACTTCCAAAGTATTAAAGAACTACCCAAATGTTTGATTGGAGTGCAGTGGATGACCATTTATTTTTAGAATAATACTATTTGGACCTAAAACACTGACCTAATTTGCTAACATAATGATGTGGTTACAGTAGAACTATTAGATCAACACCAAGTTTCAATATTTGATGGCCCCCACAACCAATTCAAAGGTCATAATGAATTAGGTTAGTAAATTAGGTCACAATAGCATTGCTCTTATTTTTAATAGAAAACACCAAATAACACCAACATTTTCATCAATGACGAGTGAGTGATTGAAGGGTTCAAGGTCTCCCTCTCTCCCCCCAAAAAAGAATAATGATACACTGACTAAATTTTGGGACCAAATTTGGAGCCCAAATGATATGGCAACATGTTATTTGAAGTTTTTATTGGGACCCAAATGACATGACACCAATTAAAGAAGCCCAACTCAACTGCCATGTCATTTGGGCTCCAAATTTGGTCCCAAAATTTGGTCAGTGTAGCATTACTCCCCAAAAAAAGGTAATTTAGTGCATGAGCTTTTGTCACTATAAATTCTGACGTGTCATTTCTCACATCCCGACTGATCTCAAGTGAAAGTGGGAAGAATAATAAAACTAATGAAAAAAGGGGAGACCTTTCAAGAAGTAGGGCGAATGGTGCAAGGACGAGCACGGCCACGGCGTTGCGGTACACAATCAGAACATACCGACTCATCCCTTGTTTCAGAGTAACTGTGGTTATGACATACATGCCGGCCATTCCAAACTGCAGGGCCACCATAAGCAGATAAGGTTTGGCCTTATGGAACACTTCATGTAGCGTCCCACATGTAACTTTGGTCTCCATCTCTCTCTCTCTCTCTCTCTCTCTCCAAAACACGGTTTCAAGAGCTACGTTGAACAATAAGAGACTACCCTAAGATGGGACTTATATATAGACATAAGAAAAGGAAAAACAAGAGGATAACTACTGTTTACGTGACAGACTATTGTTTCTAGACAATAATGCTTGTTTAATTTAGTGAGTGGCTTGATCATAGAAAACTTTTTTGTGGATTTGCTTTACGGAAATGCTTTCTTTACGTTTCATTTTTAGTGCATTCAGAGTGGGATGCAACAAATTATATGCTCAGGGTCCAGTCCTATTATTTAATGAAAACCAGCAGTCTTTTACATCTGTGTGTTAGTTGAAAGAAGACCAAGTTTATCATCAACACTGCTACACTTACCAAAATGTTCACCTTATTTTACTTATTAAATTAATGTATATTGCTCGAACAAGCGGTCTCGTTTACTTTTTTTTTTTTTATAAGACACATTATTTACACTGTTCTCTTTTCATTAGTGCCTCCTGCAGATACATCAGCTAATGGCTGCAACGTCAACTGAAACTAGTGAATTTACTATAGCAAATTTGGTCTAGGTATATATTAAGTTCATTTTGACCATGACTTAACCTGAATATCTGATTAACAGCTAACATTGGGCCAACCCAAAGAACAGGACCTAACTAGTTTTTTTATGTAATATTTAAATATAAAATACAAATTATTTGCTAAATAAATTCTCAGTAGATTATAATACTAACGGAAAATTCCTTTCTTCCAAAAAAACAACAAAAATCTTGAAAATTTGCAATCTTAAGATATATAATTTACACCCATTGCAATGATTTGGCTAACTACACCAACAAGAAGTCTGTTACCTAGAGCATGTTTTGTACACATCTTGTCACACTAGGCTGAGGCTAATGTACTTTGTCAAAGGTTCTGCCTCACTTATACATCATATGGTACCAATCAACACAAATTATTTATTTTTCCAAAATTAATACGTTTATAATAGGAGAGATGTTTTATATGTTTAGGGGACGATTGACCTCGTTATGAGAAAAGCGTGACAGTGCTCTAGAATTCCCAAGTTCATGACTACTACTCCAAGTTCTTCCAATATACCACCAAAACCACCAGATTTACAACCTACAAATGGCTCTGCAGCACACCCAACAATGCAACCAACCTTTGTTTCCCTCTTTAAACATCCAAACAAGCCTACGTTTGAAGACCCATTGCCCAAGATTGAGAAGCAAGTGGTATTCTATGAGGGGGAGCCGGTCTTTTACTTCACCAATGAAGAAATTGAAGATTCTTGTCAATCCATGCAATATTCCTTGATTGGTAAATGCTCATATGACCGGTCTTCTCTATGTGTAATTAAGAAGGTAATACGATCCAAATGGCAACTCCGAGAAAATTTTGAAGTGGGTTCAATTGATCAACGCCACATACTTATTAGGTTCCAACTTCAAGAAGATTATGTGAAGACATGGTTAAAGGATGCTACATTGATCGAGGATTATTTGTTTCGATTCTTCAAATGGTTTTCAGGATTCGTTCCAGGGATAGAGCCTTCAATTGTTCCCATGTGGATATCTTTGCCAGGCTTGCCTCGGAATTTCTTTAAGAATAATTATTTAGAGGTCTTAACCAAACCTATTGGGAAAGTCTTGGCTTTTGATCAAGCTACGTTATCACTATCAAGACCGGGTGTCGCAAGAGTATGTGTGGAAGTCAACCTATTAGCAAGCAACCCGTCCAGAATTTGGCTTGACATGGCAGATGAAGGAGCTAGATGGCAGCGCATTGTGTATGAGAAGAACAAGAGATTCTGCAACGCCTGCAGAAAGCAAGGCCACAGTGAAGAAGAATGTCGTAAAAGGAAACCGTTAGAGGATATTCAAAGTAAAGATTTACTTCCTAAAGAGACTAAGGTTACTAAGGCAGGTATGGAGACCATTAAAGGAAAGCATGCTCAACAAATCTTGGAGAATAATGGTAAACAGATTCTGCAAATCATGGAGAAAATGGACAGGAAAAATCTTAGTTGCATTCAAAGCCAGCTGGTATATCACAGAAGGCAAAGGGCATTTGGAAACCACAATATAAGGAGAAACAAGTTGAGGGACAGAAGAAAACTTTGGGTAATTCACAAGAAATCAGGGATCTCACAGAGGAGACGCACATCATTGGTGTATCTAGGATAATAGAAGTGGGTGCCCACTCAGGGAAAGATGCCAATTTTCACATAATTCTGGAAGATGCTGAACTCAATTGGGCAAATTCCAATTCTGACTTAGACGCTGCTCCATTTCCAATGGAGGTGATTCAGGATACCAGAAAGGAAATTATTGAAGCTTCAGCCATGGAGAAATCCAATGAGCAGCCTGCAGGACCAAGTCTACAAAATAATCAACTCTTATTGGCTTCGGATTCCACATTCCTTGTAGATCACGAGTACGTTTGTGTTAGTAATAGTGATTTAATTTTGGATGATGACAGAGGTCTGCATTGTACCAAGGAACCACCTGATAAAGGCTACCACTCTGATAATGAGGTTATTACTAATCTTGCATGTGTTGAAATTGACTCCATTGAGATTGACTTGCAAGTGGAGGTTTATACCCATTCAGACATTATTACTAGATCCAAATCTAGGAAGCAGTCCTTACCCCAAATTTCTTATGATTAATATAATTTCCTGGAATGTGAGGGGGGCCAATAAGGAGTCCTCTAGGAGGAGACTAAAGAAACTAATTAATCTTCATGATGTTAGCCTGGTGTCTATTTTGGAACCTAAATTAAGTCCTTCCAAGCTATAGATTTTATGTAATAGTTTCTGGTTTTCTTCATTCCTTGCTAATCCTCTTGCGAAAAAACATATTTGGCTACTCTGGGATCATCGAATGCAGGTGCAAGTAGTGGAAATGAAAAAAAACAGAGCTTAGAACTTAACTCCTTTCTTTTTCCATTTCGCTTCTATTGTTTGTTTGGGTTTGTTACTAATGGAAATGAAAGGGTGGTCACATGATACTTCATCAGATGATTGTACAAGGAAAATCTAAGGTAGGTTATAGAAAAGAAAGAAGAAAAAATAATAATAAATCAAGGAATTTTTGATTGGTTCAGGAATCCCATTTTGGATTCGGTATGGATAAAAGATCTTCCTATGTTATACTATTCAATTCTCGACGACGAATTCATTTGATAGCATATATATGGATTCTCCCGTAGAGAAGGAGATGCTTGCTGCTATTAAAGTTTACTCTCAATTTCAGATTTCTATCCAAGTTAAAGGGATAAGTTGGTCTTTACCTCTTGAGGGTTCAATTAAATTGAACATTGATGGTTCTTCTAAAGGGAATCCAGGTTTGTCTGGAGGAGGAGCTGTCCTAAGGAATCACTGGGGACAGTTTGTTCTTGTTGGTTCTTACTTTTGTGGAATATGTACAAATATGGAGGCAGAATTGAGGGCATTAGTGGATGGTTTACAATTAATGTTACAGTTTGGGTTAGAAGTTTATCCCCTTGTTATTGAATCAGACTTTCAAGTTCTTGTGGACCGGATAAATTCAGGTATTCTTAATGCTTGGAAGTTTAGGTATCTTTCTCAGTTAATTTTCTCTCTTCTCCAAAAGTTCCAATATAAGTTATGCCACACATATAGAGAAGGCAATGCAATGGCAGACGCTTTGGCAAATATTGGAGGACAGGGTGTTTCATCGACTTATTCTACTATAGACCAACTCCCTTATTCTGCTAGACTTTTGTTATTGTATGATGTTCAACAATTCAAGACTCCTAGGAAAAAAACCTATGTTATTCAATAATAATGGTCCTCTTCCATCGAAGAGGAGGATACAACATTGGAGAAGGCAGCAGAATTCTTACCCTCCTCCCTTTTGGACTCCTAACTCATATTGGTTTCACTGGTTCTTAGCATACATCATTTGCACTAGCATACAGAGGACCTTAAAGCAATTAACATGAGGGATATGCTCTCCAGGAAAAAAATAAATAAATCAAGTTAAGAAGATTATAGCAAGAACTTAGTGATCTTGTCTTCTACTTCAGAATTTCTCATCACAATGGATTTGGGCACAGACTTGTTTCTCTGATCAGGGCACTGGCTCATTTTCTAGTGGCTCTTCGATTCTGCAGGACATGGATGTCTTGGACCCAACTGGATCTCCATCTTCCTGGCTTTTCTTCTCAGATTCCTGTCTTCACATATCTGCATTGGATCTGGCTTTCAATCGCTCTATTACAGAGCATGAGAGACTCTCAATTTTGCTGGATATTCTTCTATGCCTTGAGATCTGTTGCTGTTGAGGTTGAATCTTCATGGTGTTCATCATTTATTGGAATTCCAGATTTTCATTGGGCTTCTGTTACAGGATCATCTTCATCTTTCTTGACCTATTGGATGATGCACTATATATTATCAGACATTTGCCTTCTCAGATCTGTCTTCTCGTTTGCCTTCTCAGATAGCTTCTCAACTAGTACAGGTCTTTTCACCTACCCTGCAGAGGATAGACAATTGTTTCAACAATAAGGCAACTGTAATTTTATTCCAGTCTCCTAGAAGTAGATTCCCAATAACGCTCTTCGGTTGCTTAGCTCCACTGATCAGATCCTCATATTCTTCCAGCTCAAATAGCGTACCTCAAATCAGCTAGTCTCCCAGCTCAGAACAGTTACTGTCATTAACATTTTAGAGGCACATGCTTATTCTCTTTCATTTCATTATTTTGTAACTAAGCATTAATCAATAAAAGTATTTTTTTTGAAAAAAAAACCTCGTTATGTCCCTTCCCCCGATCCATATGGTTAAACTGGAAGAGAGATAAATGTTTTGTTCTCCCTGATTTCTACCATCATAATTTCATGCTAAGTCTCTAAATCCCATGACAACTGTGTTACATACACTTAACATCATGGTGGCAGCTATTTCTATTGTGATTTTCTCTCTTTGAAGAGAATTACTGATAAGTTATGGGCCCACATTTCTCACCTTTGGGAAATTTATTGTAAAAATTGGGGTTGTGTTCTCTTAGATAGACTTATAATGACTCAAGTCCGTCAAGAAAACTTGTTGGTGACAAATTCATTTTTTTTCTAACTAATAAGTACTTAAGTCTACTATTTTTTTAAATCCCAAAAATACCCTTTCTTCAATGGAATATATTAATCCTATCCCCACTAAATGTATTTATACTATGATGAAGGAAGTGTGAAAAGAAGAATTGGATCAGACAACAGAAACTCTAATTTTTTATTATTATAATAATATCAGATTACAGCCCTCAAGAGTTATGTTGATTCCAACGAATACCAAGACAATTAAGAATTGAAAAAGAACGCGTCTTTACATGTTATTCAAAATAATTAAATTGGTCCTAAATTATCAGAAGACCAAACAAATAAGTAATATTATAAAAATACTCTAAATGTCAGGATAAAAACATAGAAGTGTCCTAAACGTCGTTTCTTGCTAAGATCATCGATAACTTTTTAAAATGGAGTCTTTTGTAATTAGCTCAGATCAACACTGTTTTTTACGGTTCTAATCTATCATATAGTCTTTGCAATATGTTTAATTTAGAAGGTGATTGAGAGAATATTAACACTATTCATATTGCTTGAATTTATTTTTTTTTTGGGTTCAACGGAAATGAGTATCTAAGTCAGTTTACGTGCACCTCGACTAATTCTCTCACTGATTCGGTCTAATACAAGTCATTCACATTGGGATTAGGGTATTCATAAGGGATAAACCCCTCACGGGCTGACCCTAAAGAATTGTTAAGATTCAAGCTCAAGATGTCTGAGTTTACAACTCATCCTTGTTACCACTACTTTGCTATAAATGTTATATCATATTTTATGCAAAAATACAACAATCCAAGTACCTAGTTACAAATGGCTATCCCACGTCGGATAGCCTTTGGGCGTGTGTGTTGCAGTTAAAACGATGCCACAACCCTCACCTGGTCAGCAATTGCCCCTCTTTGGCTTTGAGGTCGGGGTGGGGTGGGGTGGGGTTATCCCACATCAGATAGCCTTTGCATGTGTGTTGTAGTTAAAACGAGGGTTGTGACCCTCACCTGGTCAACAATTGCCCAATGTGAATGATATGTGGATCCCATTGTTAAAAACGGATGGGTGTGTGTGTTGTAGTTAAAACGAGGGTTGTGGCCCTCATCAGCAATTTCCCAATGTAAGTGATATGTGGATCCCATTGTTCAAAAAAAAAATGATGGGTGTGTGTGTTGTAGTTAAAACGAGGGTTGCGGCCCTCACCTGGTCAGCAATTGCTCAATATTAGTAGTATGTGGGTCACATTGTTCCAAAAAAAAAAAAAAAACCTAGTTAGAACATCACAGTGAGCAATTCCAGCAGCTGCAATTGACATAAACTGGCACACAACATTCAAAATAAAAGAAGTTATAATTAGTGGGACGTGCTGTTGATTGAACAGCCATTCTTTTGTCTTAAAAGTTCTATTTTTTTCGTCTGACATAATAGGCCATTACATGAACAAATATTATTCTAGATGTGTAATGCATGATGACATGACAGTCAAACATTTGAGATATCATTTCAGATTAGTATCTGTGCCCCTAGTTCTGCCAATACTTATTTGTTCTTCTTTCCTTCATGCATTACAACTTTAGGGGTTGGTGTTTTTTTTATCCTACATTATCCAATATTGGTGCTGCATTATGAATCCAGGTTAAAAGGTAGTGAGAAAACATAGAGAAGGTTCATCATGTAAACAAATTTACTTGCTTCATACATTCACAATCACTAGCGGCAAAGCCAGGTTTCTATTTGAAGGAGGGCCAAAATACGAATCAAAATTTACCATGTCACCCTAAAGAAAAAACTAAGGAAAGTGCATAAAAATTTCAAAAGATTGAGGGCGTAATGTGTTAAATTACACAAAATTATGTTGTTTTTATTTTATACTAGGACTAACCTATGACTGAAAATACGGTGCAACGTAAGTGAGAAATGATGGATTTGGGGGGAGAAATTTAATGTGAGTAATTTTGAGATAAATGTTGGTGGTCGTTGAATGAATCTATTTGAGACTGTTAGAAGAATTTATATTATAGTTATATGTACAAGACTTATTGAGAAGTCCATGGGGTAAAATTATGTAGTTTCTTTTGGCCATAAAATAAAAGCATTTTTTTGTTGTTGTAATTAGAATGCTGTGACATGACATGACAACAAACCACCACTTATTAATTGCTACACAAATAATTTATGCCTAATTAAAAATATTTCATTCACATAATTTACATTGGTGTTATAGGGACATAATTTAGTAGGGGTTCTGAGTGAACAGATTCTAGATCACCCCTCACTAACGAACTAATAATTAGATCCCCCTTAACTTAGTTGGTCATTTTTTATTCTCTCAATGCGTGATTAATCTCATGTGTCCTCTTATAAGGGGTTTTGTCATACCCTATTCTGGGTTTATCTTCACTATCGTAATCTAGTCATTATACTAAAAAAATAAAAAATAAAAAACTAATACAAGCTCAAGAAAGAGAGAGAGAGAGAGAGAGAGAGAGCTGTTGAGAGCATCATCGCCATGGTAGTATCTTGTAGGATTAGTTTTTCATTTTGGAAGTAGAGTACGAATCTTTAAAGGGTAATAGGAACCATACATTTCAGGTAGCCATTTCTATATTCAAGGTTGGAGGCCATAACATATATCTTTTAGTACCGTTATAAAAATTGAAATCCGTGGGGGTTTGGAATTCTATGCAATTGGGTGCTTGCTATTCAGCATGCATGATGATTGTATATGAGACATTCAGCTGTGCACTGAATAGAGTTAAGCTTATCTTCTTCTCTTACTTTTGCTCCTTTTATGCCTCCTCAGTGTCATAGAATTGAACCATATCATATTTCAAAATCTTACAAGATTCATCATCTTACTTTCCGGAAAAGATTGACCATCTGATGCATCTTTACAAAATGGTAACCTAGTGTAAAAGATTTTAATCATTATACGATCTCGGGAAAGTTACATGCACTCAGTTACCATTGTTTACAAAGAAATAAAAATTATTGAATGAGGAATTCATACATTGGGAGAATGTTTATAGATACAACCAAAAGTTTAAACGTTCCCAAAACAAATGAAAATCGATAATTCTATTATAGTTTTCAGAAATTGAATATTGCAATCTAATTAGTTAATATAAAAGTGCGTGTCATTTGGAGGCTAACAAAATTGACGACACTAAAATTAAAATCTCTTACTATTTATATTAATTTCTAACATTTATCTTTAAAAAAAAACTACGACAATTTGAGACTTTGGCTTAGAACTAAAGGAGCTAATAGTGCAATGACAAGTCTTGATCATTCGCCCAATCCGAATCAAATGGCAATGATTCCGCTTAAGTTTGAGTTCAATTTATTTTACATCTATTCTTACTTTTTAGCCTTTTATTACGTTTCAGATGTTCGACAATCTTTCTACTTCAAATATTCTACTGTAATATGTACTATGTGGATATCACAATTAGAAGTAACCCTAACCCTACCTCCGGTATGCAAAAGTCCACCCTCTATCATTTTACGTATCACTCTATGTCCTAAAATCAACTTGGCTTCTATGTCATCGAATAGATATACAAGATCATATCAAAATCATAGTGGTTGCCCTTATTTCGACTGAGAGCAGGATTCTCTTTTTGTGCATGCACCGTATATCTACGGGTCTTGAAAAGTAGATGGATGCATTGCTTTAACAAAGTCAGATATCATTATTATGCTGGTTTGTCTTCATCCTTGTCCCTACTTTTGGTCAAGCTTAATTTCAAAAGTTTGATTTATAAAATAACTAGCACTGTGATGTACCAAATTTATATTCCATCACCTCCTATTATTCTTTTTACTATCATCTCCTTTCTTCTGCTCCACCATTTAAGGAGCAAAAAAGTTAGACAAATAATTATAAAAAAATTTGGAGTGTAAAAAAATATTTTTTTTTGTAAAAAAAATGAATAAGGAGTTATAAGTTGGTTATAACACATATAGAAAGTAATTTTAAAAAATAAATAAATGAGGAGCTATAGTTAGTGGAGGGTGATTAAAAATAAATATAAATTCTAAGATTTGAGATAATAGGGAAGGAAGGTCTCTCAACGTCTCTGCCACCTAATTTATTTTCTATATAATTAAGTATAGATAACAAAATTTTAGAATTTTTTATTAAAATTCAATCGTTTTCCTCAAAAAAAAAAAAAAAAAAAATTGGCTTAGTGCAAAAAATGCATAAGAGCATCTCCAACCCTTCCACTTTTCTAAATCCACATTTAAATTTAGGTAAAAAAAACACCCTTAAAAATCTTCTCAAATGCTATACCCAAACTCATATCCATACCAAATTAAGGGAGTCTCAAATTTTTACTCAAATCAAGGGAGATTGAAACATTTACCCAAATTATCAATGGTTAAATTTATTTTTCTTTAAAGATCTAATGATCATATTTCATCCCTTTTAAATTTGGGTTTACTCTTATTGAAATTTGAATTTGTCTTTCTTTACACTTGAATTTTTTTATTGAAGAAGTAAATATTAAATCAAACTTTTTACTCTTTATTTTACTCAAATTTAAATTTTTATTAGAGATGATGCAATAATACTTGTAAAAAAAGCAATGAAAAGATACACGCACGTAAGCAGAGAAGAAGTAATTGAAGTCTTATCCTAACCCCCACATCACAAGGAGAGGCAACCAAAAGAGAGCACTTTAGCTTGTCTTTACCTTTAATCAGAGACATTTTTGAAATGTTCTTGTCCTTGTATGCATTGTGCGGTCAAAGTTTAGCAAGTGCTTTGGTCAATTAATTTCAAAAGCTTAGAGCAGTATGTGCTGTCACACAGGTTTGAGGACTGCATGCAGGCTTATTCTTTTGGGATAAGCTATGACCACCCAAAAACAATTTTATGTATCATACTCCAAAAATGATTTGTATCCATTGGTTTTGGTTATTATTTATAATTATTAATCGTGAAAATGATAAGATAATATAAAATAATAAAATTTTAAACACTTTATATTTTTATCAAATGAAAAAAGAGGTACGATGTCAAACTATAATTCAACTTGAACCCATATTTTTTTTATGGAAGAATGCCTTTTGTTGTTAAAAACTCCAGTCAAAGTCCAACATTGATTGCTTGTCCTTTGATTGGTTGTCTTTTTGGCATACAAACAATAATAAAAAATGTGTTCAGATACACTGATTTGTACCAGCAAAATGAGGGCACAGGCTCTTACAAAAGTATCAGCTTTGCTTTTAAGTAAGGAATTTTCTAGTGCACTGACCAAAAAAAAAAAAAAGGAATTTTCTAGTGCCACTAGCCAAACAAGTTTGTTGTATAGAGATTTGCTAATTGAACTGCATATAAATAAAGATTTTCTATTTGTTTTATCAATTTATTATTTTAAGAATTTCAAGTGCAAAAACATGTACATCAATGTAAGGACCAGATCCCCTCCAAATACATTTTTTCTTAATTACACTCAAGAGTAAATTATCGATTATAAAGTATCTGATTTCTAGGATATGAAACTTGATAGACATGTTAGTTTAGACCAATTTGAGGTTTACTTTGTGTCTTTTAAATTTTTGAGACTATAACACAAGTAGTTAAGGTACCTATTATCATTCCATTTTAAGATTATAGGAAGTCTAAATGTAATTGTCTTCCATTTTGAAAGAGGAGTTTAGTTCCCACGATTATCGTATGTGTATGAAAAGAAGAATTTCATGAAAGTATGCAAATTACATAATCTTTATTGTCTTTTTTTAAAAAAAAAGAAAAGAAAAGAAAAGGAAGTTGTTAAGATTTTTTATACAGACAAAAGAAATTCGATATGATGTGTACATAATATATTAATCAGTTCCTAACCTAATATATAGTTCCACTGATGAGAATCTATCTACCCAAAAGACTAAAAAGAAAGCACTACCCATGAATAGATTGATGCATTAACCCCAAAAAACTAATCAAGAGATTCAACTTTTACAAAACTTTGCAGCATACAAGCTAAAGAACATATGGTGACAGAAGTCTGAGATATTCCTAGGATTTCTAAAATTTATTTTAACTCCGAAATCGTACTGATATGCTCTACTCCACCAAAACTTAAAATATCCACCTAGTAAGCACTAGATTTAATTGTGACGGGTATGAATACACTAGGCATAACATTCAATTTTTTTTAAAGAAATGTTCATTGCAATATTGCATGTAGAACAAATAATACCATATTGCTAGGACTCTCCTGATTTCTATTCTTTTTTCCATTGAAACGAGTAATTGGATCCATATGGTCCACTACATCTTCAAAGTCTACCTACAGAGAAAGCACTAAATGTTATGTCAGAAAACAACCAAAAAGGAAAAGAATAATGAAATAGAAGATAGGAATCCGTGTTCTTATTAAAAAAAAAATTCCCAGCAGCTTGGTTAGTCCCCAGTTTCTGTGTTTTGCCAATCGCATGTTATCGTATAAGCAAAAGTGGATTTGGGTGCAGTGGTAAACTTATTAAGTGTTACGGTAATATTTTTTTTGTATGCAGTGGTACACCTACAACCGACTCTCTCTAGATCCAAGATCCGAACTAGAATCTCCTTTATTGGGCTGCCCTTTTTTATAAAATCACCTACACTTATCACCTAAGGTTGTAGATGTACAAAGCAAGCTGGACTTTCAATTTTTTGTTTCTTTGGGTTCTTCCCAGGATATGCGGGAGTTAAAGAATGTGAACTATACAAGTTATCAATAACAAAAGTTAGGATGAATTTTTAAATTTTTGAAAAATAGAATTTTCAAGATCAAGTTATATTGTTTTTTTTGGTGAAGTAACAAAGTTTTGTGGGTGTTTAGGACTATTCCTAAGATGTTAGGATCAATCACAACACCCAAAAAAAAATAGATGTTAGGATCAATCATAACACCCAAAAAAAAATATTTTTTCAATACCATAAGCTTATACTTGTATGGACATCCTGCTCCTCTTCAATTGCTTGATCTTTTTACTATGAAGTGGAAAATTATTGGGAGATTCTTACCCCAAAAAGGCTGTGTTCTTTGTAGTCAATTTATTTTACATTTTTTAAAAAAATAAAATTATTGTTAAGAAGGCATTGCAAATATTCTTTTTCCTGATATTTATGTTTTAGAAGATAATATTCAATGTATCAATGACACCACTCACACTATTATAATGTCACCAAGTAATAATAAACTAACATATAAACTAGTGAACATCACATGATTTAGTAACTACTCTATCCATGTAAGAGAATAACTATCACATGTAAAAATGTCAGGTTTACCTTGTCCACTTATAGGTTTAATATTAAATGGTGACACTACGTGATAATAAGAGCATAATATCACTATTACATTAAATATTTACTCATATGCTTTTGCCTGGTGTCTCACTACATGGGCTGACAGAACCCTTTTTGTAGGCCTGGCTGTCATTGGGCTAGCTTTTAAGCTAACTTCAGCCTAATTAGACTTGCAAAACTTCAATTTGAGCTCCCTAAGCTTTGTGTCTTGAACTTAACTTTGGTTCCTCAAAGCATAGATTTATGTAAAACAAACCAATTCCGGCTTGTTCCCTACCCTAACCAAACTATTATGGGTAAATTACACAGGACTCCCTTGAACTTGGGTCATTGACACGTCACCACCCTAGACTTTTACAAGTTACTCTTTTCCCCTGCACTTAGTAGAGACTAGAAAACTAACTTTCATTGACGGATTGATGAAAAATACGAATATAGACTTATATTTATAAGGTCTTCAACCACCATCTGAGACATCCTGAGCATGATGCCTCTCTCTCTCTCTCTCTCTCTAAATATGCATATCTCTCATTCTATATCTTTATTTTATTGATCTAGAAGCGAAATTCTTCCATTTCCTTAATACACTCATCAAATCATTTGGTTAGAGCAAAGAAATTACATCGAATTTATGCAAATAAAGCTAAGGTATGTTTAATTTTTAAAACCCTAGATATCAAAATTTCAGAAATCATGTATCGCCAATTTTATAGATATAATTTTATGTGTGCAATATGCAAAAATGATTTATTGCTGGTATTTGAGTTATCTAATGAGTTAAAAATTGTTACTTTTGTGTCTTCAAAGATGTCGGATGTTTTGGGGCTTTTTAATTTCGACATAAAAAAGGGTTTTTGTTTGTTGTTGAATTATCCCATATGTTTACACATCAATTAGGGAAATCATTCAACAAGAAACATATGAGCTTGAAGCCTATATGTTTATATCTAATGAAGAAGAAGGATCTAATGACCATATTTATATTACATGAACAAGGGAATAACTGTTTACATTGCATTTGAATTGTCATTGATTACACTACACTTAAGTTGTCATATAATCAAGTTTATATCTCATGTACAAACTTCATGAACCAGATGAACAACCCAAAACCAATCCAACTCCCATTCAAAGCATTTCTGTAGAATTTCACTTTTGCACAAAGCTTTTTCTTTTCAATCTCTAGAGATACAATCCTCTATGCAATCCTTGGGAGCAATTCTCTGTCTCATTGACAAATTGGAGGTTCAATCCACTCAAAGAACCCACAAATTGGTAGTATCTGGTCAAAAAATAACAAAGTAAATTTCATAGCTTTCAACCAACTAAACAAACTATAACATAGATAATTTCTAGTTGGGAAAAATACCACATACAGTGCACATCCAGAATACCTTCGCCCCATGTGCCTTGCACAGTAACTGAATCGTTCATCATCGTGGTTTCCCCAACTATTCGAGTTACTATGATGAAATTTTTCAGATTGATGCCAGCTAGCCATCAGATCTGAAAAACAAAATGCATATTGTACATTGATTACGCATTACTCTTTAGCTATTAGAAAAGGTATTACACAAAATATGAAAAAACATACCAGTTATGAAGAAAAATGCAGCACCTGGAGAGTTAGGCAGAACTTGGAGAATGAGGAAGAACGCTGTCACGACCCAATTTTTTTCTCTAAATAATAATCGGACGTGATTAATTAATGAACCATCTATCACACATAATAGCCTTCCTTATATTATTATTAAACCATCAGAATATATCCTAGATAAGTTTACATTCTTGGACATAACATGATCAAAACATGGCCGGATAGGGATTCCGATACAATATAAAGAGAAATAATATTAATAGCTTCTATTTGCAGTCTCCCAGTTTACTTCCCCTAGATTCCTTCCTGCTTCTAAAAAATGTTAAATAGGGATGGACTCACTAGCCCATTAAGATAACTTTTATCCATGAATATCAATGTTTTAAAAAAATATATAAATATAATCAAATAACAAATAAGTGTAGCACTGGATCAAATTAAAATCACAGGAATATAACACATATCAATAATAACAATTCATCAATTTTCTAGTCCATACATGAACTGTCTCCGGAGAAAACTTTGGGGTCTTGCACCATAGAGAATCCAATGTCCTTCTTACTTTTCTAGGAAAACCAATTCTGAGAAATTTGTGGTGCCACATAGGCTACCAACGGTAACCGATATTACTAATCAATAAACCCAAGGACTAGTAGGAATTATGTTAATCTTCCCAAAGATCACGCTTCTACTAACCCTCAGCAGTCAGTAGTGTGCATCCAATGCAATTTCATCAAAAATCATAAAGTATAATCATATCATGTTCAGATCTAACATCAAGTAGAAAGTCAAATGTTAAATAAATATATTAGAATAAAATCAAAAATATTTTATATGCAACTTGGTTACACAAGATAGTTAGGATTTCGATCCAAAATATCACATATGCGGGAACCATGATTTAATTTTTAAAAAACCAAATCAGACCCCATGGATAATGCAAATTAATATTTAAGTATTATATAATTAACATAGGTTTCATGTGGAACCCCTCCAAATATGCATGAGATGCATATATGACAGTAAAAGATAAAAGAAAACCTACCTCGAATGTTACCTTGACTCGATATTGTATATTGTATCAAAATAAACGAAGTAATATTTTAGAATAAGACTAATTAATAGTGGCTTAGTTAAACTAAAAATAATTTTTTGAGTAACTAACAAAAAATAATGATGCCCGAATTTAATCTGAAAAAAATTAACGAGGATCAAATTTAGATGATTGGAACCTATAAGATTGTTGAATCATGACCCAAAAACTTTAACTAAACTTTTTATCGAAAAATCGAACTTTTATGTCAACAAAATTTTGACAATTTTCTTACTTTCTCCCTATCTTCCTTTCTCTTCCTTCCTCTATCTCTCTCTTTCTTCCTTTCTCCTTTTTTTTCTCCCCTTTTCTGTGTTGTCCGAATGGCCACTGGCCAAGGCTATTTATAACCAAAGTCCCATCCCTAACATCACTTGTGTGATATCATTAGGCTTAGGTCATATGGACAAATGGCCATGCTCTTGTATATATATATAGCTAAACCACTTGTCACTCATACACCAAATAATGCCCCCACCCCATTTAACACATGGTTCATCATATATATATATAAATATAGATAACAAAATCGCGGAAGCAGGATAAGGGATGGAAGAAGAAATAGATATTGCACAATAAATATTTTACTGAATGAATTCAAATTATAAACTGAATTCAAATTATAACAAATACAATTTACTAGAAATTAACTTACAAATGGATAACTAAAGATAGATCTTATTTTGCATCATATGAATGCTTGAATACAAGGAAGAAATATGTGAGTGAACTAGGTGTTGGCGATTTTGCCTCCCTTTTGCTAGATTAATCAAATCCTTTTTATAGGCATAAGGATTTTCGGACAGAATCTTTGAAATAATTTCTCTTTTGACTATTTGGTGCTTTTAATTTATTCCCATCATCTTTTGGGGGAGTGAATTGCTTTTACTAAGGTGCATGATGACTTTTGTGCAGGACCATGCGAGAACTAGGTCTCGACTGCTGACTGATTCCTCCTTTCGGTGGAAAAGCTGACTAGTGATTGCTGAATGTTGTCTCCTTTCGGTGAAAAAGGAGCCTTGTTACTGGGATGATTCCATCAAGAGTGCTAAAATACAACTTTTCTTTCTTTTGATGAAAAAAGTAGTGATTGAAGTCTTTATGCACATGGAAACAGAAATCACGGCCTGGATAAGTCATAGGCATTATTAGGATTTTGGCCATCCTAAAATGGGTCTAATGACTGGCTTATTGAAGCTTGTGATGAGGCAGAAGAGTCATCATCGCCTTGGCTAGCTTGTTGGAGTAAATGTTGGGCCAGTTTTGTAAACCCCCACACTCATAACTTTATATGTATCAAGTAATTATTTTTGAAATGCTAATATAGGTGATGAGCGCATAATATTGCATATCTAACGGCCTCATTACATGTATTTCAACTCAACTTTTGTATTTAAGTACTTAGAGTTAGCCAAAATTATGAATAACGTCGAATTTTGTTGTTGCGGGTAATTATGGTCTAACTCATGCATTTTGGAACCTTGCAACTAAGTACAGATGTGTGGTGAAGGTATGAACACATTACATGTGGATTTGGAGGCCTAAAAATAAGAAATCAAGAAGGTATTGGTGCTTGGTAACAAAGGCACCAGCACCCACACCTGAAAGTTGTAGATCTAGATGTCTTCTATATTGTGTCAAAATTTCAGCTCAATCAGACAGTTAGATAAAAAGTTATGTCATTTCTACGAAAATTGGTCTAAAGCAAAAAAAGTGTACCGGTACGCGTACCGATACGCCGAACTCTAGTAGGCTTAGTGTACCGGTACGCTTTAGTTAATGTTTACCGAAACAGTAAAAAGTCAGAATTTTTGTGTTTTAAATCACCATTTTAAGCCCCATTTGTCTTATTCTTCCATTCCACTCTCACCATAAACCTCTTAGAACCCTAGGAGAAGATAAAGGGAAGAAGAAAAGGGAGAAAGAGAGTCTATAAAGCTTGGGCTTTTGTTTGTAATTCTAGATTACAAGGTAGGAGTTTCTTCCTATTCTCTTACATTGAGGATAGAGTTTACTTATATGTATTCTTTTGACTCTAAATCTTATTTATTTGTTAGTAAATCCTTGTTTCTTGATCTTCTTACAAACATTACCATGTTTAAACAAATCTATGGTGGGATAACCATTAAATCTATTTTTCTTGACTCAAAACCCTAGTTTTCAAGAGAAATGAATTTTTCTCTTGATTTTTCCTTTGTTCTTGATTTCAAAATTTTAGTACTTTGTATTGAACAACAAAATAGTATTTATGATGATCTCTTGCATTTTTCTTCAATTGTTCTATTGAGATATTCTATGTGAAATTTGAGAATTTTGTATTTCCTTGGGAAATTGAGAAATTTGTTAGAAATTGTATCTCTTATGGGTGTTTGGATGACCATGGGTGACCGTTGACCGGGTATCGTAGAGCGGGGTAGATGTGTTTCTTACTCCGTGCAGGTTTGAATTTTTCTTACCATTAGTAGTGGGGTTGGTGCCTTGTGAGGATCAAACCACTATTCGCTCACGGGTACCATGGCTGAGGGTTAGTATACTATTCTTGGGTTGGATTTCGTTACTGCCATTGTGATGGTACATGTCCTTCCTAAAGTTGTATATCCTTGCGAGGATTGGGGGTGTGTGTGTGGACTAGGATATTCTCGATGTGTTTATTCATGCGAATCATGCATCATTCCTAATATACAAGTTATGATTTGAGATACAGATATACATTGTTGATTATTGTTTATTGTGCAAATGGTGGATTGAGATTCATGGTGGAATTGGTTTATTGTGAAAATTGTGACTTGTTGGAATTGTTGGTTGAAAATTGATTTTACCTTTCATTTAAATATTGCTCGTGCTTAAACTTGAGATCCATTGAAATGTCTATGTTTTATTTCAAAAGCTATATATGCTATTTGTGAAAAGAGACCTATTTGTTTTATATGTTTTCTAAATCTTGTTCGAGTTTGAGAGGATTTTTTTACAAAACTTAGTGCTCACCCCCTACAATCAACATATTTTTCAGATTACGTGTTAGATGAGGAGCTCGGAGTCGATGAGCAGGTGCATTGGAAAGCTCCGCTAGACGGGCACGTGGATCCCGAGGTGAAAATTTAGAGCTATACTCTCCTATGTGCTAGACTAGGAAATTCATTTTGAGACTTGTGGAGTCTAATATTTTTGTTATTCTGTTGCAAGTTAAATTTGATTCTTTTGGATGTAATTGTCATGATCTATTATATTCTTTTTGGGATGATGTTGTAGATATTAGATATGATGAATGGAAGTTTTATTTATTGATGAATTTTATTAGTCGCTCTCATGTTCTGAATGATTTTAGATAGTAATGTCGTCCAAGGTGTATTTTGGGGCGTTACAAGTTCAATTAACTAAGATGATTTCTTCTTTTGTGGTTTACTGGAAGTCTTTGATGAAGACTTGGATTGCTTTTCTGGTAATGCCTAAACTTCCTGACTGGAGACTCTGAGTGTTGGCATTACTGACTTGACCATTGGTGGTGGTGTATTGGTAACTGATACTGTAATTTTTACTGGACTAGGAACCTTTATTGGGAATTCTGCTTTAACATGGACAATAATTTTTTGGTGGTCGAATTTAGGCCACCATTTGACAAGAAATTTTTGGGTAATTGAATTAGCAGTAATAGAGTACTGCCATTTTAAAATCCAAGAAACCTTGTATTTACTCTTAAAAAGGAGAAATGAAAGGAATTGTGAATCATGATGACTAGTTTTAAAACAAGAGGAGAAATATATTTCTTGATCTTGAAGATTTACTAAGAGGATTTCAATTATGGGGCCACACATCTTCCACCACAGTAAAAACCAAGAAGGAATCTGACTCTTGAAATCCTTATAGAACTGGAGGACCCAGGAGTTAGTATAAGACTTATCCTGATAGAGTAGAAATTTAAAACATGACCTTTTGTAGTCATGGTAAATGAATTGCCAGGGAGATCTCGGAGCAAGGAAGGGTGAGATCTCCACTCTTTTAAAGAAGTGAACTTTTGTATATACAATGAATGATATACAATTTTACTAGGATCATTCCTATCAGGCATAGGTTTGATG
This sequence comes from Ilex asprella, assembly GCA_023539305.1. NCBI lineage: Eukaryota > Viridiplantae > Streptophyta > Magnoliopsida > Aquifoliales > Aquifoliaceae > Ilex > Ilex asprella. The sequence continues at coordinate 40,086,289 of CM042184.1, read as the reverse complement.
AAAATAGACTGGGTATGAAACAGGATGTCCTGGTAAAACAGAAATATTTTCTCAGGATCAAGTGGAATAAAATTCCAACCTAGTTCAAGATAGGCATTGACTATGTCTTTTACATTGGTCAAGTGGGCATGAACTGGTTCAATAATGAATAGGTTATGGCCTATAGGTTTTGGGATGTACTCAGTTTTGCTGGTTTAGGTTAACTGGGTTGTCTTTATCGGATAAGGGGATCTGGAAAGGCCTTATCGCATATATGGGTTGGGCTTGGTATATGCATGTTATTGTGTTTGGGTTTACTATGGTGGGTGTAAAGGTTTGTCTGACTATGTTCCCAAGGACATGGTAACGGTTTACGATATCTATTGGTGGTAATTAATTAGGTTTTGGACTTGGGCTAGGCAAAGCTAGTTGTTTACTATGGTCTTTACGGGGTTTTTTGGATAAGGTAGTGGATTTATTGAATTTCTTATCTGTCATTGGGTTGTTGCAAAAACTCACGGGTTAGGAAATCAGGAATACAATTATTACTACCTTTTATATATTCAATATCAAAATTGAAAGTACTTAAAATTGATTGTCATCTGGAAAAAATTTGCTTACTAGCAATGTTTTTGACATTTTGTTCCAAAACATGTTTTGCTGATTGACAATCAACTCTGACCAAAAATCTCTGATTTAATATATCATCTTGGAATTTTGAGATACACATGACAAAGGATATTACTCTTTTAATAGTACTATAATTACTTTGTGCATTATTCCAAATTTCAGAGTGAAAGCAAACAATTTGCTCTGGGGAATTTGGATTGACTTTCGGGAGAAGGATACCACCATAGCCAATGTCGGAGGCATCAATTTGAATGATTTTGAATGAATTTACTGAGGGAATATCAAGACAAGATAAGGTCTTGATGTACTTCTTGATTTGTTTAACTATAGCAACTGATGACCAAGAAGGAGGGTTTTCCTTTAGTCTTTCATACAAGGGCTTGAATGTTTTTCTAAGATCTTGGTAGAATTCTAAGACATAATTCAAAGATCCCAAGAATCTCTGTAACTGAGTTTTATATATGATTTCATCAGGAAATTTATTTGCAAACTGGATAAACCAACTGATGGGAATGATAGTTGATTATTGGATATTATATCCAAGGAATCTGACTGAAGTTTGAAATAACTTGATTTTACTAGAATAGATGATTAGACCATTGTGCCTAATTATTTCTAAGCAGACATATAGGTGTTTCCAATGCTCTTCTATTGATTTGGAAAAGATGAGGACATCATCTATGCAAACAACGGAAAAAATGACTTACTGGGTTGAATATTTCATTCATTATATTTTGAAATTCATTTAGTGCATTTTTCAATCCAAATGACATTACATTTCATTTGTAATGACCAGAGGGTGTTGTAAATGTAGTTTTATATCTTTCTTCCGTGCTTATTTGAATTTGCCAGAATCCATTTTTCAAATTAAATTTTAAAAAAATTATTGCTTTACTCAACCTTTTTATTAAAATCTTGCTTGTTAGAGATTGGATTCCTGATTCATTCTAACACTGCATTCAAATGTTTATAATTGATTACTAGTCTTGGAACTCCTCTTTCTAATTCTATATTTTTTATGACATAGACAATAGTACAGGACCAAGGTGAAATTTTTTTTTTTTATGATACCATTACTAAGTAATTCTAAAATCTCTTTTTTATAGATTTTCATTACTTCATGGTTTATCTGAATTGGTCTTGACATTGTAGGTATGTTTTGTTCACTGAAACCTTTGACATAAAGTAATCTTATCTTATGTTTTTTCTTATGCCAGAAAGCATTAGGAAGGTTAGAACATACCTCAACATCTAAATTTTCTTTAAATCTTTCAATTTTTTGAATTAATATTGGATTGGTTAACTGTTCTTGAATTCTTTTATAACTAATTTCTTCTTTAATAAATTTTACTTGATTAGTTTTTTGGGTTACTAAATTAAGGGACTTAGAGATCGAATAATCTTTAAGTCTTTTTAATTCTTTTACTTGAGGTTTAGATAAGAACTTAAAAGTTACTGATTAACCAAAATGTTTGGTAGATACACCTTCTATATCTGTAGTAAACGGATATAAGAAGTATATAAATGGTATACCGATGATTACTTTATCTGTCATATTTTGTTCTAAAACAAATGATATTTTGAAGCATACATTGTCTTGACAAATATGTACATTTGGTAACTTGTATTTTATACTCATTTTAATACCATTTGCTGAACTGAGTCTTTCAGTTATTTTATGGTAATACTTGGTTGGTATAAGCCATTTCTGTATGCAGTTCAGATCTGCACCAGTATCTATAAGAGCTATGACTTCAATCTCAAAATCATTATCAATTATGATTTTGACTTTGGAGTGCCATTTTTGTAGATTTAAATTGTTTTGTAAGTTTAACCTATTATCATCATTACTGGTTTGTGAACATCCATCGTCAGATGGCAAATTTGCTACACCCAATGGTTCCACATTAGAGGTGGAGGTTCTGGGTATCCGCTGGGAGCATGTTCTTGTTGAACTGTGTGAGCTGGTTTCAGATTGACTGGAAGCTGAGCTTCTTGATTTCTTAAATTTGTTATTTGTTTGAATAAGATTTGAAGCTTCTTCTAACTTTTTATATTGTAGTTTTAACTCTTTGATTTCTTGTTTTAACTTACTAACTTCCATTTGGAGATCTTGCAAAGTTACATCTTTTTGTTTATCTTTACTAAATCGTTCCATTGTTTTATTGACTAATTAAATATTTTTCACTAAAAGATTGTTTAATGTCTTTTTTGACAAACAAATTTTTGAGTTTTTTAATAAATTTTACCTTTAACTCCAGATCTTCAATTTTACTAATAAGTACTATGAGGTTGTTTTCTTCCTCAGATTTTTCTTGGTTAGAACTTTGACTATTTTACAACAATTATCTTTGTATCCTAGTTTTATATCAGGATCACTTGAATTGTTGTATATTGACTGATAATATGAAGAACTTTCAAGATTACTTGAATCATTTGAACTTTCTTCATTTTGACTTAAGTTTCTTAACTTAAGGATTACTAGTACTTTGTCTTCATCTTCCTTAGACAAGTTTAATTGTTTTATTTTCTTTTCTACTGGACACTTTGGGCTGATATGTCCCTTTTTACCACAATTAAAACATTCAATATCTTTTTTACTTGTGTTTTTCTCATGGGTTTTATATTTATAAGTTTTTTTTTTATTTTGTGTTTTTTACTAGTTTTTTCATAATAGTTATTTTTGGAAAATTCTTTTTTTTTTCTTATAGTAGTGTTTACTTCTACTATAAGGCTTAACTGATTTGTGTTTTCTGCGAGATATTGCTACTGGAGGTAGACCATATTGTTCGCAGAAATTGTCTAATTCATATTTAGCTTTCTTTTTATCATTTTTAATTTGGTTACTGATTTTCATATCAATACACATTCTTAATCCTTCTTTCTGAATGGTACTGATGATATCACCATATGTTAATTGATCATATTCAATGATTCCTTTAGATTTAGTTAATGCTTCTCTAATCTTATGTGCAAATAGATTAGGTTAGCCATTAATAAATTTTTCTTTCTAGAAAGAATTTTCACAGTCTTCTCTGAGCATTACTCTTGAGATGAATACGTCTTTGTGCCATCTAAAGTCACTTAAGCTTGGGCACCTTAGATTACTAAGTTGATCATGGATTCGAGATGATATATTACTAGGTGTACCAACAAAATGTTTGATTATTGTGTATATTAGGGTGTTTACCCCACTGGTTTTGCTCTTCCTATCCTTTCAACAAAGATATGATTTTTATCTTCATCTAACTCGATGGCATGCTTGATGCCATCTCTTAGTTCTTGACTAAGGTAGTTATCCACCAATTTTTTTGCATGCCTGTGAATCCAGAAGTTATTTAGTCAACTATTTATGGTTCAGTGCAATCAAGATTGTTAATGTAACTATTGATAACCATGGACATGTGATTTACTTTATTTAATATTTTTTGTTCACTTAATCCATCTATGTTCCATTCATAGAGTTTATTGGATTGGAATGAAAACTGATTGCTGATATTCCTTTCTTCATACTAAAGATAGGGAGGTGTTGGTTTAGTATACCAGTTCTTGGTACTACTAGTAGGTTTAACTCTTGAAAATGTTAACTTGTTAAGATTTTGACTATCAAACTATTCTTTTAATTCTCTGATTTCAGAATCATTAAAGCTTTCTGATTTGCTAATTTCTTGGGATTCATTATCTTTAGAAATTTCTTTATCATTCTAATTTATAGTATTAACTTGGGATGAAGTTGGATCAACTTCTAGCTTTTGGATAACTGCTTCAAAATTTTGAAGTTTTTTACTGTCTTTAATAGAAATACCAAGTTTGCTTCAATGTTCTGGTAACTGTATTAGAGGTTTCTCTAATTTTTTACTTGTTGATGGTTTCAGATCTTCAATTTTGTTTTCAATTTTATTTTTCTGCAATTAAATTAGCAAGGAATTCCAAACTACTTCCTACTTTACATTTCAGAAAATGGTTATCCAACATAGGGAATGGACACAAAGGGTGACATTCACTCACGAAGTTGAATCCTATATCTCCCGAGGTATGGAACATGATTTTCTTATTGTGACAATCCATGATAGCATAATAGGAAGACAATAAGTCCATTCCGAAGATTATGTCATATCCAATTATCTCTAAAGCAACTGAGTCCACAATCAATTCATGATCTTCCATTTGGATCACACAATTCTTGCATACCTTAGCCATTTTCTAGCAATGACCCATAGGTAGATTCACACACAACGTACGACCCAAAGGTTCAAATTCTAATCCTAAGGCAGTAGCATATGAAGTGCAAATAGAAGAATGGGTTGGCCCCAAGTCAAAAAAAAATCCGTACTCAAGAATTATAAAGAAGAATGATACCTTCAATCACTTTATTAGAAGCATTGCTATTGGGTATAGTCATAACGTAGATCCGAGGTTGGGCTTTAGTAACCGCTGCTCTACTTCCTGACTTTTTTTGTTGTGACTGATTCAGAAATGATTGTGAAGGTCCTACTAGAGTGGGCAGTCCTGCTGACTGAGTAGGGTAAGGGCGTTGTTGTGGATGAGATTGATTGAATTATTGGTGAGAACTCTGATTAGTTTGTCCTTGAGAAGACTTAAAGGGACATTGTTTCCTAAAGTGACTTGTACAACCACACCATCTTAGAAGTTCTGTCCTAGTTCACTGAATTTTGTCCCTGATTTGCACCTTTCCTTCCATTAGTACCTTGCTCTGGGTGTTGATATGGGGACATCCTTTGGTGATTACCACCCAGTCTGACTTCCTTGACCCTACTAGCGATTCTTGATATTTTGAGTATCCTTCAGGTCTCTTTCTACTAGCATAGCTCATTCCACTAGTTTCTTATAATTTGTCAATCCATGAGCTATGAGGTATCCTCGAATAGAAGACTTAAGGCCTTGTTCAAATCAATGGGTCTTCTTTGTATCCGTAGAGACTATTTCGATGGAAAAACAAAAGAGTTCAACAAATTTTTGACTCGTATTACGCAACTGTCATGTTGCGTTGTTGCAATACCAAAAGTCAGAGAACATCATATCCCTTATGAATTCTTCAAAATATTTGTCACTGAACACCCTTTCAAATGTGGTTGACGTCATTTGGTCCATGTTCCTTATTCTTTTGATTGTATTCCACCAGTGATCAACTTCACCCTAAAAAAAATAAGAGGAAAGTGTGACTAATAATTCAGTGGCAATGTCCATGCCATCCATCACCTTTTTCACTTATCAAAGCCATCTTTCTACATCAAGTGGCTCTAGACTTCCTTGAAAGGCAAGAGGACGTTATCTCAAGAATTCCTTGAGTATCATCATTCTTCGTCCTTCGGTAACATTTGATTTTTCCTGATTAGTTGGTTGTGTTACAATAGTGTGATTATTATTTCCCGCCTATTGTCGAGCCAAAGTGGTCAATTCTCTCAGCGCTGATAAATACCACTCTTGGTGTCCTGCGGTGCTGGAGGAGATTGGTTATTGGTGGATATCTCTTGTTGGAAGTGAGATGTGTTTCCCTCCATCCTATAATAGCACATAATCCATGATATCATGACTGAATTTATTAATTAGTATCACATTCGGGAGCTCAGAAAGAATTTAATTTCACATAATTAGCAACAAAGATACATTTTGATTTACTATCCTAGATGCCACTTATATACAATCAAAAAGGGTCTAGAATAGTCACTTCTAAGTTATGTAGTTACTATATACAACTTCCACTATCCCAGGTGCTGTTACTATTTACAAACAAAATTTCCTAGAATAGTGAGGTCGACAATGCAGTTAGGGATCAAAATTTTCATGTTCCTCCCCTCAGAGACACATTCGCGAAACCAGTAGAAGTTGCATGATGGTTTTCTTCAAGTGGTAATGTTGTAGGGGCTACATTGGGATCATTAGGTTGTGGGTCAAAGCCTTCAATATTATTTGGGTCATGGGCTTCAGCTGGCTGCCTCTCATCAGCCCCGATAGGTGGCCAATAGATATCTTGTACTGCCAATTCATCTAGAATTTCTTGATACAAGTTGGGGTTTCTCTTAATACTAAATGTTTGGTTGACCGCTAACCTATGGTGGACCAATCGTTTTTGTTATGTAATTGGCATAAATGGCCAATTGTGGGACACATCTTGGATTTCTTGGACTAGCATATTGTATGCTTATACATTGACCCTAAGACTCCGAAATTCATTTGCTGCCTCGGAGGCCATGTTATTGTGTGCCATATAGATGGCATCCTAATATGCCATACCTATAGCCATTAAAAGGTTAGATTTACATATATTAAAATAAACTGTCCATAACAAATAACCAAGCATGATCAGTAATAGGAAAATTGACACAGACCATTTATTCTGGCTAATTTATTTCCAATTATCCCTTTGCAAGACCTAATTCCTAGACTCTGATACCACTCTGTCATGACCCAATTTTTTTTCTATAAATAATAATTGGGCATGATTAAGTATTGAAACATCTGTCACATATAATAAACTTCCTTATATTATTATTATACCATCAAAACGTATCCTATATAAGGTTACATTCCTGAACATAACATGATCAAAACATGGTCGGATAGACATTCTGATACAACATAAAGAGAAATAATAGTAATAGCTTCTATTTGCACTCTCCCTAGTTGACTCCCCTAGATTCCTTCCTTCTTCTAGAAAATATTAAATAGAGATGAGCTCACTAGACCAATAGGATAACTTTTATCAATGAATATCAAGGTTTTAAAATAATAAATAAATGTAATCAAATAAAAAATAAGTTCAACAATAGATCAAATTAAAATCTTAGGAATGCAACACATATAATAACAATTCGTCAATTTTCTGGTGAATCTCCGAAAAAAACTTTGATGTCTTGCACCCTAGGGAACTCAATGCCCTTTTTACTTTTCTGGGAAACACCAATACCGGAAATTATGGGGTGTCACACCGATTATCTATGACAACCGATATTACTAACCAATGAAACTAAGGGCTAGTAGGAATTTTGTGAATCTTCGCAAGGATTACACATGTACTAACCCTGTACCATCAATAGTGTGCATCCAAGGTAATTTCATCAAAAATCATAAAGCAGAATTAGTTTGTATTCATATCCAACAATAAATAGAAAGTCAAACATTAAATAAATATATCAAAATAAAATCAAAAAATATTTTATATGCAACTTGGTTCCACAAGATAGTTAGGGTTTCAATCCAAAAATATCACATATGCGTGGACCACAATTTAATTTTTAAAAATCCAAATACAACCTCATGAGTAATGCAAACTAATATTTAAGTATTATACAATTAACATAGGTTTGATATGAAAGCCCCCAAATAGGCATGAGATGCATCAAAGACAGTAAAAAATAAAAAAAAACCCTACCTCCAATGTTACCTTGACTCGATACCCTTTACTATGGAAAAACAAACGAAGTAATATTTTAGAATAAATCTAAGTAATAATGGCTTAGTTAAACTAAAAATAATTTTTTGAATAACTAACGAAACATAATGATGCCCGAATTTAATCTAAAAATAATTAACAAGGATCAAATTCAGGTGATTTGAATTTATACGATTGCTAAATCATGACCCAAAAACTTTATCTAAATTTTTTATTGCAAGATCTAACTCCTAGGTCGACAAAAATTTGACCATTTTCTTCCTTTCTCTCTCTCTATCTTCCTTTCCCCCTCTCTTTTTCTTCATTTATCCCTCTTTTTCTCCCCTTTTATGTGTTTTCCTAATGGCCACTAGGCAAAGTACCACCCCCAATGTCACTTGGGTGATGTCATTAGGCTTAGTTCTCATAGACAAATGTCCATGCTCTTGTCCACTTGTTTATTTTATATAGCTAAACCACTTATCACTCATACACCCAATAATGCCCCTATCCCATTTAGCACATGTTTCATTATAAATATATATATATATATATATATATATATATGTCTATATCATTTTACTAATTTACTATATCATTAGGATATTACGTATTTTTATTTATTTATTATTTCAACGGAAAATATGATCTATATTATAGTCATTTGTCTCATTTCAACGTAAGGAATTCATATTTGAGGTCCTTTCGTTAACTTGAAATTTCTAAAAATAACCCTCCATTATATATAATCATAATTAACGTCCTAATTGACTAATCTTTATTCGGGTCGTCACAAGTGCAAGTAGTATCTCCACTCTCTCAACAACAAAGAAGACATATAAAAATAGATAGGCCAAAAGGAAGGACATATTAGGCATATGACATAACTCTATTTTCTTTCATTCACTGCCTTTTGTGCGTGATACACACGCACAGTCATATTTCACGGTGAAAGTTAGTTTTTTAGTCTTTATTGAAGTGTAGGGGATGAAGTATAACTCGTAAAATTCTACGGTAGTGGCGTGCCAACGACCCCGAGTTTGAGGGGTCTTGTATAACCTAGGTACTTGTCTCAACTAATTAGACATAGGTTTGACAACAATCTCTCGACCAATTATGTGTTCAATAAATAGCTAAGAAGCTGGAATCATTGTTTTAACTCAATAAAAAAACAAGTTATATGTGACGAGTTAGACAATTCATGTTTGAGTTTCTACTGACCTATCCTAAGGGTACCTCAAGTGGTAATAGAGAGGAGTTGTAAACGCAGACGTCATGAGTTCAAATTTTGGCAACTCCTTGGGGTTAAGCCATTAGAGATTTATTTCTCATGAATACCTCTAGTCCTGGATGACCGAACTGAAGAGAGGGATTAATTGAGGTGCGGATAAGCTTATTCGAATACCCCAGACTATTGAACCAAAAAAAAAAAGAGTAGATAAGAAGTCACTGCCACGAGTTGGGCCAACTTGGGCCATTGCTTGATATTTTCCGTTGTATTCCCTAATCTCCACACATCACCCTCAAATGTGTGTATGACTTATACGAATAGGGGAGTGTCATTCTCCCTTGGAATGATGTGAGAAATGGGGCAATGGAATAGTGGAGAATGAAATGTGTGTGTGTGTGTATGAACAAAAGTGCTCCCCAAGCACAGGGAGACTTTTGAATGTCTTGTTTTACTTGAAAATCTTATTCCAAGGTCGTCTCCTCAGGGAAGAAGGTGAATCGTGTTGAAGGTGATTTTGGTAAAAAGGGAAAGGTGTAAAAATATTTTGATGTTTGAGTTTGATTTGTGATTGTGTTCATGGTGAAAATGAAATGGAACAAGTGTTGGTTAATCTGAAAGGGTCATTCCAATGGGAATGTCAAATCAACTCAAGACCTTCCTTCGATGGTTCCTAGGTGTTCGATTGAGTCGTAAGAAGTGCGGGACCAAAATAGAGGTAAGGATTCAAGCATACCCCGTGACAATGTCTACGGTGTATCAAAAACTCACAACTACATCCACACTCAACCTAGTCAAACCGAATCATCTTACACTACGAAAAGGAACAAAAATGAGTTGAAGTAGCATACCCAAGAGGAAGTTTTCCTTGGATTAGCCAACTATAAACTTAGCTACTCATATCTAAAGCAAAGACATAAATGAAATGAAAAGACATTGTAAAGAAATTAAGATTGGAGTTTAGTTTGTTACAAGAAAACATAAACTATGAAGAAAAATATGCAATACCCATTTTAAAGCTTGAAAATGAAGAACTTAAATGCATTAATGGTGAAATCCAAAATGTAAGACTAAAATTGAAATTTGCTTGTAATAAATGACATTAAATAAAGCTTCAATAAGTCTTACAAGAAATTACAAGACTATGTATGGAAGCAAATGTAAAAATATCAACTTTTCTCTCTAGCACTATTCATCTGCTTCCTTGGAGCTTATCTCTCTTCAATGCAATGTATATCCAATAATGGTGTATCTCTCTTGCCAAAAAGGTCCATGGAGCTCCTTGGGTCTGTGTGATTGATCTCCCATCAATAGGGGGTTGAATGGATAGGTTTAGCAGGCTAGCATAGGCCTAGTCTACACTCCTTGGCTTCACCCCTTCTCTCTCTCCTCATTAATGTCCAAGCCTCCAAAGTCCAAGCTAGAGTTGAGAAGGGGGTGTCTTGTGTGTAAGGAGTGCCAGGAACAAGTGGGAGACCCAATGGTGGGACCCCCAAAGTTGTAGAGCTTGAGATGCAGAATCTGGTGTGTTTCAGTAAAACCTACCGGTAGGTCGATGGAAACTTACCGGTAGCGTTGCAGTAGGTTCAAGTCCAGTAGCCAAAACCTACTAGTAGGTTTTTTCTTATTTTGCTAAATTCTTGGTTCCTTCACCTTTTAAGCTATCATCAAGCTTCCATCTCACCTCCCTTGATCTTAAACACCACGATAGGGCTTAATATGCCCCATTTAACCCTTTTTCTACAAACCAACCGAAACTCCATTAATAGCTCAAATATTGCAATTCTACTCGTTTTAACCGAAAAACCAAGCATGAAAGGGATGCAAATGTACATATAATATGCAATATTTTGTGCTAATCACACCCCCCCAACTTGAGCTTTGCTAGTCCCTAGCAAAATTTATTTCAAACCAACAAGTATGAAATTACAACAATCCATTTACACAAGTAATTCATCAAAGAATCAAAATACAAAAATCACAATGCAATTAACGAAATGAACTTGGAAAAGATGGAACAAAAACTGTGGTATTTCATTAGTCACTTTCAAAATTGGAGTACATGGAGATAGAGTTCAAAAAGATACAAAATGGCCTAAAACCTAAAGACTCTTCTACTAGGCCAATTACTCCACTCCAAGCTATGTACAACTCCACTCAAAAAGAACAAAAACAATAACAAACTACTCATCACCATCACCCTCATCATCACCATCATCACTCTCATCTTCATCACCATCACTATCGTCACCGTCACCAACATCATCCTCCTTTTCATCATCATCGTCTGTCTCTCCCACCTCAACTAATATGGATGCTAAGAGGGCAGAGGCAGAAGGTGGTGGTTCGCCCGAATAGGCTCACTGGGGAACATGTGCTAAAATAGTCTGGTCATCATGGTATAGATCCCATGCGCTGTCACCTCTAATGCATCGAGGCGCTGAGATATTGAGCGCTTCGGTGTAGAGGTGGATGAGACAAACATAGATGGCCTAGAAGAGGAAGGTCCAGTGGCTTCTGACTCCGGCCTTGAAACCTTAGCCCGCTCACCTCGGCTCATCGCCATCCTCTTCTTGCTACTAGCCCTTTTGATAGCCCCGGTCTCAGGTGGAGTGATCTTGTCAAAAGCATACCCCTTCACCTTAAAGTGCTTGCACATCCGAGTGACCAAGTTCCCAAAAGGAAGGTTCACTTTCAGCTTTTGAGTCGCGACGAAGTCCTTCATTACCTCCCATATAAAAAGTGCAAAATCCATAGCCTTTCCCAACATCACCGCATCCAAGAGGGCAAGCTTTTCAATGTTAGGCGTATTCTCGACGCCCCTCGGAAGCAGATTATAATGCAGAAGCTTGTTCATCATCCCGTATGAAGGTTTGAGACCCCCGACTTGGACCATTCCCCTAAATTGAGTAGGGTCCTCGTACATCAAAACCATGTATTCAGGGATGGTCTTGGTGCTAGTAATGTTATGTGGGTACACCAGGATGAAGGAAGGTGGCCTCTCATAATGTAGGAGGGTGGCAATCACCATAGGGTTCACATCAAACGTCTTGCCCCTCACATTCATTCTCAAGACCTTAAACTCATCCACCACTTTGAGTTTTTGGTAAAACTCCCAGCATAAAGACAAATTGAACCCATCCACGAGCTCAAACCAAAACCTAATCCCATGAGCCACAATGATCTTCACCAGCTCATTGTTTGGGCCCATGGAAATCAGATCAATGTACCTCTTGCAAGTAATGTTTTTTGCCTGCATGCTTTGGTACCTAGCATCGTTCCTCGCCTTCTTCCTTTGCTCATTCCAGTCTCCACTAGACCCCTCCCCACTCCTTTTATGGCTACTCAGATCATCAGGCTGTGGAGAGCCAGTCCTGGTGCGCTTTATGTGGGCCATGTATAGCAACAGTGCCCCAAACATGAATAACGACAAGAAAGCCAAAAATAAACTTCTCAATTGGGTCCACAACATCAAGGACGATCTTCCCTTGATGAGCCATTGCAAGGATCTTAGAGTTTTGAAAATATTAAAGGAGAATAGGGTTTAGGGAATTTTCAGCAAAACTAGGGTTTCAAAAGAGAGATTCTTAAAATCTTCACTAAAAATCACTAAATCAACACACCTAGCAATGAGAAATGAGAGATTAATGGAAGGGGAGGGATTTTGTAGGTTAGAGACGCTTTGAGTGAGAGAGAAATGCCTTAGGTTTGTAAATGAGGGAGACAATGAATAGTCACTCCAAAAAAAATCGATTAAAAGCAATAATTTTAGCATTTTGGGAAAAACCTACCGGTAGGTTTTAATCTAGTGAGCAAAAAATACCAGTAGATTTGTGGTAGGTGCAGAACCAGTGGCCAAAACCTACCGGCAAGTTTTGCCTTATTTGCAAAATAAACCTCTACTATCCAACATACTTCCACTTAACTTCATTTCAAGACCTACACATTCTAACACTCTATTTATGACCTCTACTCCATCCAAAACATATGCTAGACTTAAAAATCACAAATTGAACCATCATGCCTGAGTCATTACCAAAATTGCAATGTGATTTAAATTTTGATGCCTTCAAAATTCAAAGTATGGATTTCTATATTAATCTACCAAAATGAACACCCACAATGTAAGGCATGTATACAAAGGCATTTCTAATTCATTCAAATATCAAAAACTTGAGCCATACTCCCCCATCCTTTAAGCATAAGGCTATGAAACACGTCGTTCAAATGTCCGAATCAAGCACACATGATCATCACTATAGCCTTAAATACTAGTCTAAATAATGCACCTACACATTCATTTTCAAACTTGTGTGTGTGTGAATTGGACAAGTAATTTAAGCACTTACACAACAAAATTCACATTTGAATGGCTAGGCAAATTTAGCTTCAATACAAAACTCATCAAAGGTCTCTCTTAACAATGAATCACACTTGGGTTATCCTGGCACGCACTCCATGTGTACATGTGAGATAGAATCTTGTGCACAAAACAAAGTATGCTCACATGTAATCCAAAAAAGAAGTTCATGCATAAAAATGAAACGACCATGGCATAATCTCATGAAAGGAATGTTTGGGCATTAGGCATCAAAACTAACTCCTCTTTTTCTTTAAAAGTATGCATCCTCCATGCTTCTATAGATTATTTAGGACTTTCACGGGTTGTAATGAGGTCTTGGGGTGATATCTAGGTAAATGAACGAAGGACAGAGGACAACAAAGGAGGGTTGTTCCGAGTGAATGGCTATTTGTTTCAAAAAATCTCCCTTTTTCATTGGATTTTCAGTTAAACACCATCACCACACCCTTTGTTTCTTTCTCTCTCTTTTCCTAAACATTTTCCTTTTATTTTGTCATTCTTTTCTTCTTTTCCTCCTTTTTCTCCTTTCCTTGGATTTTCATTCTTTTACAATTCAACTCTTTGAGTTTCAATTTTCGTTCATCCCTTTTGTTTGGGCTTCCACATCATACATCCTTCTCTTTTATGATCATTCATGCTCACCACAAGGAACTACCAAGGTGAGGCAGATTTTATCATTTTGCACTGGCTTGGTCAAATGTGTGGCGTGGAAACGAATTTACAATTAAGGCTCAATCATGGCACTAGGGATAAAATTTTCACAAGAAAATGGGCAAAGGCTCAAAGTGAAACAAAGACGGCCTAAGATCATTTCTAGATAGGTATGGGGGGCATTGTACATATCAGGACAAGGTCAATCTACTACCCAAATGCACCTAGCCAAGACAAGTATAATGATATTATTGAACAAATTTGAAATTTAAAATTTTTTTCCTTGAGTAAATGTAAGTTCCCTCCAAAAAGGATTGACACTTAAGCTCTCATAGGTCCTTAATCATCTACACTATTTATGGCAAGCCTAAAATATGAATCCAATCTGTAAATTGCCAAAATTACACATTCAAAGAGCACATACAGTTGAGTTCAAAAGTAGATACATGTGTGATACTCACGCATAGGATTAACTTCTATAATATGCTCATGTTCTCAAGGTTCATTACAAAGATCAACATCTCATCCAACCCAAAGCACTCTAAATAAGGAAATACAGATCAAAATTCAGATATTTTTCAAAAAAAAATTCAAAATTTTCACATAATTTGCAACAATTGAAAATAAAAATTTGTGTGATATGTGAAAGGTGAATTTCCACCCCAAAAATTGGTATTATCAACCAAAATTTTCACAAACATTGGTGTATCATACAAATGGTGCACCTCACCCCCCAACTTGATTCATGCATTGTCCTCAATGCAACAAAAAAGATATGATATGCAATGAAAGACTGTAAAATGGTGAATAGGGTTAGAGAACACCTCGCACTTGAACTTTGACAAAAACAACCAATATCTGTAACTTAAGAAAACAAACACAATACGAAAAGGTAAAGTAAGTAACATGAAGAGTTATTAAAGTAAATAAAAACTATTGTACACTAAAAGGCATAAGAACAGTTACTCTTCCAACAAGTCTGGATATACCTGATCCTTCAAATCCTCCTCCATTCCTTGTCCTTCAAAACCCTCGAAAAATAGCTTAAGTCTTTGGCCATTAACCTTGAATGTCTTGCCATCCTAAGGGTTTGTGATTTCCACAACTCCATTGGAGTAGGCCACCTTGACAAGATAGGGGTCATCCCAACGGGATCTGAGTATTCCTTGAAAGATCGAGAGACGATAGTTGTATAAGAGCACTTTTTGGCCGGGCTCAAATGATTTCTTTATAATGGATTTGTCATGAAAGATCTTAGCTCTCTCTTTTGAAATTTTAGAGCTCTCATATGCATCTCTTCCAATTCATTCAATTTTAACTTCCTATGCTCTCCAGCCATTCTCAAATTGAAGTTTAGAGTCTTTATTGCCCAATGGGCCTTGTGTTCCATTTTGACTGAAAAATGGCAAGCCTTTTCATAGACGAGCTAGTTTGAAGACATGTCTAAGATAGTCTTGTAGGCAGTGTGGTAAGCCCATAGAGCATCAATCAGTTTAAATGACCAATCTTTCCTATTTGGGTTCACTGTTTTCTCTAAGATATTATTTATCTCCCTATTGGTTAACTTAGCTTGGCCATTGGTATGTGGGTGATATGCAGTAGATACCTTATATGTGATGTCATATTTATGCATCAAAGACACAATTGGCCTATTGCATAAATGCGATCCACCGTCGCTAATCATAGAACGAGGCATCCCGAACCTCAAAAAGATATTCTCTTTCAAGAATTTGACCAGAACCCGGTGGTCATTGGTCTTGGTTGGGATAGCCTCCACCCATTTGGACACGTAGTCCACTTCCAGTAGAATGTATAGGAAACCAAACGACACAGGGAAGGGACCCATAAAGTCAATGCCCCAACAATCAAATATTTCAATGACAAGTACAAGAGAAAGGGGTATCATATTCCTTCGGGTCACACTACCAGTCTTTGGAATCTATCGTATTCTTTACAAAATGAAACATAGTTTTTGTTAAGTGAGGGCCAGTAAAAACCTGAATGTAGAATTTTTGCCGAAGTCTTCTTGGAAGAGAAGTGACCACCGCATGCTTCTGAGTGGCAAAATGCAAGGACATCCCGCTGCTCATTTTTGGTACGCATCTTCGCATGACTTGGTCAAGGCAGCACTTGAACAGGTATGGGTTGTCGAAGTACAAGTACTTCATATCCGCCATAAATCTTCTTCGATTCTCAGGGCTCCAATGGGATGATATTTGTCATGTTGCAAGATAATTAAATATGTCATCATACCAGGGAAAAATAGAATGAATCAAAAGTAATTGCTCATCTGGGAAAAAATCAAGGATAGGAATGTGTTCATCGGCCTCTTGCACCACCAGTCGGGACAAATGATCTGCCACTCTCCATTCCCTTCTTATCTTTGATTGTCAAATTGAACTCTTAGAGTAGGAGGATCCACCTGATTAGTCTCAGTTTGGCATCCTACTTAGACAACAAATACTTCAAAGCAGAGTGATCAGTATAGATAATTATCGGTGAACCAATGATGTAGGACCAGAATTTATCCAATACAAATACTATCGCTAGCAACTCTTTTTTTGTGGTAGTATATTTTATTTGAGCTTCATTAAGTGTTTTGCTAGCGTAGTATATTACATAAGGTCTCTTATCCTCCCTTTGATCGAGCACTGCACCGACCACATAATCACTCGCGTCGCACATAAGCTCAAAAGGTAAATCCCACTTGGGTGGTCGCATAATCGGAGGTGTAGTAAGTATGTTTTTTAGTTTTGTAAAAGATGCCTCACAATTATCTGACCACTTGAATGGAACATCCTTAGACATTAAATTAATCAAAGGTTGGGTCAATGCACTAAATTCTTTAATAAAACGACAATAAAAGTCGGCATGGCCCAAAAAAGAAACAACCTGATATCCTATATGACATTCGGTGTAGGGAAGTTGGAAATGGCCTCAACCTTTGATTTGTCCACTTTGATCCCCTTCGCCAAGACGATATACCCTAGAACAATTCCTTGTGTCACCATGAAGCGACACTTTTTCCAATTCAAGACTAAGTTCTTCTCCTCGCACCTCTTGAGAACTCTCTCCAAATTCTCCAAACATCCACTGAAAGAATCCCCAACCACCAAGAAGTCATCCATAAACACCTCTACAAACTTCTCCACCATATCACTGAAAATTCCCATTATGCAACGTTGAAAAGTTCTAAGGGCATTGCATAACCCAAAAGGTTTGCGACGGTAGGCAAAGGTACTGTAGGGACAAGTGAAGGTGGTCTTCTCTTGATCTTCGAATGCAATCTCGATTTGATTTTAGCCAGAGTGCCTATCCAAGAAACAATAAAACAAGTGTCCGACTACTCTTTCTAACACTTGGTTGAGGAATGGCAAAGGGAATTGATCCTTTCTTGTGCACAGGTTGAGCTTTCGATAGTCAATGCATACTCTCCATCCAGTTATCACCCTAGTTGGAATCAACTCATTATCCTCAATTGATACCACAGTGAACCCCAATTTCTTTGGTGCCACTTGAGTGGGACTCACCCATTTACTGTCGATAATCGGGAAAATGATGCTCACATCAAGTAGTTTAAGTACCTCGTCTCTTACCACATCCTTCATAATTGAAATCAATCTTCTTTGTGGTTGTCGGGAAGGCTTGGAGTCATCCTCAAGATAAATACGGTGTGTGCAAATGAGGGGGCTTATCCCCTTGATGTCGGCAATTGTCCAACCAATCGCTCCTTTGTGCCTTCTCAATACCTCCAAAAGATCCTCTTCTTACTTCTCCTCTAGAGTTGAGCTAATCACCACTGGAAAGGTTCTATCATCCCCAAGATATTCATACTTAGGATGGGATGGTAATGGCTTCAATTCCAATCTGGGTTTTTGCTCATTTGATGGAAAAATCTTCTTGTCTTGGTGCAAAAGCTTCTCAAATGTAGGGATCCACTTTTCAACCCCTTTCACGCTCTCCGGCTCCTCTTGGTCATCAACCTATTCCTCTACTAATTTTAACATGCCCAAAAACTTCAAGTGCTCCTCTACCCACGTCCTCATTATCCCCCGGTTGTTTGTTCAAATTGAACACATTGAATTCCATAGTCATGCTCCCGATAGTAAGCTTCATGAGACCATTCCTACAATTAATAATAGTATTAGAGGTCGCAAGGAATGGTCTACCTAATACAACATGGATTTGAGAGCAAGGGTTAGCAACAGGGTGACTTTCAAGCATAAAAAAATCAACAAGAAAATAAAAGTTATCCACTTGAACCAAAACATCCTCAACCACTCCCTTCGGTGTTTGAATGCTCCGATCCGCCAACTGAAGAGTGATTGAAGTTGGCTTCAACTCTTCAAGTTGGATTTGCTTGTACACCGAGTAAGGTAGGAGGTTGACACTATCCTCTAAATCAAGCAATGCTTGCACCACTTGGTAATTTCCTATTGTGATGGCAATGGTAGGGCAGCTGGGGTCTTTAAACTTTGGCGGGGTGTTCTTCCTCAGGATTGAGCTCACTTGCTTGGTGAGGAATTCCTTCTTATGTACATCGAGTTTCCTCTTCACTGTGCACAAGTCCTTCAAGATCTTTGCACAAGATAGAATTTGTTTTATCACGTCGAGGAATGAAATGTTGATTTTCACCTGCTTGAACATCTCAATTATATCATAATAGTTAGCCACCTTGACGGGTGGCTTCAAACAATTAGGAAAATGGGCAAGAATTGGGGAAACATGTATACTTTCATCAACCAATTTTTCTTTCTCACCCATCTCATCACTCACCTCACCCCCCTCGGTGTCACCCTTAATATCTTTTTCTATTGGCAATGTGGCCTTGGGTGAGACCTTTCACACAATGGTCTTATCAATTTATTTGCCACTTCAAAGGGTGGTGACTGCCTTGAGTTGCTCACAACTCTCCTTTGTGGGTTCGGACGACTTAATCACATGTTGGCCCTTAGGGTTCTCTTGTGATTGAGCAGGAAATTTCCCCTTCTCTTATTGTGATATCCCTATGGCATTGGTAATTTTGTGAGTTGAGCCAAAATATTGTTGTTAAAGGCGTTTTGGCTTTGGATGAAATTGTAAAGCACATCCTCTAAGTTCCTCTTATGGGGAGGTTTGTAGGTGGGAGGATTGGATGGTCCTTGTTGGGAAAAACTTTGGGGAGATGGACTTTGGGAGAAATTTTATGGGGGTGGATTTGGTGAATACCCTTGCAGATTGGAACGAGGGTATTTTGAGCTAGACGTTTGACCTTGGCCTTGGTATTGACTTTGCTTAGTAGGCACGGGAGGTGAAAATGCATTAGAACCATGAGGAGTGGGATTCTCATTTCTCCAACTAAAGTTCGGGTGATTACTCCAACTTGGATTATAAGTGTTTGAGTGTGGAGAGAATGATTGCCTCATTTGGTTAAAGACATTGACTTGCTTATGATACACTTCCTTAAGTGTCGGAATGTTGGGGCACTCCAATATGGAATGTTCCACACTCTCACAAATAGAGCAAGACTCATAGGTATTTGAAATATGTGACACCTCATGTCTCCGATTTACCTCAAAACTCTCAACTTTTTTAGACAACTTGGAAATTTTGGAAAACAAGTCTTTTCGGTCTCTCAAATCATACATCCCTCCCCCTTGTGTTTGATTACTATCCTGAGGTGACTTAGGTACATCGGTGGGATCCGTAATATCCCATGATTGTGCATTTTGGGTCAATGTATTAAAGTAGTCTAGGGCCTCATCAGGGTCCTTGTTTAAAAACTCGTCATTACACATCATGTCGATGAATTGTCTATGGACCGGTGAGATTCATTCATAGAAGAAACTCACCAATTGCCACGATTCAAAACCATGATGTGGTGTGGATTGGAGTAATTCCTTGTAGCGATCCCAACAGTTACAAAATTGCTCATTGGGCTTTTCCAGAAAGTTTTTAATTTGCTTTTTTAAAGTGACGGTTCTATGCAGCAGGAAAAATTTATTCAAAAACTCGGAAAGCATTTCAGTCCAAGAGGTGATGGATCATGGCCACAAGGAATTCAACCATGTTTTGGCTTTGTCCTTAAGGAAAAAGGGAAAAAATTTCAAATGAGCTATGTCTTTCATAGCATAGTTAGCGTTGAAGGTTGCAATTATATCCTCAAATTCCTTAATGTGTAAATAAGGATTCTCCCTTTCTATTCCATGGAACGTAAGAAGTAGTTGTAACATTCCCGGCTTAACTAGGAAGGCATGAGCTTGGACTGGTAACTGAATGCATGAGGGAGTGGTGCTATGAGTCGGTTGAAGAAAATCCCTCATTGACCTTGCCCGATGATCAAGATGTTATTCCCTTCATTCATAGTGGGGGAATTGCATTCGTGGATTAGGTATTCTAGGTTCTTGCACTCCCCCACCCTTTTGAATGTTCGGATTGGCACCTATATTCTCAAAATTCTCACCCGCATCCTCAGGAAGGTCTTGGCTAATGTTCATGTTGTGTCTAAGGGTTGTCTAACCAATCAATTTTGTTTGTCCCATCGCCACATACAACAAACTACCTATAAATGAAAATGTAAACAAACAAAAATATATACAAGGAGCAACGTACCTCAGCCCATGATGAACATCACGGGACTTACCTCCGTTCTTCGAAAGTCACCTTCTTGATTCAACGCTTCGCCTTCCCCGACAACGGCGCCAAAAATACTTGATGTTTTTCGTTGTATTCCCTAATCTCTGTACATCACCCTCAAATGTGTGTATGACTTATACAAATAGGGGAGTGTCACTCTCCCTTGGAATGATGTGAGAAATGGGGCAACGAAATAGTGAAGAATGAAATGTGTGTGTGTGTGTGTGTGAACAAAAGTGCTCCCCAAGTGCAGGGAGACTTTCGAATGTCTTGTTTTAATTGAAAATCGTATTCCAAGGTCGTCTCCAAAGGGAAGGAGGTGAATCATGTTGAAGGTGATTTTGGTAAAAAGGGAAAGGTATAAAAATCTTTTGATGTTTGAGCATCATTTGTGATTGTGTTCTTAGTGAAAATGAAATGGAACAAGTGTTGGCTAATCCGAAATGGTCATTCCAATGGAAATGTCAAATCAACTCAAAACCTTCCTCCAATTGTGCATAGATGTTCGATTGATTCGTAGGAAGTGTAAGACCAAAATGGAGGTGAGGATTCAAGCATACCCCATGACAATGTCTATGGTGTATCAAGAACTCACAACCATGTCTACATTCAACCTAGTCAAACCGAATCTCATACACTACGAGGAGGAACAAAAATGAGTTGAAGTAGCATACCCAAGGGAAATCTTCCCTAGGATTAGCCAACTATAAACTTAGCTACTCATATCTAAAGCGAAGACATAAGTGAAATAAAAAAAGACATTGTAAAGAAATTAAGATTGGAGTTTAGTTTAATGCAAGAAAACATAAACTATGAAGAAAAATATGCAATACCCATTTTAAAGCTTGAAAATGAAGAACTTAAATGCATTAATGGTGAAATCCAAAATGTAAGACTAAACTTGAAATGTGCTTGTAATAAATGACATTAAAGACTTTAAATAAAGCTTAAACAAATCTTACAAGAAATTACAAGACAATTTATGGAAGAAAATGCAAAATATCAAATTCTCTCTCTAGCACTATTCATCTTCTTCCTTGGAGCTTATCTCTCTACAATGCAATGTATATCCAATAATGGTGTATCTCTCTTGCCAAAAATGTCCATGGAGCTCCTTGGGTCTGTTTGATTGACCTCCCATCAATAGGGGCTGAATGGAACGGTTTGGCAGGCTAGCACAGGCCTAGCCTGCACTCCCAGGCTAGCACAGGCCTAGCCTGCACTCCCAGGCTTCACCCCTTCTCTCTCTCCTCATTAATGTCCAAGCCTCCAAAGTCCAAGCTAGGGTTTAGGAGGGAGTGTCTTGTGTGTAAGGAGTGTCAGGAACAAGTGGGAGACCCAATGGTGGGACCCCCAAAGTTGCAGAGCTTGAGATGCAGAATCTGACGTGTTTCAATAAAACCTACTAGTAGGTTTTACTCATGTGAGCAAAAAATACCGGTAGCGTTGCGGTAGGTACAAGTCTAGTAGCCAAAACCTACTAGTATGGCCTACTGGTAGGTTTTTCCTTGTTTTACTAAATTCTTGGTTCCTTCACCTTGTAAGCTATCGTCAAGCTTCCATCTCACCTCTCTTAATCTTAAACACCATGATAGGGCTTAATACGCATCATTTAACACCTTTTTTCTGCAAACATACCGAAACTCCGTTAATAGCTCAAACATTGTAATTCTACTCATTTTAACTGCAAAACCAAGCATGATGCAAATGTACATATAATATGCAATATTTTGTGCTAATCAGCCATCTTTTGGATTCTAGTCTAATCAAGCGTCAATGTACCATTCGAAAAAGCAAGACAATCCTTACCCCTCATGGCCTATCCCAAGCAAGGCCAGCTTGATTGCAAGGCCTATTAAGCCATTGCTTAGGGCTCCATATTTACAAGGGACCTAAATTTTTTTATAATTCTTTGGAGACTTGTGAATGGGTACACCAAATTAGACTTATTGGCCTTTAAGTATGTAGCTCTTAATGTAAAGTTATTTATTAAATTTTACAGTTTTCTTTTTTTTTTTTTTGAATTTTTTTTATTATATTAAACATTTTCTAATTTAATGGATGAATTATATTCTTAGAAGATTTGACAATTAACGTTTATTCCTTATATTATTGTCCATTTTGAATTTTAAATTTTATTCTCAATATCTTTGCTATCGAACGGAATTTTTTTTCTTCTTCTCCAACCATCAGCCATTAACATTCTTCTCGAACCAGTTAACGTTATAAGGGTTGTCCTTCTTCTTCTTCAATGTTCAGTCATTATCAGGTTTGAAATTATGCTTTCATTTTGTTTTTGGTTCTATTTTTTTTGTTTCAACTAATTGTTTGATTGGCCACGTTTTTTTTTTTTTACTTTTTTCGTTCAAATGATTGTTTGTTAATTTTGACATTTTTGTATTTATGTGTTTTTTTCTTCACTGTTTCGTATTTCAACAATGAACACCGCCATAATGGCTTTTATTTGAACGAAAAAATTATGGTTCTTTTTCTTCTTCTTCTTCTGCATGTTGTTTTCGTGTTGGTTTCATAGAATGATGCCCACCCACGCACAAGAAAAAAAATTGTTTAATGCCCAACATATATACTTGTATAGGCTTGTTCACATTTGCACATGAGTTTCTTCAGAGAATGTCAAAATAAATTAAAACTATGATAACAAAGGATTATTCAAGTAACACAACACTCTATGAAAATAATATAGAATGATATTGATTCAATATATAGGATGTGTGACTCCAAATCATGTCAACAAAGTGTTCTTGTCACACTATAAATTCATATGTCAAATAAAGATAAAATGTGACAACAAAGAGTTACTCAAGCAAAACAACACTCTAAGAAAACGAAGTGTGTCAATAAAGTATTGAAAGTGTTTGTTGGAAGTGTAACTGTAAAAATGACTTCATATATAGTGGATAGATAGTGTGACTCCAAAGTGAAAACAAATTACATCTCTAACACTATGGTTGTCCTTTTCATACGAAAAGTGTGACACCATAGCATGCCTTCGATTTAACTAATGTCAAATTGTTAAAAAAAATGACTTTATAGAGTGACTTAATAAAACCAACATATCAATATCCAAGTCTTAAGAAAGCAACGCATACCCACAATTATGTCAATTGAAAGAGTTATTTCAAATATATATATATCTCAGACATTATGGTTGTTCCCTTCATATAAAGTGGATAAATAGTGTGATACTTCCATTCATAGACACTGTGAATTCTAGTATTAATTTTTTTGTAAAACTTCTAAATTTTATGTTTTTCTTATATTAGAGCTCCAATATATATATACTAGTAATTGCTCGTACCTAAATGCACGGAGTAACAAAAAAAAAAAATATATCGTGCCTCCTTATCTTTGTATCACTAACCGCAAGAACATAAAAGAACTCAATAACCTAGTACATCATGACAATAGCAACAATACAGGTTAACCATAACGACTCTGTTATCACCAAAAAATTAACTAACAATTTCAATGGCTCGCATGAATCTGTATCATTAAAAACTCATCATTCCTTAATTCAATGTATAGATCATAAAAATTAAAAAAAATCACTGGAATCAGAATTTATCTAAACCTCAAAATGAAACAACTTAGCAAGTATATCCAAAATCCTTCCATTTCTTTCTTATCATATCATCAATTCTTTGTAGATAACACATGGAGGGAATTCCTTCCATCAGTCTTGATCACAGTCATACAATTCTAACGTAGCATTTAAAAAAAAGGCGACACTACATGACGTCAAATAAGCTCCAAAAGTCATGTATTCATTAAAAAAAAGGAGATTTTGAAGCATCATCTTTTGCCTACAATCTACAATGAGCAGCTTCGATCAGCTTGATTATAATGTTCTATGATTCTCTCTCTTCTTCAACTGTAAGATAGAGAAAAAGAAGCGTGAGCAATAAGTATAAAACTGTCATGTGTCTCTATCTGTCGAAGTAGAAAAACTTAATTTTTCGTAATCTCAGGGGCTAAAATTACTCATTGAGGCAAAAAAAACAAAGAGATTGAAGTCAAACATTTACAATGGCCTTTCAACTTGAAAATCTTTAAAGTCCACTGTTCAAACTAATTTTGTGCACCCTAAACAACAATCCTATACAAAGTACACCAATAAAGCATAATCATTCTTATATATTCTTCTTGTAGTCCTAATAAGCATAATGACAAATAGGTCGTGTGTATTTTTCTTGGGCCAATTGATTCACAATGAACAAAACTTTTACACAACTATCAACCAATTAAACAATTATTCACCATGATAAATTGAGCTGAAACTTCCAAAGGTATGTATGAACAATTAAGATGTCAAATTCGAATGCATGGACGATTACGATACTGATTAAAATGAGTACACAATTCATTAATACCAAAATAATAGAAATATCCATCCTTTTTGCTGCTACTCCGGTATAAAAGAAATTCAATTAATAATAAATGCATTAGATATAATTTTTGGTATTAACAATCATATAACTGAAATAATTAGCAATTACATTATCGATTTAGCATGGGTCCTGTTCAGGCATAAAAAAAGAAGTGTTCATATGAATATGAATATTGCTACATATAATTTTTCTTCAAGGATTATTTAAAATAAAAGTGTGTGTTATGATACTTAGATGCGTATTATTGAATCAAGCACCATGTACAGTGGGTAAATAGTCTACATTACTGACCTGTTTAGGAGTGAGATGACGCTTATGGGGCAAGAGCAATGGTGGTGACTGGTGCAATGAGGTATGTGTGTTGTTGATGTGTGTCTTGCCCATTACCATTCTCCAAAAGGAGAGGTATTTAATAATTCACCTATTACCCTTCTCCAAAATTCTTAAAATACCTAAAAAGCGATAATTTGATCACACAGGAAAAAAAAATCAAATAGAAAATGTTGTTCATTGAACAATCATCATAAACACGCCAAATGGTTTCACCCAACAGGCATGAGAGAGAGTAGTGGGTGGCGGTAACAGTCGTTTGGCGGTGGAGAGCTGGGTGTGAGAGATAGGGGATTCGAAATTGAGATTGGCAGAAGACTTGAGATAGCATATAGAGAGGCAGAAGTGAGATTGAGATGTATTCCATGAGAGAGATTTTGGGGATGAGTTTGGAAGGCAGGGGTTTCGGAGGAGAGAGAGAGATGGGTGAGTCAGAAAAATTGGGCTTCATCAGTGGCGATAAAAGGATGAGGAAGAGAGATTTGGGGAAAGTTAAAAGCCCTGATAATTAAAAAAGGAAATGTTGTTAGGCGGGAAAACAAAATTCAGTACTCACTATAGACCGTCAGATCAGTATTTATAAGATGATCTGAATTATTTTTTTATGTTGGGATTACGTTGTCTGTTAGATGTGTTTATGTTTTGTCTCAAAACGATTTGGACCTCTCTTTGTCTGCAAAATTCAAACGCAGCTCTACTTTATTATATAGATATAATAAAGTAGAACTGAGTTTGAATCTCAAATCTTATCTTGAGCTTTTCGCGGCTCAGATCAATTCTGAGTAAAAGATAAGTTATATCCAAAAGTCTATCTTATCTCTATTTTTTGTGACTTAGATCAACTCAAAATTATTGATTCAATGGATTAGATTGATAGAGAATTTTGTTTTCCTGCTTAAAACACCTTCCATTTTTAATTACTACAAATTGATGCTCTTCCATTTCCACATTTCATTCACAGCTCCCTAACTTTCATATTTATCTCTTAGGCAAATCTCCCACCAAATCATACCCATATCTTCTCCAAATTATGCTTACCTTAATTCATTTACTCTTTCTATAGTAACTTATTTATTCTATTTAGTATTTGGATATTTGCCTTTTGAATTATACAGTGACGATTTTTAAATTCATTACTAATGAACTAGAGTGACAGATTTGATTTTAACATTTCATGAAAACTATTTTTTTTCATTTATGATTTCATTGAGAGAGTGAATCAAAATTTTTTTTTTTTTGTGTTATGTAACTTTAATTTTTGAATTAATGCGAATAGTATAGAATTTTAGTTTTTTAATACAAAGAGAACGAGAAATAATAGCTTGAGTTTGGGGACTATTGCGTGTTTAGATAATGAGTAAATAAGCCCAACTTATTCTAATTTTCTAATTCAAGTAAAATATTTTTCAATTCAAAAAATAAAAATGTAAAATATTTTCGGTACTCCATTCAATTCTCCATAAAAATCTGATGGTGTTTTTAACGTGGATGAGCGAAATATATGTGAACGAGTAAGATCGAATCTGAGCTTCTTGGCTCGTGTATATCTATATGAGGTTTCCAGAACGTATGAGAGGTTTTACACATTGGAAATATAGTGGTTCACCAGCTCGGGAGCTCAGTAGTCCAGACCTAAAGCTCCCCTCTAATAAAGTGATAAAGAAAATACGAAGGAGACAGCTGGTTAGTAGAAGGCTATAATTAAGGCACGAAACTCTCAACTGACCATGATCCTCTCCCAAAATCAAGGGAGATCCTACAAATATAAGGCAAAGATCTCGTTGCAGATCCCGGAGAGATAGGAACTAGACTATAAATACTGTAAAAGCAAAGGGGGGCAGGGGATATGAGAAATCTTCTGTAAATCACATCCTCCATTAATATAGATCCAAGGAGCAAGAGACTCCATTAAAGAGTGGATTAGCCGAGCTCCCGAGCTGGTGAACCACTATATTTGACCTCACTTCCCTAACTTATACTTGGCTAAAATTCTTTCCAAGTATCATCAGTAGCCCCCAGCCCTTGGTCCAAGTGGGCTTGGGTAGGGGTTGAGCTTTGCCAACTCCAAGTTAGACCTCCATGTGGCGACCTCAATTTACGCGTGGAAGTTATTTTTTGACAATTTCCAACAATCACTACTCCCTTGTTTCCCATGCACGTTTCGTCCCACGTACTTAGAGTTTTAAATGCACCCATGGCAACAAAAATCGCCTCATTTCCCTGTTCAACTTCCTTCTCCAGACTTTCCCGCTCTCCTTCACGATTTTGGCTCCTCAATTCGTCGGGGTTCTCAGAATTTCACCGAAAATTTGCTTTTGCATGGCTTGATTCAAAGACGTTGCGAAGCTCACCTTTCGATTCCACTCTGGGCTTTGGTTCGTTGCTCGTTCTTGACTAGGTACGCTTCCCGGCTCTTAATTGATTCTTCATTCTGGATCCCTTGAATCCAAGGTGGTTACTACATTTCTGGACTTTTCGATTCTGTTATTTTAGGAATAGGGGTTACTCTTTGTCTCGTCTTTCCCTCTTCTTGAATCCTTACTCCACTACACGAATCTTCCTTATTGGACATTGTTGTGTCAACCCTAGGATTCTTAGGGAGTGCTCAGCTACCATTCCTCCTCTCTACCACTCCTTCAAACTTCCTTTTTCCTGCCCAGTCATGTCCACCTCTTCCAAAGCCACGGGTTCATCTATATCTCTGATGGGGGATAGGTCTGCTAAGGAGCATACTGATTTGGGGGATATAGGCGAGGATTTTGATAATTTTACTGGCGTTGAATCCATCGATGTTGAGGAAAATACTGAGGAGCCTCCCTCTTCATCCTCTCCCATGCCAAAGAATCCCGACAAAAGTAAAGCCAAGGTCAGTGGCATAGGGATTTATGACAGCCGAGGGTGTAGGGTCTACCTCCAGAACTACAGAACTCGTGGGGCACAGTGAGGTTTCCCCTTCTTATATGAAGGTTCTATCCGCTCGCTTCGATTTTCCTCTAGGCGTTCAGTATTGGTGTCCATATGAATATACCCGATATGATTCCTCCATTCTTAGGAAAATATGTTTCTTCGTGGCTGCTTTTGATAACAACATTCGCTTTCCAACCCACCCTTTCATTAAGAGTGTCTTACAACACTTTAATGTCTGTCCTGCTCAACTCTTTCCTAACTTCTGGGGTGTACTAGTGGGTCTCCTTGTTTTCTTCAAGAAATATGGTCTTGGGGTTCCCATCATTTCCTTGCTTATGAAATTCTTTAACGTTAAATACACTCCCTCCGACTGCTTTATGTATATTTCAAAGCGAGTGAAGGCCAAGGTTATCATCTCCGACCTCTTGAGCTCCCATAAGCATTGGAAAAAGATTTTCTTCTTTTGTGTGGGGCAGACACTAGGAATACAATCCTGAAGATACAACAGGTACCCTCCCAATTCCTCGGGTCTGGTCTGCCCCTGACAATTTAGGTAAGTCCTTGCCTGAGCAAGCTATGATTGGTTTTGACGGCTTACCTCACTGACCTTTCTTAACCTGTTTTACTTTGTTTCTTAGGTATTTGACCTGAACTCAGCTCTACAGATAAGCGGGTTTTGCTGAGCTTGGAGAGTTAAGATTCAGAGAGATATCATGAGCTTATCAAGCCTCAGGTTCTTACAAAGCTAGGGTTCAGCCCTCCTGAGGTGAGGATCGAGGCTCCTATTCCCCTTTCTGTTGCTAGTGCTGAGGAGGTTGAAAGTAATATTTCTTGTTTTCAACTGTCACCTCTTCTAACCTTTATTTTTCCCCTTTTCTTCTTCTTTTATTTTTTATATATATGTTTGTCTTGAATTCTTAGGCTCTTTCGCAATGGAACCCGCTGCAAAGGATCGTCAGGCAAAGGTGAACCAGCTGAAAAAAAGTAGGAGCGGTGGTAAAACAGAGGTTAGGGCGGGCAGCGGTGCTACCACCCCAACCAAGGTGCCAAGATTGGACGTGCCCCCCTTTTCTCCTCCTTTGTCTTAGATGATCCTCCTCCCACCACCGAACTCTACATCGATCAGGGAGTCCTTACTCCCTTAAGGAGTTGTGTCTCCGACGGGGGGTGTTTCTGAACAAGGTGCAACCCCGAGCTCCACTTCCTCAACAGAGGTCAAGAAAGCTCTGGAAATAATTACCCACATTCGTCCTAGGTTTGAATTTCCAAGGACAGTTGAGGGGCCTTCTCGTCGGCTCCCCAAAGACTCCAAGACTAGGAAAGAGGAGCACTCCAAGGTCGGGAATGAGGTCTCCCTCATAACTAATGTGCAACGCGCAGCTAAGGCCATTGCCTCCATTATCCCATAATCCGATATTCAGAGAGCCTCGACTATTCCACTTGGGTCTTCTATTTCCACCATCTTGTTTGGTGCAACCTCGGTAGGCCTCTGATTATTCACATCTTACCTTCATTTTGCAAATTTCCATTGTGTTAACCTTTGTTTTGTGTTGGTTCCTAGAAGGCCATCCATGCAAGTTGTCTACTGAGGCGTATCCAGGCTCTAGAAAGCTCTGACAACGCTTCTACGGCGTTCGAGCTCAAGGCCGTTGAGCTTTCCTTTGTCAATAACGATCTTACAGTCCAGGTCCAGGATTTGCAGGCGTAGGTGGAAACGCAGACGTCCCTCATCAAGGACCTAGAGGCCGAGAAAGAGAGGATTGAGGGTGAAGGCAAGCACACCAAAGAGGAGCTTAGGAAAACCATGGAAGACCTCAAGCTAAAGACTGAAGATTGGATCAAAGTCAGTCAAGAGACCTTCGAAGTCTTAAGTTCTTATACAGGCATGAAGATGGAGTATGACGTTTTGGCAGAAGTGAGTGACATTCTTCGGAATGAGCTCTAGGTACAGAGAGTTGCTGCTGAAAAGAAAGATGTTTTAATTGCTAAGTTGGCTGACGATGTTACTACTCAATGGGCCACTAAATGGCTGGCTTTTCAGGATCATGCTGAACAGACTTATCTAGACTTGGACTTTGACTTTGAGATCCCGCCTAAAGAGGAGACTTAGGCACCTAATATTGGGGCTTATGCCAAGGCCCCTTCTACTCATGAGATAGCTCCTGAATGTGCTGAGATTCCTATCTCACCTGTTGAGGTCTTGTCTCAGAATGTTCCTTTTTTCTCAGATGCTCATGTAGCTCTTACTTCTAAAATTTCTCGTGTTCTACCATCGCTGAGCTTCCTGACGCCCCTAATGTTGCCTCTACTGTTGTCCCTTTCTCTGCTAACCTTGTGGCCAGGGCTTTAAAACTGAGTTTGCCAACAGCTGGAGCTGAGGTCCCTGTTCCTCTGCCTGTTCCTAAACTCCCAGTAACTTCAACTTCTGATCTACCGTGTTCCACTCCTCCAGAAACTTCAACTACCGAGCTGCTAGGCTCCTCTCCTCTAGAAACTTCAACTGCCAAGCTGCCAAGCTCCTCTCCTCTTGCTCCTGACACTGGAACTTAGGATTTTCTCCCCTTCCTTTTTTTCTCTCTTTTTTTTAAGGAATGTAAGCTGAATTACAGGATGTGAATATATTTCGTCTTTTGAATTACTTCACTCCATGCATGTCTTACTGCTTACTGTTGTGTTTTTACTGTGCTCCTCTTGCCCCTTGCTTTGAGGAGTACTTCTCTTCTCCTTAAAGAAAAATTACTCTAGAGAGGGTGGAAAGTCAATGAAGAATTAAGCTGTAGCTTCTCACAAAGAGGACTTAGCTCTTCTTGAACTAGACTTGGCAAGAACCGAAGAACTAAGGAACTGTTTGATTATCGGGGTTCTGACCTTGGAGAGCTTGTTCTGGATGTTTGGTGTCCTTAAGGGACCATTTGATGGTAGATTTGATACCCCTTGACATCCCTCACAGTGGCAAGAGCTCTGTTGGATTTGGAAAAGAAGGTAAGCTAGTGCTGAGGTCGTTCACAGTTGCATCCGTGGAGGCCATGTCACTGCATGCGTGAGAACTTTGATGGAAGATGAGCTTGAGAAATAACAGTCCCATTTTAGCCAGAATTCTTGATGTAGATGACTTTGAGGAGATGTACCAGAGGGTCCATGCAGCCAACCGAGCTGCTCCCAACCTAAGAAAACCTGAGAAGCCTTCAAATGAGCACAAGAGGTTTAACCTAATGAAGCTCACTTAAGAGCAGGGGAAGGCTGTGTGCCTGTGGTCTACTTAGGTTGGGCTAAATATCTTCTAGCCTGGGCTTGTGCTCACACTGGACTTCATTGATTATGTCCGAAGGTCTTCCTGTACTGATTTTAACTTTCAGAGTTAGCAGAGTTGGATTGGCAGATTTAAACACCGATTCACTCTTTATTGCACGTGTTCACCTACTTTCCAAATCCGTGGTTGTTATCATAATTTTGGAAACTCAAGGGACCGCCGACTTTGCCTTTCGTGCGTTTCTTGGTTTTTTAAAACCCGGTATTTCTTTGAGGTTTCCATAATTTCCTGGACTTCATTCGTTAATCTCAAATCTTTGAGTTTTTTCTTGAATCTTGGAGGTTTCATATTCTTTGTTTTTCCTTTCCTCTGAGTCTCTGATGGCTACTTCGCTTTCTCCCTTATTCAAGGAACATGTTTCCACTAGGATTGATTTGAAGTGGAAATCTCGATACTTAACTCCTTCTGTGATTACTCATTCAAGGTTGGAAGAAATCAGAAGGCAATTTCATCTTCTTTCGGACTTATCTCTTCGAGTCCCAACCTCCGATGAGCCTTGCAACTTCCTTCCTCGAGGGGAAGTTTGCTTCTTTAAAAGGGCTCTAGAGATGGGCCTTCATCTTCCCATTCATATTTCTCTTGGATGGATCCTAGCTTACTATGGTTTGTGCCCATCTCATTTTTCTCCCAGAGGATATGTTGTTGTGATTAGTTTCTTCATCTTCTAGCGCATGCAAGTCGTGGAGTTTCCCACTATCGCTGAGTTTCTTTATTTTCATGAGCTTGAAGAGGACGAGGTCCCCTGCTTTAGCTATTTTTGATGGAGACATTTTCGAGTGCGTCCTCTGGTTCTCGACCTTCCCTTTCCTCTTGAAGGGTGGGTTCAACAGTTTTTATTCTCCTCTGGGGATTCTAGGAGGTCAGCAGAGGAGCGCTGCTCAAAGAACAGGGTTCCTCGCTCATGGACAAGTTTTTCTCATAAAGGTAGGTGTATTGGGAAGCTTCTTGGTTTGATTTTGTGATAACTTGTTCTTACTGCGTTTTTGTTCCGTAGGTGTTCCTGAGCTAACTGTGGTGAAGATGCTAAAAATCGAGCAAGTTATCCATGTTGAATCTATGCCTCTTTCAGAGCTAGTGACATCTGAGAACCTTTTCTTGTTCAGTGTCGAAGCAACTGCTCTGGAGTATATTTCTTTCCCAGACTCTCCTGGCTCCTCTTTTCTTGGGTTAGATGAAGAGGAGGATGTTGATGTGCCCTCAAAGAAGCGCAAGAGGAGTGGATCCATTGGTTATTCTTCTCCATCGTCTGGTTCCTCTTTTGGTGTTGTTTTGCTTTCTTCTGCCGAGGGAAAACTCCTTAATATGCTTTTGGAGGCGGAGAAGAAGAAAGATGAGCTGAGGGAGGAGAATGCTCGCCTGAAGGAAGAGGTTACTGAGCTAAAGAGGTGACTTGGGGAGAGCTAGAAACCTTTGTTTTCTTTCCTTGTACTCCGTTCCATTTAGAGAATTGTTATGTTATTTTTGTACTTTTCTTCTGGTGAATGCTTTTTCTTCGAGTATGATTATGAATCGTGGATTTGATAAGTCCATCTTCTTGCCTCGTTATATGCCTATGCCCTGAAAGGCTCATCGCTTTTATGAGCTAAAGTGCTTATTTTAATTTTATAAGCTGAAAAGCTCATCTTAATTTTATGAGCTGAAGAGCTCATCTTAATTTTATGAGCTAAATAGTTCATCTTAATTTTATGAGTTGGAGAGCTCATCTTAATTTTATGAGTTGAGGAGCTCATTTTAATTTTATGAGCCAAAAATTTCATCTTAATTTTATGAGCTGAGGGGCTCATCTTAATTTTATGAGCTGAGAAGCCCATCTTAATTTTATGAGCTGGAGAGCTCATCTTAATTTTATGAGCTGAGGATCTCATCATTAGCTTTTTAGCTACCTCATGGAATCATTCTAGGGTGAGTAAAAAACTTACTATTTTATTGAAAATTATTTTCTTACAAGAGGAACTTATTGAAAAAACCTTTTCAGATGCCCTACGTTCCAAGAGTGAGGTAAGATTTTCCCTCTTCTGTCTGCAACTCATAGTTCCCAGGTCTGATTACCTTGGAAATGATGTAAGGATCTTCCCAGTTAGGACCTAATTTTCCATGAGTGGGATCCTTCCTCACTGGGAGAAGTTTTCTAAGCACTAGATCTCCAACTTTAAAGCTTTTGTGTCTGACCCTTCTGTTGTATTATCTCGCTGCCTTCCTTTAATAACTCTTGATCCGATCAAGAACTCTGTCTCTTTTTTCTTCTAAGAAGTCGAGATTTAATAGAAGTGACTCACCATTGAGCTCGAGCTTCGAGAACTCTATCCTAGGGGAAGGTATGCCAATCTCCACGGGTGTCACTGTCTCGGTTGCAAAAGTGAAAGTGAATGGTGTTTCCTGAGTCGCTGACCTGGAGGTTGTTCTATAAGCCCATAATACCTCTGGGATATGTTCTACCCACTTTCCCTTCAGCAATTCTAGCTTGGTTTTCAGGATTTTCTTAATGGTCATCTCTGCTTGTCCGTTAGACTGTGGATGGGTTGGAGCCGAGAAGTAATTCTTTATCCCTAGCTCTCCACAAAACTTTTTAAACTTGGGATTGTCAAACTTCTTCCCGTTGTCAGAGACGATTGCTCTAGGTACCCCAAATCTACAGACTATAGATTTCCAAGTGAAGTTTTGCACCTTCTGTTCCGTGATGGTTGCTAAGGGTTTCACCTCTACCCATTTGGTGAAGTAGTCTACCCCAATAATGGTAAAATTACATTGCCCAATGCTAGTGGAAAAAGGCCCCAATATGTCTAAACCCCACTACTAGAAAGGCCAAGGGCTTACCACTGACGTTAGGAGCTTCGGAGGACAATGAGGGATGTTGGCGTGTATCTGGCAGATCTTACACCCCTTGACTATATCTGTGGCATCTTTGAACATAGTGGGCCAAAAGTATCCCTGCCTTAGCACCTTTCCAGCTAGAGCTTGTGCTCCTATGTAGTTGCCACATATTCCCTCGTTGGCATCCCTCAGTATATAGTTGGCATCCTCATCTCCTACGCACTTGAGGGAAGGCGTAAAAAAGCCTCGCTTGTACAGGTTTCCTTGTAAAATCGTAAACCTAATGACCTAGGTCTTAGCATCGCAGCCTCTTTAGGATCTTCTGGCAAGTTTCCATTCTGAAGATATTCTATGATTGAGTCCATCCAGCTTGGTGGGGACAATATAGGGAGCACTTATTCATCCTCAACACTTACAGACGATTCTACTAGGTGTTCTATTGGTATTAGTCTATCCATGTTTTCCTGCGAGGTTGTTGCCAACCTTGACAAAGCGTCTACTCGTGAATTCTCAATTCTGGGGACATGCTTGATTCTAACCTGCACAAATTTTTTGATCAACTTCTGCACCTTTCTGAGGTAAATGATCATTTTTTCTCCTTTGGCCTCATAAGACTCCTCTATCTGCTTTTACCATGAGTTGAGAATCACTGTAATTCTCGAGTTGTTCTGTCTCCATTGAGTGAGCGAGATTGAGTCCAGCGATCATTACTTTATACTCTACTTCGTTGTTTGAAGCCTTAAATCCAAACATAAGGGTGTATTCGACATCTACCCCATCAGGTGAGGTCATAATTAAGCTGGCACCGCTTCCTTGAGCGTTAGCAGCTCCATCTACTGAGAGCTTCCAAGTGGGGAGGTCAGGTACCAGCTGTGTTGTCTCCCTAGGTGCCTTTGTTGTGAATTTTGCGATGAAATCTGTCATTTGATTGTTGTTCTCGGTTTGTACTTGATATCAAACTCACTGAGCTCTATCGCTCATTTAACCAACCTCCCAGAAGACTCTGGTTTAGGCAACACTTGCTTCTTTGGCTGATCTGTCGGGACTTCTGTGCGCCTGAAAGTATAGTCTAAGTCTTCTTGCAGCTGTTATCAGAGCTAAGATTGGCTTCTCTATATTTGGATATCTTTTTTCTAACCCCTTAGAGCTCTACTATAGTAATAAACTGGTTGTTGAGCTCTGTCTCGCTCCCTTACTAGTGCTGCAGTGGTTGAGAAATTCGGGATGACAAGGTAAAGGGTAAGTACTTCTCCTTCTAAAGGACTTATCAAGATAGGGGCGAGCTCAGATAGTCCTTCAGGGCTTTGAATGCTTCTTCACACCGGTTATCCCATTGGAATGCCTTCTTTAAGACTTGAAAGAAGGGTTGACATTTTTCGCTTGACCTAGATAGAAAACAACTCAAGGCAGTTATTCTTCCTGTTAACCATTGAATCTCCCTTGTGTTGGATGGTAGCTGCATGCTGATCACCTCTCTGACCTTCTCCGGGTTCGCCTCAATTCCTCTGCTGTTGACTATGAAGCCCAAAAATTTCCCGACAGACACTCCAAAGGCACATTTGGTGGGGTTGAGCTTCATCTGGTATTTCTTAAGGACCTGGAACGACTCTGCTAGATGTCCGATGTGGAGCTCTGTCTTTAGTGATTTCACTAATATGTCTTCTATATAAACCTCCATAGATGTTCCAATTTAGTTTTGGAACATTCAGTTTACCAGGCACTGGTAGGTGGCTCCAGCATTCTTCAGTCCAAAATGCATGACCTGGTAGTAATACGTCTCTTGCTCAGTTATTAAGGAGGTATTCTCTTGATCACTGGGGTCCATCCTGATCTGGTTATACCCTGAGAACCTGAGAAAGCGTCTATAAAGCTAAGGAGCTCATGTCTAGTAGTGGCATCTACAATCAGATCAATCCGAGGTAAGGGGAAACTATACTTAGGGCAGGCTCGGTTGAGATCGGTGAAGTCGATGCAAAGACGCCATTTGCCATTGGTCTTCTTAACAAGAACCACATTTGCCAGTCAGGTAAGGTAATCTACTTCTCTGATGACCTTAGCATGGAGAAGCTTGTTGACCTCCTCATTGATCGTCTTTTGGCGTTCTGATGCAAAACTTCTCCGTTTCAGCTTAATGGGGTTACAAGCAGAATTTACACTGAGCTTGTGTGTGATGACGGAGGGGTCAATGTCTTTCATGTCTTCTTGCTTCTAGGAAAACACTTTCACATTTATTTTTAGGAACTGGATGAGTAGGTCATTAGTTTCTCTGTCCAGCTTAGACCCTACGTAAATGAGGTGTTCCTACTCCTCGTCAAGCTAAACGGGCTCCAACTTCTCCGACGACATTGGTCTGGTTTCCAGCTCATCTCTCATGTCGAGTTCATCTGGCTAAATATTTTCAATTTCTTTCTTTTTCACAAATTTCATGTAGCATTCTCGTGCTACACACTGGTCTTCTCGGACCATTTTGACTCCGTTTTCTATGGGAAACTTCATAACAATGTGCTAGGCAGAATGAATGACCTTCATTGTATTGAGAAAAGGTCTCCCGAGTAGGATGTTGTATGCAGAGGGTGCATCCGGCATTATAAATCTCACAGTAGTGGTGGTCGGGTAGAGAGGGTTTCTTAGGGTGAGCACGAGTTGGATTGATCCTAAGGGCAGTACTTTTTCTCAAAAAAAAAACCCCTAGTAAATGGGCACTTAATGGCTCGAGTTTGTCTATTCCTATCTCCATTTTGTCAAACGTAGGCACAAAAATGATGTTTGCAAAGCTCCCAATGTCAATTAGGACTCGGTGGACAGTTCTGTTGGCAACGACAGCCTTTACCACCAAGGGGTCATCGTGTGGATGATGGCAGCCTTCCAAGTCTGAATCTAAAAATATAATGGTTGTGTTCAGTCGTGGTAACTTGGACACAATGTGCACCTCCAGTGCCTCGTAAGTTCTAATTCGTCGGAGGTAAGCCTTTCTAGCTGAGCTGGACTCTCCATCCCCTGTGAATCCTCCAGATATCACTTTGACCTCCCGTAGAGGTTGTTGATGCTAGGCAGGGGCTTGCTGCTGAGGTGTTGGAGGTGGCGGAGCTTGGTTCTGATTTTCATGGGCCACAAAACGTCGCAGTTGCCCTCGTTGAATCAAGAACTCAATTTTCTTCTTTAATTAGATACAGTCATTTGTGAGATGACCGTGGTCCCTATGGTACTCACAATATTTTGTTGCATCCCTTTTTGTCGGGTCTGCCTTCATCCGAGGTGGCCATCTGAGGAATTTCTCATTTTGGACTTCATGCGAGACTTGTGATACTGTAGCCGTAAGCAGTGTGAACTGCCGAGGTGAATACCTCGGCTGCAACTCTGGTTGTGGAGGTCCTAGGCGATCTCTAACATTCCCCTTTCTTTTGGGAGAACGATCCCCGTCTCTTCTTGGAAACCTATCTCATTCTCTCTCTTTCCTGGTACTTCGATCCATCTTTTTCTCTTCCTTCCCTTTTCCTTCTGTGAGGATGAACTTCCTACCTTTGAAAGGAGGCCTTCTTCACATTTGATATACTTTTCTACCTTGGCTAGCACTTCTACCATACTTGCTTGCGGGTTTTTTGATATGGAGAACATCAAGTCTTTTGACTGTACTCCTAGCCTTGCGTTGAAAATAGTGATAGCGAATTTTTCGTCTAGGACATCTACCTTCAAAGATTAAGAGTTGAACCTTTAGACATAAGACCGTAAGTTCACGTTGGGTCCCTGTTTCACATTCAACAAGTGGTAGCTCGGCTTTATGTAAATTCGAGTTCTTATGAAATGGGACACAAAAGATATTGAGAGCTCTTTGAAGGAAGAGATTGACGTCGGTGCTAATCTATTAAACCATGCCAAGGCTGAGCCCTTCAACGTGATGGAGAAGGCTCGGCAGCGCACAAGGTCTTGATATCCATATAACTCCATCTGGTTCTTGTAGGTATTGAGGTGATCCATGGGATCTTTGGTCCCATCGAAAGCCTTCATTGGGGCATTTTGAACTTTTGGGGGAGGGAAAAATGCAACACCCCAGCGGTGAATGGAGATTCAGTCTTTTGCACCAGAGCATCCATCGTCACTGGGGTTTTACCCCTCACAGCTTCCTTCATGTAACTGAGCTCTTTTCTAGAAGTCTCTAAAACATTGCTCCTAATATTGCTCCATCTTTTCCTGTTGGAAAGGGAGAAAATTGGTTTTCTTGATCCCATCATTTTGGCTCTGCACTTCTTCGTTGTCACCATTCCTAGGAGGTGGATGAGGAGTCTTTCCCATGGCCTGGCTATTCTCACCTCCTTCGTTTACTTCCTTAAAGGGGTCAAGGTGTTGATGCTCTCCTTGATGTGGACCTCCTTGGACTGGTCGTGTCTGTTGAGAATCTTGTAAGAGCATCAAGAGCTCTTCGTTTTGCTAGAGTAAACGCTAATTAACTAGGCGAAGAGCCTCCAGTTCGTTATTCATAGGGGGATCCACCATGGGAAGATTGATCTCGGTAGGGAAGAAGTCTTGAGGATTCTCTTGTTGCCTACCGCTAATGGCTTCCTGTTGGTTCTACATCCGAGGGGGATTCATCTGGCTTCTACTTATGTTACGTGTTGATACTATCAATTACTAAGAGATTAGTGTATTTGCAACAAGAACAATCGTTCTCACAGACGACTCCAAAGTGATGGTGTTTTTAACGTGGATGAGCGAAATATATGTAAACGAGTAAAATTGAATCTGGGCTTCTTGGCTCGTGTATATCTATATGAGGTTTCCTGAAGGTATGAGAGGTTTTACACAGTGGAAATATAGTAGTTCAGCAGTTCGGAAGCTCAGGTAATCCACTATTTAATGGTGTCTCTTGCTCCTTGGATCTATATTAATGAAGGATGTGATTTACAAAAGATTTCTCATATCCCCTGCCCCCCTTTGCTTTTACAGTATTTATAGTCTAGTTCCTATCTATCCGGGATCTGCAGCGAGATTTTTGCCTTATATTTGCAGGATCTCCCTTGATTTTGTGAGAGGATCATGGTCAATTGAGAGTTTCGTGTCTTAATTATAACGTTCTACTAACCAGCTGTCTCCTTTGTACTTCCTTTATTGCTTTATCAGAGGGGAGCTTTAGGTCTGGACTACTGAGCTCTAGGCAGCTTATCTGACCTCCTTGTCTGGCCTCACTTCCCGAGCTCATACTTGGCTAAAATTCTTTCCAGGTATCATCAAAATCAAAGTTTTGCGAATTATCTTCGAGAGTGAAAGAGCATTTTGGAGAGGTTTATATTATGACAGACCGTGGTGTGAGTCATTTTTTTTAAAATAAAAATTTTTACTCTTTACTATTTTGATTATACAAATTGCATATGGAGATTTATATTGTTCAAGGGTCGTGTTTTTGGAGTTTATTTTATCGATATTTTTTTTTGAATACTGCCTTCAGACACTGGTAATAACTTGTGTGTGTGTGTGTGTGTGTGTGTATATATATATATATACATACATATACGTGACCAAATTAAATCTAATGAAAAATCAAAATTCTTTAATTTTTTTTAAGATAAGATTACTAAAATTAAAATTCTTTAATTTTAGTTGTCAATTTCAAAAGGTTTCAAAAAACTTTGAAACATATCCCTAAAAAAAAGAAAAGAAATAAAGGGATGAGAAAGAGAGAGAGAGACTAACGGTTATGGAGAGGATTTATTATGAGTTTTGGTTTTCTAAAACTATTTTAGGCAACTATTATATATTAAAAGGGTATTCAAGTTTTTCAAAATCATTAGAGGACTTTTTTACAAAATATTTTCCACTATGGACTTATCCACTAATAATTCTAATTTGGTGTACTAGTTTTCGAATAACGCATAATTCTTTTAGTATGTTTTGTTTGGATTTTATTTTATGTACTTACCGAATTAAAGAGTAAAATATTGAAATCTAATTTGGGAATTTCATACACTTCAATCATTGTATGATCAATAGTTTCAACCATTAGATAGTACCTCTTACTAATCTAATGGTAAAAATGCATTAGATTTTAAATGTGATATTTGGAAGTCGGTACACCTAATTAGATTTATTTGGTAAAAAGTACATAAAACAAAATATTTTGGAAAAAGTACACAGCTGAAATACAAAGACATAAATGCCCATTTTAAGGTCATTTAATTCAAAATCTCTTACATTTAATGCATCTTGATTCATGTGTATTTGTTAATACATATATAAATAAATTCAAACAAGTATATATATGTATTTATATATATACATATTTATATATATATATACGTAT
>CM042184.1:40027759-40040371 GCA_023539305.1 Ilex asprella | reverse complement strand
ATATATATATATATATATATATATATTGTTCATGTTTTTTGAAAAATATCAATTTTTTTTGTGCTTGGAAAATATCCAAATATCCAAATTTATTCGACTAAACTTCACAAAGACTTTAAAGCAGAAAAATGGATGTATGTTAAAATGTGTTTGCACGAGATTTTATATTTTTTTAATTATAAAATTCAAAAATCTAACTTTTTCCAACAATTTTAATTTTCAAAATTTATCAAGAATAATGAAAATTGCAAGGATTCATCATTTCTTCTTTTATTTGTTTTTTTCATTATGATGCATTATTAAATATCATGATAACTTTGAGAAACTTTAAAAAAATGGATAACTATTTGATGATACCTAGAAAGAATTTCAACCAAGTATGAACTCAGGAAGCGAGGTCAGACATGAAGGTCAAACAAGTTACCCAGAACTCAAAGGTCCAGACCTTGAGCTCCTTCAGAGGAAGCAAATGAAGGAAACATGAAGGTGATAGCTGGTTAATAGAAGACACCCCCGGAGCAACAGAAGACTATAATCAAGGCACAAAACCCTCAACTAGCCAAGATCCTCTCTAAAAATCAAGGAAAATCCTGTAGATGAAAAACAAAAATCTCAATGAAGATCCCTTAGAGATAGGAACTAGACTATAAATATTGTACAGTGCATCCATTGCGGGGCAAGCAACCCGAGAGGCAGTCCCCATTGTGTCAACAACATTCTGTAAGCCATTTACTCTATAAATACAGACCCAAGGAGCAAGAGACTTCATTTAAAAATGAATTAGCCGAACTCTTGAGCTGGTGAACCACTATACTTTCATTGTGCAAATCTTCCTATACCATCTAGAAATCTCACAAAAATATGCACGCGCCTAGAAGATAGTATCTGGTCTTATTCACACACACACATATTGTGTTCACCCACATTATCAACACCAGCACTATTATTAAATAGGTCCCTAGTATTATAATTGGATTTATGTGGACTAAGACTTAACTAGGTTATTTAGGTTCGGCTTTAGTCGTGATAAATGAACTAGGTTTGAACATATTTTTTTTATATTTAGTAACACACCGAGTTCACAACAAACTCAAATCGATAAGATAATTGTCATTAAAAAATTATACAAAAAGATAAATTACTTGAGATAAATGGAGGGTGGGGCTATTTTCACTGCCACAAATTTTCATTTACACCTTATTTAATTTTTCATTATCAAACTATTAAACTCACCTCATCTATACACA
Organism: Ilex asprella; assembly: GCA_023539305.1. Lineage (NCBI taxonomy): Eukaryota > Viridiplantae > Streptophyta > Magnoliopsida > Aquifoliales > Aquifoliaceae > Ilex > Ilex asprella. The sequence continues at coordinate 40,039,124 of CM042184.1, read as the reverse complement.
CCCCCATTAGTAACTAAACTCACCTCATACTTCATACACCCCTTTTAAGAGCAAAATACAGTTTACCCCTTGTGGTTTGGGTGTTTTGCACATGACCCCCAATGATTTGGAAATCAGCACATTACCCCCTTATGCTTTTGGACTGATATGCAGAATTAACACCGTGAACAGAAGTGATAAAATGACTTTAGTACCCTCAACTATTCATCATCTTCTTCCTCTCTTTCTCAATTGTTGCCTAATTTTCTAAAAAATCAACCAACCACCTAACTTTACAAGCTTTTCTCTCTCTCCACAAAGCATCAAACATCCTCAAACCAATGTCAATATCCTCCACTCTCAACCTAATTTTAAACCCCACATACTTGTTTCCTTAAATAGCCCTTATGACCCACGAGTTTAAGCTCAAAGGTGATCACAAACTCATTTTGACAAGTTATGTACATATCAGATTTTTTTCAACATTTTGGCCAACTTTGACCCTTAATTTTTCCCTCGTTTCTCAACTTTTTTGGGTGATTCAAATGCCTAAATTTAACCTTTTTCTACCCTATGTCCAACCATGTATTTAGTTTGTCCAAATCATGCACAAGGTAAGTGGAAATCGAGCTCCAAAGTGACGGGTTCATCATTTTCAAAAATTGTCACGATTTTTAATTCAAATTTTCACCCACCAAACCTCATTCTTTCTCAATTCTAACTTCAAAAATGTATTCCTCAACCTAAAAATGGTGGATTAGGCCCCCCTTCACCTCCGAAACTCAAAATTTTAAATACCCAAAAATTCAAGTTTCAAGCTTAAACAAGAGTTTTGATTTTTTCTCACTATACACCTTGTTGCCTCTCTCTCTCTCTGACTTAGCAATGTCACTGCCCCCTCTCTCTCTTCTTCATCATCTCTTTCCAACAGCAACCCCCTCTCCCCTTTCTCAGCCATATACGCCTTCCCTCATCTCTCTCTCACTCTTTTTTACAGCTTACCAACTACCAAGCCACATTGCTGCCATCACTGTCAAACAAGCATATATGCCTCTTTGCTCCCATCTTTGCCCTTACTCTCTTGTCCCTCATTCACTTCTCCCTCTCACCCTACCACACCAAAGTGCCGCCACCAAACAGCCCTCCCAGGTATTTCTCCATCCCATCCCATCCCCTCATTTCCTTTTTTGCCCTCTCCTCTCTACGCAAACCCCCTCTTCCCAAGTTCTCCTCGCCGTGACCAACGAAGGCATCACAACCACACCCCTTCCTGCACATAACATGTTTGATGAAATGCCTCAAAAGGTTCTCACCAGCACCATGGTTGTTAAACCTGCAAATGATACAAAAAGACAATCCCACCATGATTATTGAACCTCTAGCCATTAGTTATTCCAATGGTTTGAGTGGTAAGATGAATTTCACTTTAGTCGTGCATAGTTAAGAATCATCCACTTAATTTTAATTTTTAAAATTTTGTTGTTAAAAATTTTGATAAGGAGACGGTGCTTGGAGTGAATTGTTTGAGAAAAATATGATAGTCAACTGTTCAAGAAGATGAAGATTGAAGAAGGGTGTTATTGTACTTTTATTGTGTCTATTTTTGGAGGGAAACAAATTTTGTTATATCAAATCTTCTTTTAGGCGCGTGTGTGTCACGAATGATTTAATCTAACGAAAAAACTAACGGTAGCATTTTAGTCTAAAAGCACAAGGGGGTAATGCACTGATTTCCAAATCATAGGGAGTCATGTGCAAAACACCCAAATCACAATGGGGTAAACTGGATTTTGCCCCCTTTTAATAAGTAAATCCATTTTATATTTTATCATAATTAGGGTTTCATTCTCTATCGCATCTCATACACTCACAAAAATACTTTTTCAATATGAATTTTTTGGGTGAGATACAGGCTAGTATTACTTCTCAATTTAATTCTATGTTTGATTTCATGTTTGTTATATGAATTTTCACTATTTTCGGTATGTTTTGATATCTCTATCAAGTTTAATAATTTTTTATTTAGAATTTATATGTATGCTTTCAGATTGTTTGTTCTTTTTTATCTTGTTAAGGTTTGGCATCTATGCTTGTTTTTTTTTCTTGTTGGATTTTGTGTCTATACTTAATGCTTTTTTTTTTTTCATATTTGGTTTTGTGTCTTGTAGTTTTGTTTGTTCATTTAATCTTTGCTTGATTTTTTTTCCTTCTTATTTCGGTTTGTTTCTTTCTTTCTATCTATTTTTTTCTTGTTTCATCCTTTTCTTTTTTCTTGTTTCAACATGCTTGGTTTTTTTTTACTTATTTTGTTTTTGGTTGTTTTTTTTTCTTGTTTTAGTTTTGCTTGGCTTTTTTTTTCCTTGTTTCGTAAATATATTTATGCAGCCTTCTTTCATTATTATTTTTTCTTGCGGTGACTTCTTTCATTAAAGGGGTGTACATAAAATGAGTTAACTTAACTATTAATGGAGTGTATGTAACAAGTCGTAGTTTTAATTATTAATGGGGTGGGTAGAGCAATGCTATTGAGACCTAATTTACTGACTTAATTTGCTGACCTAATTCACTATGACTTTTGAATTGACTGTGGACTCCATCAAACATTGGAACTTGGTATTAATCCAATGGTTCCAATGAAACCACGTCATTAGAACAACAAATTATGTCAGATTTTTAGGTCTAAATAGCATTTTTCGGGTATAAAAGGTGTAGACCTAATAGTTTGACAATGAGTAGTTAAATGTGATGAAAATAGAGATTTATGGGGGTGGGAATAGCCTCACCCATAAATGAATCAAGGTCTTTTTGGGTTTTCAATAAATCAAGGTTAAGTTTTATTGAGCAGTTATTTAAATTTCAAATCAAGCCACATGTGCAGCGCAAACTTTTATAGTATTTATGAGACCAAAAATAATTTTTTGTACAATATCAAAAAATAAGTTCTGGCCATTGATTTTTTTTTAAATTTAATTGTGGTCGTTGACGATTAAAAAAATGATAAATTAAATGAATTTTATGCATGTCGCATTTTATTGGACCAAAATGAAGGTGTCTACCGAATAATTATTTTTGGACACAAAAAATGACACTTTATATCCCAAAATATGTTTGCATTCTTACTTTACACCTTTAAATATTAAAATGCTCATATTACACGTAAGGGTGTCAATCGTGCCGGGCTAAGTGGATTTGTGTCGAGCTAATTGGGTTCGTGTGAAAAATTATTCAATCTCTAAACAATTCATTTAATTAAATGAATGAAAACCTATAAAATCGAACCTAATTTATTTATTAAACGGGTTACCTAACATGACTCGTTTAACTAATTTAATAATTTTTTTTATTATTATTATTATTATAAAAATAATGACTAGAAAAAATTGAATAATTATTAATTTATTATTGTATTAATTTTATTTAAACGGATAAACGAGTGATAAATAGGTTGACATATCTCACTTGAATATCACTCATTCATTAAACAGGTTTAACAAGTTCACTAGCTAAGTACTCACCCGAACTCGCTTAACTCCTTGTCGATTTATATCAGTTAATCGTATTGTGTTGCATTTTAACAAGACTAATTACACGTTCAATCAAATAAAAAGGTAGTAATGTAATCCAAAATTAAAGATTCGTTGTCTTTTTTTGACATTTTTTAGAGCATCTCCAACCACGCTCAATAAAATAGCTACTCAAAATATATTTAAATATTGTATTCACCACTTTAGCTATCCACTTTTTAAAATTTACTCCAACCACGCTCTCTAGTTTAGCTAACTACTTCAACTAACTTTAACTAACTTTCAATAATATAATTAAAAAATGTCACGTGGCGTAACACGTAAGCGCCATAATGATGACGTGTCGTGCCACGTCATCAAATTTAAAATTTAAAATTTTACAACGGTCATATTTACAACGGTCATATTTTTGAAAATGTATAAATAAAACCTCCCCTTCTCATTGTCATATGTCTCAAATTTATTTTACTAGTATTGAACTCATATTTCTTTGTTATGAGTATTTCTTTGAAGATGATTCTTAGTGATTCTGACTCCGATGATGAGTTGGAGATGTTAGCAGTTGCTGCTATGGCAATGGAGAAACTCAATACTGAGAACAGCTCCGCAATACGCCGTGGTTCTATTCAAGGTCATTCTATTATTTTTCGCAATCGAGTTGAAGGGCATGAGAGACTTTATCGCGATTATTTTGCTGAATCGCCTACCTATCCCTCAAATTTATTTCGAAGGAGGTTTCGAATGAATCGATCTCTTTTCGTTCGTATTTTATCAATAGTGGAAGTTTATGATCCATACTTTGGCCAAAAAAGAGATGCTGTTGGGAATATTGGCTTGTCTCCCCTTCAAAAGATGACTGCCGCTATAAGAATGTTTGCCTATGGAGTTGCAGCAGATGCTGTTGATGATTATGTGAGGATCGGCGAAAGCACCGCAATAGAAAGTTTGCAAAGATTTGTATCGGCCATAGTAGCAATTTATTCTGATGAGTACCTCAGGTCACCAAATAATGCAGACATTGCTAGATTATTAGTAATCGGTGAGAGACGTGGATTTCCAGGGATGCTAGGTAGCATTGACTGCATGCATTGGAGATGGAAGAATTGTCCAACAGCATGGAAAGGTATGTACTCTGGTCATGTTCATGAACCAACAATTATTTTAGAAGCGGTGGCTTCATATGATCTATGGATTTGGCATGCCTTTTTTGGGTTGCCTGGATCCCACAATGATATAAATGTGCTAGAACGCTCTTCTGTTTTTACTCTTCTTTCGGAAGGTAGGGCTCCTTCGGTCAATTACTCCGTCAATGGAAACGATTATACTATGGGATATTATCTTGCTGATGGTATATATCCAAAGTGGGCAACGTTTGTCAAAACAATTTCATGTCCAAGAGGCAATAAGCAAATACATTTTGCACAAGCTCAAGAGTCAGCCAGAAAGGATGTTGAGAGAGCTTTTGGAGTGCTCCAAGCACGATTTGCTATAGTTCGTGGACCTGGACGTTTCTGGAAACTTGAAGTGCTTAAGGATATTATGAAGGCATGCATAATATTGCATAATATGATTGTCGAGGATGAGAGAGACAGTAATGAAATGGACATTAGTTATGATGCATCAGATGAAATTCCTACTCCTACATTGATATCCGAACGGAGTTCAGAACTGCTTCAATTTATTCATACTCAACACCGCATTCGAGACAGAGACACTCATTCGATACTCCAAACTGATCTAGTCGAGCACTTGTGGAATATGCATGGAGTTCATACTACTACTCCATCATTTGCTTGAGTTGTACCTTCTCTTAATGAAGTAATATCCATGTTCATCCTTCAGAAATCAATAAAAGAGAAAATTTTATTTCATGAAATCAATGAATTACAAGAAGCAAAGAACAAGTGGTTCTAAAAAATTTGAAAAAATGACTTTAATCCTACAAGATAGACTAAATTATTTGTAATTACACAAAAAAACCTCAAAATCTGTAAAAAAAATTGTCTGCATGCCAACTTCATACTTCAGAGCAGTGTAGTGCCAACCGAGTGCAATCCAATGCAAAGCAGATCAGACCAATGCACATCAGAACATATCACTACAATCCAGTGCAGAGAAGACACTGTCAAGGCCAAGAACCATGCTCAGACTGCAGAAGCAAATCAGGCCATACATTCTTGTAAATCAGGCCATACAAAGAATGCAACTTCTGGAACTCCATCATTTTGAATACATAACTTGAAAACAGCACAGCACACCTCCAATCAAATCCTCCTACTTTTAGAACAAAATTCAAGAAACTCCATCATTTTAGAACAAAATTCCAAAAATCGATTCCAAAATTCCAAAATTCCATAAAAGAGTCCAGCAATCTGCCCCTTAACAGACACTAGCAGTGCAGTCCAGTACATAAAATGCTTCAAAAAACTTGCACAACCAACCCAGCATAGTTGTCCAGTCCAAGCATCAGCACATTAGCATTCCAGTCCAACAGAACTATCTGTCAAATTCATAGAAGCTACTAATGAAAAATAGAGCAATCTAATATCCACCATAAACAAAAAGTAGACTATTGATTTCTACCAGAAAAGGAAGAATAACATATAATGGATGCATTCGGCTGAACAAATATAAATAGAATTCTATAAAAGAGGAAAACACATTCATCAGGTTGGAAAAGAATCTGCTAATACATAAACTTATGAAAGATGCTAAGAATATCCAATACCCTTGATTTATATTTCAGTGAAAATTACAACCACCAACGTGAACAAGAATAATAGAAGACTACCATAAAAAAGGTACTCCAATACTTCAAATTTGTTTAAACAACTTATACCATCTCATTCAAAGTTGTTCCAGTAACTGGTGTCACCCCATGACCAAGCTCCAATCCCAAGCTTTGTCACCTTCAAGTCAGAACCCCCCAACTTTACCTTATCTTCTTCTGTTTTGATGGCAAAGTCCCCCAAATTCTGATTTCTAGCTAGTTTATACACAACCCTAAGACTCCAATTTCCACACAGATCAGACCGAGAACAAGTGAACAAAACCAACGAGATCTGAGAAATTTTCTGATGGATTTTCAGACCGATTATAGCCGATAATGAGGTAGGAATGAAAATCCCAAAAAGATCGAATCTATGATTTTACCTTTTGTGTTCTGTGAAAGAAGGCTTTGGTTGGTGAAAGCAAAGACGATGAAAGCCTTTGCTTCTCTCGCCGCCAAGATGGTGGTGGGGAATCTGGTGACTCCTGGCCACTCCACCGACGAAGAGAGAAATTGGTGGAGAGAGCTCTGACGAGAGAGAAAATTGCTAGCCACAACTGATGAGAGAGAAGGGTGAGAGGCAGAGTAGCGAGGGTTTTGTTGAGCCCGTTGGAGCCAAATTTTTTTGACCGGCTCAGCAAAATAGCTAAAAATGCCCTTTTGCTGAGCCCGTTGGAGATGCTCTTAGTTATACTTGTTATCGTATTTCTGCATACAATTATTTAAATAATACTCAATTTAAGTATTATTGATAAATTTTTTGTACTCAATTTTTTTGAAAATGAAATACATTGTTATCTTTTTATCTGATTGAATGATGGTGTAATATAAACACTTTAATTTTTTAGGGTACAAATTGTCATTCACTCTGTTTGATTCTATATCCGGATCCTCCACACTTAACCCAAGAGCCGTTGGATGTTGATGCAAATCAGCGACCCCCAAATTAATACAGTTTCTATCAGAAACAAACACTCTCGTAGACAGGAATGGCCATTGGAGCTGCATTTGGATTTGCAGCAAGACCAACATGGTCAGTAGGGGCAAGTACTCGCCAAAGGGCCAATTGGGTGTTTAACCCTTTGGCATCCTCTTCATACTCTGCACAACCCATCTCTTCTTCTTCTTCTTCTTCTTCTGATTCGAGAAAGCTCATACTATACTCAAAGCCCGGTTGCTGTTTGTGTGATGGCCTCAAAGAAAAGCTTCAAGCTGCTTTGTCTCTCTCTGGTCCTCATTCCCTGCACGATGTTGAATTACAGGTTCCTACTCTGATTTATATAAAAATGGGTGTTTGCGTATGCATTACCTCTTAATCTTTGTTACATTGTTGCTCGATGATATAATTTTAATTAGACTCTCTCTCTCTCAATTGGTTTTTTCATGTGTTTGTTGGGTTTTGTTAGATAAAAGATATTACTACCAATTCTGAGTGGGAGAGGGCTTATCAGTATGAGATACCGGTCTTGGCCAGGCTGCGGTCTGATGGCACTGAGGTTGGTGTTTATCCAATTTGGCATTCTAATTTTGTGAAATAGTTTATCTTTCCAAGAATGAATTTTGTGCATTCGTAGGAGTTCAATCTGTGCTTATGTTGTGGATGAAGAAGTAGAAGTGATATGCGCCTATTCGAATACCTTGACGATTTGAATATTTACCTTAGGATAGAAGATTAGGACCCAACAACCATTTGACTGCACCAAAGAAATCAACCTGTTGAGATGTTTTATTGGTTTTTACTTCTGCAAACTGCAATGTCACTTCGCTAAAATTTTACAATTGGGGTTGGCTCTGCAATTGTAAGTTGAAGTTCTAAATAGTATTGGCGACTAATAATTAGCCAATAAAGAGGCTGACCAGAATTCAACTTTGTTACCAAACAATTATGATGGTCAAACATGGTAAAATCAATAATGTGGAAGTAAAAGCAAAAGGGGGTTAAAGAAGAAAGAAATTAAGTAGTATTCCTACAAACAAGGGTTCAGAATCAGAGCAGAGAATTATTTGTATCTGTAGGCACGTGAAAGCAATCATGATTTGCATTTGAATAAACACCTTTGTAATCAAAGGCTTAGCATTGTTTGGACGATGCACTAGTTATATCTTTGCCTGCAAGAACCTCAAAGCAAGATCTAAGCAAGCAGTGATGTTAAAGTAATTAAATTGGTGCATTCGACTAATTGCCAAACACTAAATCATTGATACTTGGCTGATTGCTCAAAGTTTATATGCATAGGGTGTAATTTTAGACATCTCACATCCAGTCTTTTTTGTCATTAGTTTTGACAAGGATGGCAAGAATAGAATGTAAGTGATGTTTTCTTCCAGAGTTTGTTTACATACTAGTCTTCACCGCCTTCACATATGGAGTCTGCTTTAGGGAAAGGATTTATTTTTCTTATTTGGAAAAAAAAAAAAACAGAGGTAAAAGTAGTGTTGTCAATCAAATATAGGTTTAATTGTTAATTGATTCATTACTATCACACTTTTTCATTGTATATCAATACCTCCTCTATGTACGGCACAACGAAAGATTCTTCATTGTCGTTAGTAATAACATGTTTTACATCTTCATGGCAATTCCCTGTTTTTGAATACAGTACCCTTGTCTCCATGCTTTTTTTTTGCCAACATATAGTTTCATGAATCATATTTAATGATTTCCTTCTAGTCATTATAGTATTTTTTAGATGCTTGTTCTATCTTGTCTGTATGTTATACATAATTGGAGGACAAAAAAATGCAAAAATGTGGTATAAAAGAGTTAAAAAAAAAAAAAAAGAGAAGAAGGTAGTTTATTAGTGAGACTCTAAATTCTCACTTTATGAACTATATGCAAACGCAAAACCCCTTATCCCTTTTTCAATCTCCCTCTGAATTTTAATGGTTGGAGGGGATATGGGATAAAATAGTATGGCTTTTGAATTGCCTATCTCAAAATTATAAAAACGGTTCAGATCACTCCAAAATTGAACCCAAACTTTTATTTTCTCACCCAATGCAAAATATCCCGCCCAAAAATTCTTTTTGCAAAAAGTTCACACATTCCACCTTCTCTTATGCAAGTATCCTGTCCTACCTATCTGTGTTATCTCTCCTCCCTCATCATTCTCCTTCTCTGCCTCAGCATTGCACCCCTCTCACCTCCCTCGTCATTCTCTCTTTTCTTCTCCCACCCACCATTGCCTCTCTTCTTCTCCTACCTGTTCTCTCTCTCTCCCCCCTTAGCCCCTGACTCTGGACTACCTCCAGATTAGATCGGCACAAATGCCACCTCCCCCAATCACTACCAAGTCCAAAGGCTATAGATTCGTCCGCTCGCTTGCTGGCTCGCTGTCGAAATCACTTGAGACGACAAGGGGGGTTTGTGTTTCTCTTCTTATGGGTCATTGATTGAATTGCCCTTTCCCAGTACTTCCTCTCTCTAAATTTCTCCTATCCTTTTCCTTTCCAGGTTTTTGATTTTTGAGATATTGATTGATTTTGTAAGAATTATCTTTGGATATCACTTTTAAAAGAATACTCTAGATTTGTTGTGGGTTTTGTGATTGTAGTCGTGGTGTCAATGTTATAGAGGTCCATGGGAGAATTATTATTTCTGTTATATATGTAAACTTAATGGAAATACTTTGAGAAAGAGGCATGATTCCTTATTAGGAGTTAAGAGGATCTTACTTCATCTTACTGTTGGAAGGGTTATGAAGTTTCGAGTTTGGGTCTGTCTTTGTTTTTGAATTGGGTGACTTTTTGGTTAGTTCAAGTGAGCTGTTCTACTTCATAAAAATAGAGGTGATTCCCTCTGTGTCTACATGTGTGTTTTTGTTTGTTCTGTGTCTGGACGTCGAAGAGGATGAATTCAAGGAGATTTATTTTTTCAAATTCTAATGGGAGTGAGTTTTTTGACTGAAAAAAGAGGGATATTTACTAGATTTCCAGATTTTTTTTGACTTTGGAGCCAAAGAGTTTGGCTAATTATGGGGAGAGGAAATATTTTCAATCCTTTCTATCTATATCACCGTGCCAGGAGCGATGTAGATCATAGGATCCTTAGAATATTTTAGACCTCATGGGGCTCAAATTTTGGAGATAAATTCTTTTTCCTTAAGTGGTTGCAGCCACCATATGTAGTCTACAAATATTATGCAAACTTGGTTATTTTACTTTTTAATGTAATTTGATAAGAGGTTAGGCGTTAGGCGGCCCTATGCCTCCCCGCCCCACCCACACACCCACACAACCCCACAATGAATTTATTACATTATATGCCCTCTCTCTGTAGATGAGTATTTGTAGATAATAGTTACTCTAGTTGGTAATTTTTTTTGTGTTACAGAGTGGCTTCATGCACAGGCATTCACTAGTACATATTCAAATGCATTTACTTGCTCATTTAGTCCAGACTCTGATGCTATAAAGCTTAAATTTACTGTTGAAGTACTTCTGGGGGCATCCTCCATCAATGTGGTCTTTGATTTTGCATATGTAGAGGTTGTTTTATAAAGGGAAAATCTCACACGATTTCTTGTCTCCATCGCAGGAGACACTTCCTAGATTATCTCCTCGACTTGGAGTTGAGCTCATCCAAAAGAAGATAGCCGCTGCATTGAGTCAGTAAGATATTATTGTACAATTTGTCACTAAAGTGCAAGTGTACCTTATGCTTCTTTTTTCAGGGGATATCTTGAGTGTGAAGTGTGAATGTAATATGTTTACATTCTTGATTTCCTACTTGAATGACTGATCGAGTGAAATGTCTTACTATTTTGCCACTGGTTCCATTCTATTCATTTTTGCCATTCAAATTTGTACCCTCTGCAAAGCAAAAAAGCTAGGGCTGCAGTTAAAGCTAATATTAGCTTGTCATTTTCTTTATAAGATTCTTAGGGATAATTATGCTCGCTATCTGGTTATGAATTTAATATATGATAGGTGAGACATTGTGTCAAATGATATTAAATTAGTTTTTCTAGGGGGAGAGTCCACCACAATAGCTTGCTATTGTGTCCTTTAGGTGTCGCCCATGCGTTACACTACTGCAAGGGGTTGGTGCCCCCCTTCCCCTATACACATCTCAAGCTGAGTCGAGAACGTC
>CM042184.1:39983146-40023512 GCA_023539305.1 Ilex asprella | reverse complement strand
TGTTTAACATGAGGCGAAAATCATTTAAATTAGAATACTATCCAATTAATAATATAATTTTATTATAATACTAATTTACTAATTAATAATACTAAGTGCAACATATTATTATAATACTAATTTATTAATTTAAATTATGTCTTCAAATTAATAAATGATATTATGTCATTAATATTAAAATCATTGTGTATACAATGATTAAAACACATAAATACTTAATTCTAGATATTTAACAAATAAGTTATAATTAATAAAATGACTTGCAATTATTTAATATGTAAATTTAACAAATAATAATAACATAAAAGAATAATTATAAAAAGGAAAAAAAATAATAAAAGTATCACATTAAATTAGTGGTAGTTATGTATAGTTAAAAGTAAAAAATTATAATGCAGTGGGATATTAAATATAATTGTTCATTACTTATATAACAAAAAAAAAACAAAAGGTAGCACAGGTGTTTCGACGTGTTTCGACCTATTTCGACCTGTTTCGACATGTTTCGACCGAAACGGTCCGACACAGTGACGTTTCGACCGAAACATGGGAATTTTGGGATTCAACCCATGTTTCGTGTCGGTGTGTTGAAATTCCGAAACGTTTCGGACGTTTCGGACGTGTCGACACGACATTTTGATCCTTGCTATCTGATAACAAATGAATAGACTAGTGGTCCGACCCTTATGGATCTCATCATTCCATATTTTTGATCGAAAATTGATTCCGACTACTTCAGCTAAAATAGTGAAGCTTTTGCTCATTTTATTTTCTAAAAGCATACCTATCATTAATTTCATGGAAAGAGTATCTCCATAAGCAAGAGATAAACCTACATACATTTGACCCTAGAGGCCTTATAGTAGCACGGAATTATTTTTCTTGGTGTACAAGCAGCATTTCCCAATGATACAGAAATGTAAAACGACTCTTCTTGCCCTTATAGTGCTTTCGACTACAACTATATAAGACTATATGAAATAAATTTTGGAAGTAAATTTAACCGAAACAACTTGACCAGCACAACAACATAATGCCCTCTATACACTTTAACTACCCAGCCCACCAAATGCAACAGCTTCACCATTTTTCATCTTCATAAAAGATAAGCTACAATGTAGGTTATCCTCAAGCATCTGCTCACCATCTATAACAATTCACATGCTTATAATGCCCAATGCAAAACACGTCTTTTAGAACAGTTTTTGGAATACTACATATGTTTTGAACTTGAATTCTATTTTTCAGAATACTACACATGTTTGAGAACACAAGCTACAACAGTCTCGCAACCTATAATTTGGATGGGGACTTGATAACACAGTGCCAATTGGGAGTCGTGACCCTTAGCCTTCCAACTTTCTTAAGCACTATGTTCTTGTTACAAAGGCATCAAATCCTCACTCTTCTTGTTTGCCAGTTGTACCCAACTTGCAAGGAAAATGAACAAGTGCCATAAGTTCTTCCCCATTTTTTGCTTCCCACTTCCCCATGTTTATGCCTAACTCTTCCTACTTGCAAGCTTCTACCAATCTTTCACACAGATCTTTTAAAGTTGATTGTCAATCCAATCCCATCACTCCATAACGTAGCTACATCATACATTGGTCACTAAATTGCTCTTGTACAAATTACATCCCAAAAGAATTTTTCTGAACGACAAATCTATTTTGTCACAAACCGTAACTCATCGAGTCAAACTCGGGAGTATACACTCTCTATGTTAGCAAATATTTCCCCAGAAACAAGTTTAATCAATATTATCATCTTGCTTTTATTTCATCTCACCTCATAACTTTTCTTTCAACTTCTTATGCACAGTTTCTTCTATGTTAATCTGTCAATATACATGGGGGGTCATCAACTAGGGCCTAGCAGACGAAGCTGGGTAATGTACTTTTTCGTTAGTTTCTTTTCACACCAAATTTTGGTAATGTATTATTAACTGTAACCATTCCGTAGTCTTAGTCTTTTGTGATTATCCCTTGATCTTGGCTATCTTGTAATTACTGTCTAATTGTCCCATGATCCTAGATCATTTTGAATTTTGTATCTAAAACTTTCATATGTATAAAACCGGAAGCCACCTCAACACTAATGGGTGAGGAAAATTCAAACCCTTTATGTATTAAGTCTATTGTTCCCACACTTTCATCTATGCTCGTTCTCGAAGAACTAATAATTTTTCAATTCCTAACATGTCAATCAACGTATTGACCGACTCCAACCATTTTATTGCTAAATAAAAATCCATCGATTTGTCCTAATTTTCTAAATTATGAATTTCTTTCGGTGTAAACGCAACCACAATTACATTCAAATCAGTTCAAGAAAATGTTCCTTATAGATATTTTAACATGAAAACATTCATATTATCAAATAAAACAATATAATGATTTGAATTTGATTTATGGAGATTCGTGCTTACTTTGGCAGAGAGGGTGGGCATATGAGAAGTCCCATCGTTGATGACGGAGTAGTCTGCCAAAACAACAACGTTGATCTGGATGTCCTCCGACACGCACTTTGTCCCCGAACTCGGCAAGTTCAGCCATATAGCTTCTGCAATCGGTACCAGATTACTCCGACAACAACACAGTACAACAAACCACAACATCATTAACCTGCTCATCTCTCCAAAGTCCAAACTCTCCCTCTATATGTATATATGTATGTATGTATGTATGTATGTGTGTGTGTGATGAGAGGAGGTGAGATTTTGAGGGTTCAAAACAGGGGAGATGTGAAAGCTACTCTGTAAATCTTGGATCCAAAGCTCCCTCCTCTATCTCGCTCTCTCCCTCTCTCTCTCTCTCTCGCTCTCTGTATGTATGGGTGTAATCGGAGAAGGTGAGATTTTGAGAGTTCAAAACAGGGGAGATGAGAAAGCCAGATGCCGAAATCTCTGGTAGTCTTGGATTTTCTTTTGATGCAGTGAAAGAAGAGGTGAATGTGGGTTGCCTTTTTTTTTTTTCCCAGGAGGAATGGAACGCGCTTGGTGATTGATGGAGGAGAGTGATGTGTTGAAGCGCGCCTGATTTGGGAGGTTGGATGTGGTGAGAGTGGGTTTGGAGCGGAAATGGCTTGGCGCCACGCAATTTGCCCCGCGGGTCTTGTTAGTCATCCAATCATGTGTAAGCTTAGGGTTCCAATTTGTAAATGGAGGCGATTGGCTTGTGATTCATCCACGCGCCGGCTGTACATGTCACGCACAAGTATAACTTCCTTTTATTTTTGGAAAAAAGAGACCACAAATCCACACGTTGTAATTTTTAAATTATTAGATCCAAGCTAAATTTTTTAGAAAATGCTATTTTGATTTAATTTGGGGGCCTAATCTTGGTGAGATAAATATTATTTGGACCTAATTTAGACGCTCAATCTAGGAGACTTGATCAATTGAAGGTGTTGATTAGAACTAGACTCCATTTTTTTTTCTTTTTGAAAAATGGGTCTTCTTCGATGAAATTCATAACTAATCCAATTATTACTTTGAATTGAATCTTTGATTAAGTATTTAAATTCGGTCACTATAACAATCTAAAACATCAGTATTTTATAACATGTCATTTCCTATTTAAAAGATAGGAAATGACATGTTATAAAATGACAGGTTAAAGGAATCGCCCAGACATGCAACGTATGTTATCTCGACCTGCATAAGCATGTAATGTAACTAATGTTTACATAACATGATGTAAGTAAGCCAAACCCACATTGAATAACTCATGCATTTTTAAAAGTTCAACTAACACACAGAAGATATAACTAACATAACTACTATATCTAAAACTTAGTTACAAGCCAGTACACTAGCATACAACTTATTATAATTACGTGCTTTACAAACTCTCACACTCTAAAAACAAGAACAAAGAAAAGTTGATAGTTCGACTATTCATAGTTTTCCTCAACACTAGTTAATTTGAAAAGAGAAAAATAATGTAAGGTGAACATCAATAGCTCAATAAAATAACTCAATTTCCAGACGTGCGAGTTTAAAAATAGATAATTAACATGATCGGGCATCAATAAAACATACATTTGATACATAAATGACTAAAACAGCTTCATTCCATGTAAAACAATATAAATTAAACAAAGTAATGTAAAAAAGAGTTTGAAAGTTCAAGTATGATGCCACGCCAAAGAGAATATCCTATGAGACCACACAAGAGTCTAGATCAATCAAACTTTTTAGGAGACTTGCACGCCAAGGAGGATATGCTTCCAAAATCAATTTAATACCCAAGTTTGAAGACCACAGGGCCACCTAGGCATTTATGAACTCAATGAAACCCACTTCGGCTTCAACCTACAATGTAAACCCTCTGCCTCTCATCTTGTGTGCACTTACATTTCATTTAAAAAAATTTCCAAAATTTAATTCCACATGTTTCACACAATCAATTGCGCACAACGTGCACAAAACTCTAACTGGGTCCAAAGTTTCAAAGTATTGGAATTGACCCCGATCATGATTAAAATTAAGTTTTAAACAATTTAAACAACATAAGTAATAGGTTTGAAAGAAATTCGAAAAGTTTGGCTTGTCCCAAAATTGAGACACCCTACCTAGGGTACTATTGTAAAACCCAAGAAAATTTGAAATTTTTTCAAAAATATTTTGTCACTATAATGTGAAATTAAAATACGTGTTCTATACACCTTATATGACACAACGGACTTTGTCGTTGGATTCGTATCGTGAAATCTAGTCACCCTTTTGAATTTCGTCGAATTATGAGATAGTCGAATTTTTGCACATCGTTCGAGGCGGCTGGTGCGAATGACCTCAAAAGGTCCTCAAATATAAATTTTATAAAATTTATGTATAATTGGATAAAAGTTCAAATAAAATTAATTTGAACTTAAACCAGGATGAAATAAATCGTTTGGGGACGAAAACGAACCCAGATAAGTGAGGGGCGTGTGACACGACTCGGGCCAAGTCTTTATAAAATATAAATAGGGGTTAAAATGAGATATTTCAGCAGAAATATCTATGCAACTTCAGCCAAAAATGTGTGAGGAGGAGAGAGAAGAGAAAGAGAGAAATTCAAGGCTTTTTCCTTCAATTCTTGGAGTTCTGTCGGTCGGAATCTGTCGAGCCAAGACTTAAAGTTCATCTATGCGACAATAGCTACACATACGTACCAAGAACGAAAGATTTCACCGAAGCTCCAAAGAGAAATTTTTGAAAAATCAAGATTTTTGGGCTTGGGGTTGATGTTCTTGAGGTTCTCTACTTCATCTCACGCTTCAAGAGGTAAGGTTTTTCCTACTTTAGTTTTTTTCCTACCCTTTGGGCTCATTTTTGGGCTGATTATGTGGGTTATTTTGGGCTGATTATGTGGGCTATTTTGGGCTGATTTTTGGGTTGAAATTATGGGCTATTTTGGGTTGAAATTGTGGGCTGTTTTTGGGACTGTATTTGGGACTGTTTTATGGCTTGTTTAGGGGTTGTTTTGTGGCTTGCTTTGGGGCTTCTATGTGGCCTATTTAGGGGTTGTTATACGGACTTCTTTTGTGACCTTTTTATGGACTGTTATACATACTATTTTATGAGCTGTTTTATGGACTATTTTGGGGTTGTATTTTGGGCTATTTTGTGGGCTATTTTGGGCTGTTTGTAGGCTGCTATGTGGGCTATTTTGTGGGCATGTTATATGTTTACATTATGCCTTAAGAATTAAGTGTGTTATTGTTTGCTTATGTAGTAACATGCTTAGGGATGGTGTTGGAAATAAAAGTTGATATGTGTGTATTAATATATTGACATTGTGATGAATTTTTTGAGGTTACATGCATATGATATAATTGTCCATGATACATGATAAAATGTGTGATTTAAGTTGTCCATGTGACTTTCATTACATATGAGACATGACATTGATATGCGATAATACATTACAATGCAATTGCACAGAGGCATACCATTCATGGGCTTAGGCATGAGTATGTGTGAGTGTGTGAGTGTGTATGGATATGGTTAATTCAAACGTCATACTTGGTGGTTGAAGAGTGGGCTCGAAAAAGTGGGATTAAAGTTCCTACTGAGTCGCACGGTTACATGCATGAAAACTTGTGTCGGGTATAACAAGTGCAAAATCCAGTTTTTGATTTATTCACTTCCGTCGGTGCAAGTCCACAAAAGTAAATTAGGCATACGGAGTCGGCGGTGAAATTTCAAAATCTATTGCCCAACAAGACACAAGATTTTGATTTATAAAAATACTAATTCAATGAGTAACATCCAACAATGATATGATTTTATAAACACATGACTTTTATTTCAAACGATCATTGGATGGATTTTTCGTCAATTGACGGTTTCATTGCACAAGTGCATTGCATTGTGTTGTGGGGGTCGGTGAGGACTCGGGTTAAAGTGCATGAGTGAGTCTCATCTCATTTCATAGCATGACATGGTGAAATTCCAACATAGAGTTGCACATTCTTGGTTGGAATGCTATTATGTATGAATGTTGTATGTAAACATTGAATATGCACTAGGGTGGGGAGTAGACTCTATAGGAGATACTCTGTTGAGCGTTGCTCACCCTATACGGGAAAACATTTCAGGTGCGGTATATACGCCGATGGACGACACTCACTCGGGCACTTAAGGAGGAAGAAAAGTCGAGATGTGGCTTTATTTTGAGTTCTTGTAAAATCATTGTGAAAATTATTATTTTTGAGCATTTAAATATTTGAAAATAGTCGTAATGGAACTCACATGGACTGTTTTGAATGTAAATTTCCTGATGTATGAGTTTGGGTAGGTTTTCTCAAAACTTCATATTTATGGACTATTTTTAATCTAAGATTGCATGTATTTATATAACTATGGATAAATAGACCCGGTATGGTCAATGTTTACTCATAAATGGATCTGTTGCGGTCATTATTTTATATTGCGCCTCAGATGGGTCATGTGAATGTATATTGTACAGGTTGTATTTTGGGTAGAGTTCCCCGTACAAAGGAGACTCTGCCCAATTTTTGTTAAATTAAGGACCCCGATAAATAGGACATAACGACGTGATATCGAGTTACTCGGTATCCACGAGTATTCCGCGGGTTGATGGGTAATCAACGAACCTCCGGATTTTGGGGTGTTACAAATATTTTGATCTGAAACTGTCAAAAAATAAAATAGTGTTATTTTCCAATAAAATTTCACACGCATACTCAATGTAACTATTTGAAAGTGAATATAAAATTTGTTTGACCAAAATCATCCAAAAACTTGGTCAAATAAACCCCAGAGGGCAAAACAAAATTTTATACTTCGAATTGACTAGAGTATCAGATTACGATGAATTTTTACGAGAGATCTCCGTATGAATGTTAGAGAACTTTTGGGACTAACCAGAGGTGTAGGGGACCTTGAACGTGCCCTCACGCATCGTCGAGGTGGACAGTGGTCTGCCCATCCTTTTCCTCCTTCTATTCTTCTTCTTCCTCCTTTAGTCATTGACCAAATTGCCCTACTCTTTGCAACTCCGCCAACCACCCTACTCCACCTTTTCCATTGATTTTCAAAGCCCAGTAACTCTCTATACTTCCTAGCTTTGAAACCTCACAAACCAATCTCGTCGAATTACCCTCAAACTCTACGAATATGTGGTCAAAGTAAGGTAAGAATTTGATTTTTCATAAACGAACCAGACCTACAAATGGAATTTTGACCACCTAAATTACCTCTAAATTCAATTCTAAGGCCAAAAAGATGCTCTCTACTCCACCTAGTTTTAGTGCTTATGAAACCATCAAAATTAAAGAGATCATAGGTGTGGGATAAACGCTTCATATTGCTTCAAGTAGAAATCCAAACCCACTTTCCTCTATGTTGTGGAATCAAGCTTCGTGCCAACAATAGCGATTTACTTTTTTCCAAATTCCAATATGAAAGGATTCCTTTCCATTGCTTTTACTATGGAAGACTTAGGCACATAGAGAAACATTGTTCCTTTTTAAAAGTTGATATGGAGTGTAACCGTAGGAGAGAAAACCATTATGGTCTCTGGCTAAATGCCTTAATTACAAGGTTTTTACTTGTACCATGTCACCAGTGTAATTCAATCAATCATGATGTTCCGTTACTGAACGATGAACAAGTGTCAAAAAGGTTTCAATTTTGTGGTTTAATGCATCAAAACCAGAAAGAATTATAGTTAGGTTGTGAGAAGATAAATGCCAATAATCATGGGGTTGTGCCCCAATCATATTCAATAAAATGAAGGTGAAAATTTTGAAAAATGTAACTGAAGGTGATAATAGGGGTAAAGAATTACTTGCCTCAACTTTCCAGAAGGATGAGAGTCAAATCATCAACTTGACTTAAGAAAGGGGGGACTTGCCAAATATTATACATATGGATACATTGGGTATTGCTCAACTATTTGAGTTACCTAATGAGACCAGTCTAGTTGAGGTGGGCCTATGTGTTGACTCACCGTTTGTTTTTAACATGGGTGCAAACCAATCCCTTTGGCCAGAGAATGTTAAGCCTAGTAATCCCAAGCTTCAAAAGAAAATTAAGGCCCAAAATACTATCTCCACTGTCGACAACCATAATAGTTGTTATATTGAACTGGGGTTTGGGAACCCTCATGTGGTTCAAAGTTTTCAAGACTTGGTGAAAAGACAAGGTCCTAATTGGCAACTGAGCAACTTTCGTGATGTCAATTAATGAATGTTAATTATTGGACTTGGGTTTCTAGGGATATCTATTCACGTGGTGGAATGGGTGCGTGACTCCTCATTGAGTGAAGAAGAGATTTGATAGGATTTTTACCTCAACATCTTGGCTATCTAATTTCCCTAATAGTTGCATCACCCATATCCCTACGATAAACTTTGATCACTATCTCTTACCACTCCAAGTTGCTTCATCGTCGAGGAAGGTTTCTAGGAAATCTGTAAATGGTAGGTTCTATTTTGAGGAAATTGTTGGAACGGAAATCCCAAGAATCATTGAGAGAGTGTATGTATTGAATACCAAAAATTTTCTTTAAAACCTTACAAGGCGGAATTAGGGTTTACCTTCGAGATCGCTCTAGATTGATCTCGTCTCAGCACTAACGCAGAACCTAACAACGAACACGAAAGACAACTCGACGAACCTCGCGGCCTTCTGTCGTATATCTCCCAACGTCAGAGTCTGGATGCAATGTGGGCTGCCAGAACCTCTGAACTTCTGCTCTCCCTTTCATCCTCTCTCAAAAACATGAATAAAGAATAGATGTTGATTTAGAGAGTCTAGACGTCTATATATAGGGTACGATAGAAACCCTAAGGAGAAATAAGGACCGGGCTTCCAAATGGGCCTAGGATTCTTATATTCAATCTAGAACAAGCATTCTATAGCCCATTAATAATAAGTCAGTCCACTAAAAATTTATTATTGATCTCCTGAGCCTTATCTCAAAATTATATTCGAACTCCTTATTATTATATGTTTAATAATCTCCCCATGTTTAAGATTATAAATGTCCATCAATTAAATAAATTACTGACAATTATATTTAATTGACTTCTTTTATTCCTTGAAACCGTACCACTCAAATTATTTATCATGTTGGATAATTAAATCCACATACAGGGTTTTGACATGGACAAAACTTATGAGTTTCTTCAAGAGGATATCATCAACCTATTTAAATATTAGGGCATGGTTTCTTTTAATAATTAATTTTCATCATACAAATAACATAGTCTCCCAATTCACCGAGTTTATTGACTCAAAATGAATCTCACTCTTTGATGAATTAAAGTGACAAATATTATATGTCCGTGGCAATTAAATATTTTGGGATTAAGAGCATAAACAATCATAATAATTATGAGGTATTTATTATTTTATTGAATCAGTAAAAGATAATAAGCTCAACATGAGTCTGTTCAATACACAAAGTGTACTAGTGCAATAATCCGAGACATCAAATAGTCTCCTACAGTCAAGACACACTATGCCAGAATATTACAATACAATCATACTGATGGTGTGTCGAATTCCATGTAGGATTGTGAACCTATACTCATATTATACAAGGATCAGATAATCTGGTCTTTTATGCCTAAGCCGAATTCTACACACCATATTATCTACAATGTAAAATATAAGACACACATGCATACCATATATTAAATACAATGCAAACGTTTTGCCCATATATATTTTCAATAAAATAGAAAAAATAAACGTCTATTAATTAATAAAACGAGTTTTACTACAAAAAACAAACTTTTAGTATATTACTCTATCATAAATGTGACTTACAAACCATATTTACGGTGGTGTTATTCACAGATGTTGAAAAAGTTATAATGACTCTTTGTTGGAACAAAAAAGTATAGAAGATTAGAGAATATGGGGTTGGGCTTCTCCAATGGAAGACAAAGGAATTAGGTCATATGGGAAGACAATTGAGGCACAACAGTGAACATATTGCAAAGTTAAAGGAAGAAGAAATGACTTTGGAGGAAAGAAGTCATGGGGATATTCATATAGTCATTCACACCATGTGTTAAAAGTTAAGGATTTGCTTTGGAGACAAAGGTCCAGAAATTCTTGGATGGAAAAAGGATACATGAATACTAAATATTGTCACACCTAGGCAAGTGTTCATAGACAAAGCAATAGGGTAAGGGGATTGTATGATGACCAAGGCTAGTGGTTTAAAGACCGGGATAATTATTGAGAAATTTGTGGTCCAATATTTCAAGACTTTATTTCAATTTGATCATCCCACATATGAAAAAGTATCTCCAAAGGTTTCTCAAGAAATGAACCAAGATTTGCTAAAGGATTTCCTCCCTGATGAAATATAGGAGATTGTTTCTCAGTTTCACCCATCAAAAACTCTCGAGCCAGATGTTATGAGTGCAATCTTTTATTAAAAATTTTGGAATATCGTTGCCCAAAATGTTATTCAAGTGGTGTTGAATGTCTTAAATTCATGTAAACCTTGTTGAATGCTCAACTATACTCACAATTTTTTAGTCCCAAAGGTGCAATCTCCACATAACTTGACTCGATTTCGACCCATTAGCTTGTGTAATGTTGTGTACACGATTCTCACAAAGTAACTGGCTAATAGATTAAATAAAATACATCCGGATATTATCCCAGAAACTCATAGTGCAATTATCAAGGTGACTGATCACAAGCAATATTCTTATCACGCACAAATTGAATCATTTCTTAAAGAGGAAGAGGAAATGAAGGAAAAGATATATGTCTCTCAAGTTGGCCATGATCAAGGCTTCTGATAGCATGGAATGGTGTTTTCTTGAGGAGATTATGTAGAAAATGGGATTTGTCGATAAATGTATAGAATTGGTTATAAGTTCTGTAAAATTTGTGTCCTATGCTATTACTATTAATGGTGAGCAAATGGGGTTTTTTTACAACCCCAAGGGGATTAAGACAAGGTGATTCATTGTGTTTGTATTCGTTCTTGTTGTGTATTGAAATGTTAGTGGCTTTATTGAAAGTTATGGAAGTACTAATCAACTGCAAGGGATCTTAGCTTGGGAGAAGAGGCCCATTTTTTCCCACCTGCACTTTGTTGAGGACAATTTCTTATTTGCAAGAACATCTTGAGATAATGCACAGGCCATTAAAATTGTCTTCTAGTGTATGCGAAAGCTTGAGGACAGAATATAAACCTGAACAAATTTGCTATTGTGTTCAGCAATAATGTGGGTAACGTTGAGACAGAGGAAATTATTAGGAAAGGAAGTTTTTGTTATTAGGAAACAAAATATTATGAAAGGAAATTTTTGTTTCCATGTACAATTAGGACTTTCATTTTGTCTTTCCCTTATTGTACTATAAAGAAAAATTTACATGAATGATAGAATTAAGAAATTCATTCCACAATTCTTAAGTTGATATCAGAGCCTTTCTTTCTCTATGGCTTGACCTAAAAAAATTCTAAAGCCACATGGGGGCACCTCCTCCCAACCCTAACCCACCTCTTGTCGACGGCTCTCCTCCAGCAACTGCCGGGATGACTTTTTTCCTTTTAATTTTCTATCTTCTGATTCTCTTGGTGTTAAACCTCGCAATTTCAAGAAGTCTATTCTCGGCAGGCCTCCCATCTAACCGGTTGCCAATCACGTTATGGCCGCGTAGTCCTCCTCACCTTCTATGGTCCCTCTGCTCCCAATTTCATTGGTAACTCCTCTATTTTCTCTTTTTTATCTCTTTACTTTAATCCCAATCATGTCTGGTTGATCGATAGTAGTGCTAGTGATCATATGTTTCCTAATCGTAGCTTATTTTTTAATTTTGTTCGTCCTACCAATGCCCATCACATTCAGTTACCCAGTAGATATTTGGTTCATATTGCAGGAATTGGTGATATTCACCTCTCTCCTTATCTCCATCTTTTGAATGTATTCTATGTTCTTACATTTAAATTTAATCTTTATTCTATTTCTAAGCTTACACATTCTGTAACACCCCAGCCCGGGGTACAAAATCTAACTCAATTAATTAAGAAAAATTAAACCATTGAAAACACAACCTTGTCCCCTGTGCACATGTTATTTAATCCACACACATACATGTACATATTGTGACATTCAAATGAAAACAGAGTATTAAAAAAACACTCTCAGGTGGTTAACTCACCACAAGCCCATCTTAATTATCTGCTACAAAGTTCGTTATAAACCCAATATTTACAATATTACATTTACATACAAAAGACACGAAGACCCCACAATAACATCCTAAATAGCCATGGAAACTTGATAGTGGACACCTCGTGTCACAATTAGTTCCTAAAAAACATATAAGAATTTTCAGTGAATGCGCGAATGTAACAGGATTAACACAAGCATATTCCAAAAATTAAAGAAAGACATTCTTTGTTAGAATTTAACAACTTCCCATAAAAATAAGTATTAACACGGCTATAACATTACACGAAATTCCACTACACCACACTAGTGTTATCCATATCAACCACACAGGTAAATTACGCCACACGGCTCAACCAAAACCTAGCCAATAATCAAAATCAATAACCAAAAAGTGGTATAAAGAAGTGTAAGGTTAATCAATTACTTTAAATAAGAAAGAGCAACAAGACCCACCAACCTTCTCACCTTGAGTTCCTCTTAGCCTTCCTCTTTTCTTTTTCCTCCAAACTATTTTCAAGGGTGGAAGGCTTCCACTGAAAAGTTTCTCCTCCAAACCCCTTAGCCTTTCCTTTTCTTTCCCCCAAATTCTTCTAAGTATAGTCTTCTAACCAACATGCACTAGTGGAGAGCCCACAAGCATTCCCCTCTCTCTTAGCTAAAACCTCTCCCATTCCCCCTCCAAATGACAACCATTAATTGTAGTTAGTGGAGAACCCACTAACTAAACCCTCCCCCCCTTAATTCTAGCCATTAGTTTTAATATAATAGATACATCTATATATAACATATATATAATATATGTGTAGATATATTCATAAATGTATATATTTATATATCCACCAAAACACTCTTATTTGTGAAATTAAACACAAACTTTTATTCTCGAGATCTACACATTTTCTCTCGTATTCCCTATAGCTCAATATTAAATTCACCGGACTAATATTAACTTTCACGAAATAAATTAGCATTCACATTCCTAATATTAAAATTCCTATCACGCATGCTTAGGTCTTACAACTCTTCCCCCCCCCCCTAAGAAACTTCATCTCAAAAATTGGCTTACCACCTTGGAATAGTTGGGATACTTTGCTTAACTTTTCTAAAAGGAATGATTTTTTGATTGCAACACCTGGTCTCAACGATCCAAAATTGCCACTGGTTCCTCCACATATGTTAAGTTTTCTTTAAGCTAAAACGGTAATGATGACAATATATGAGAATGATTAATTATATATTTGCGAATCATTTATACATGGAAAATGTCATGTAATCGAGACAGGTTTGATGGTAACTTCAAACGATACGCTACAGCCCCAATACGCTCAAGTATCTCAAATGGGCCAATGTACCTTGGACTTAGTTTTCCCTTTTTACCAAACCTCATTATCTCCTTCCATGGTGAAACCCAAAAATACCCGATTACCAATTAAAAACTCTAAATCCCATTGTCGACTATCTACATAACTTTTCTGTTGACTTTGAACAATTTTCAATCGTTCTTGAATTACCTTCACCTTGTCCACTGTTACTTGTATTAACTTAGGACCTAATGTTTTTCTTTCCCCTACATCAGTCCAACACACTGACATTCTACAGTGTCTACCATATAAAGCTTCGTATGGTGCCATACCAATACTTGATGAGTAACTATTATTATACGCAAATTCTATCAATGACAAGTGCTCATCCCAGCTACCCTTAAATTCCATCACACAAGGTCTTATCATATCTTCCAAGATTTGAATGACCTGCTCCGACTGTCCATTTGTTTGAGGATGAAAGCTTGAACTAAAATTTAGTGTACTACTCATAGCTTGTTGTAAACTTGGCCAGAATTGAGAGATAAATCTTGTATCTCTATCTATAACAATGGATACTTCCATGCAAACGTACAGTTTCATCTACATACAGCTTGGCATATCTGTCCAATGAACAATTTATTTTCATTAGAAGAAAATGGAAAAACTTTGTCAAGTGATCAACTATCACCCAAATTGAGTCATGTCCCTTCGGGGTTCGGGGTAAACTTACTACGAAATCCATTGTGATATGTTCCTATTTCCATTCTAGAATAAGGAGTGGCTAGAGTAACCCTATAGGCCATTGATTCTCCATCTTAACCTATTGACACACTAGACATTTAGCAACATAATCAGCTATCTTTCGCTTCATGCCCACCCACCAGTAATATTTATGTAAATCTCAGTATATTTTATTACTGCCTAGATGTATGACATAAATGGAGTTTTGTGCCTCCTCTAAGATCTCACGCTTCAACTCTGGGTCATTAGGTACACAAAGGTGAGTTCCAAACATTAACGAACTGTCTTCTCACACCACAAAGTTGGTTCGATGCTCACTTTTAACTTCCTTCTTTATTTTTGTTGAATATGAATCCCGCATTTGTGTATCCTGAACACTATCTATCAGTACTGTTCTAACTTTATTTGTGCTAATAATGTGTCATTCCCCTACAAGTCAAATTCTACACCCAAAGTTTTCAACTCAACAAAGGCATCCACCTGTGCACATTGCACACAAGCTAACAATCCCAACGACTTACGAATTAAATTGTCTGCCACCACATTTGCTTTCCCCGAATGATAATGAATGGTACAATCGTAATCCTTAAGCAATTCCATCTATCGCCGTTGCCTTAAATTTAATTCCTTCTAGGTGAACAAGTACTTCAAACTCTGGTGATTTGTGTAAATCTCACAAGTTTCGCCATACAAGTAATGCCTTCACAATTTCAAGGCAAACACGATTGCAGCTAATTCCAA
Source organism: Ilex asprella (assembly GCA_023539305.1). Taxonomy (NCBI): domain Eukaryota; kingdom Viridiplantae; phylum Streptophyta; class Magnoliopsida; order Aquifoliales; family Aquifoliaceae; genus Ilex; species Ilex asprella. Next base: position 40,008,063 of record CM042184.1, on the reverse strand, counting down.
GTCATGAGTTACACTCATGAGTCTTTAATTTTTGGGAAGCATAAGCAATCATCTTCCCATGTTGGATCGGCACACAACCCAAACCTTGATGTGAGGCGTCATTATAAATCACAAAACCTCCATCTCCCGTTGGAATAGTTAACACAGGAGCGAAACAAACCTGGTCTTCAATTCTTGAAAACTTCGTTCACATTTGTTATCCCATTCAAACTTTACATCATTCCTTATAAGTCGAGTCAATGGCATCGCGATTGAAGAAAACCCATGGATAAACCTACAATAGTACTCAGCTAGCCCCAAGAAACTCTTGATTTCGGTCACATTACTTGGTCGCTCCCACTTCACCAAAACTTCTATTTTTTTCAGATCCACCTAAATACCAGCTCCCAGTATGACATGTTCTAGAAAAACCACGTGGTCCATCCAAAATTCATATTTACTAAATTAAGCATAATCCGCAAGTATTGCTCATGATCTTCATCATTACGAGAGTACACCAAAATATCATCTATAAAAACAATTACAAAAGAATCCAAAGAGGGTTGAAATACTCTATGCATTAAATCCATAAAAGTGGCTAGAGCATTTGACAACCCAAAAGGCATAACCAAAATTCATTATGCCCGTACCTTGTGTGGAAACCTGTCTTTGGTATATCACTCCTTCTCAACTTCAACTAATGATACCTAGACCTTAAGTCAATTTTAGAGAGAGAGAGAGAAACAAATTCTGTTATTTCATTATCTTAATTTACAACTTGTGTATCTCTCTATTTATATACATTTAACACTACAACTAAATAACTAACTAACAATCTTCACATGGTCTTCACATAATCTTCGCTAACTTCTGAGTTGGAACTGGTGATGCATCTTTGAGCAGTATCCTTAATATTGTGGAAATGGTAGCTTATGATTTTGGTTTTGATCTATGGAAGACTAGTTTCGGGTTGGGGAATTTGAATCGTTTAGTTTTTCATTGAGCGTCATTTTCTGTTACGAAAATGGGTTTTGTATTTTGTTTACGGGTTGAGGAATGCTGTGTAGAATTGTATTTGGTTGGCTTTAGTTTTGATTGTCTAGCAATGTATTTTTTATAAGAAGATTGAGAGGATGACCAATGGAATGGTATTACCTTATTTATGTGACCAAGATTTGGGTGTGACTTTTGGTGGGTACTCTAATTTGGCTTCTGAAAACACTTCTTGTTAAGGTTCTTGTTCCCTCCTTCCATGTCAACACATTTTTTGATTGGATTCAGAAGTCTTTGTTTAATCAGTATGTGATTGATAACCTCTCAGGTCAGCCATAGATTTAAATTAAGCATGAACAAGAAAAGAGAGGGTCATGGTTGAGGCTCACGAGCTTCCAAATGCTAGGGCAACTACGCCTGCAGATCGAGAGTAAATTTGTTTCCAAGGAGTGCAAAAGGAACACCTCAAAAGAACCCCATGTTTGCCATTGGAAATACTAATACAAAGAGTCCTAGATTTTCTAGGGTCAACTCTAAGAAAGCAAGAGGAGAGGATCAAAATTAACCACTTGCACAGGTTGAATCAGAAGAATATTTTAGCTTGGAATATGAAGAGGTTGATGAAAATTGTTTGAAAATAGGTGTTATCGACTTTGGATGAGCAACTACAAGAGTCAACTACTGAGGACGAGTCTGCAATGCAGATCACAAATAAAAACCAGGCAAAAGCTGCAACCAAGAAGATTTTCTACAATGTGAACAAACCAGGGTCAAAGTAAGTTTTTTGAATAAAGATGTCACTTAGTTTCTCATAAACATTATGGTTAATGGAGTTATATGTTAACGTTAGTCATCACAGTGAATGGTAATTAGCTATTAGGAAGTTTAATTGTTGTGTTTTGATTCTTATTTTGTGTGCACAAGAAATAACTGCATCATGGGGTTGATGGTATCCTTCATAAGAGAAAGAATAGGCACTAATGAAAAGGAAACCCACAGGGCAGAGATTTCACTGCTCTTCACATTACGGTTGGATACATGTTTAACAATATGGTTTCCAGTTAGAAGGCTGCAGATCTGAAATTGGTCCCAGTGAGCTTCCAACTGAAGGTCACCAATAACAAAAAAATATGGACCAAAAAAGGTTGTTGTAGTTGCTAAGCTTTCTTGCACGTGCGAGCAAGCTAGAGCCCTGGGTGGTAGTTGTAGGAGCCCTCTTATTATGGAAAGCTCACGTTCCTAGCTGCATACGTGCCAAGCTTTCTTGCACGTGCTTAACTTGTGATCAATTAATACTCATTATCTACAACTAAAAATAAATGCTTAATGAATGTGGGGATCTGGTGGTGGTTGGAGGTTGTTGGATGTGTGGTTCTATGAGACGTTTTCATTAAACAAATAAAGTGCGGAGTGGGTGTGGAGGAGCCAAGTTATGGGGCAAGGTTGTGGGGTGGGACAAACATTGGTAGAAGGTGACGTGGCAGTATAGGATGGATAGGGTAGATGGTGGTTCTAAGAGAGAAATGGAAAGGAGTTGAGAGAAGGGAAGAGAGAGATAGGGCGAGATACATGTGGCGTCACTGACGGTATCGTTGGTTGGCTGTTGTTGCTGGAGATTAGAGGGGTGTTGCTGGAGTAAATATTGAATACAACTGTAACACCACGTCATCACTACCACGTGGTGTCACCATCCAATTAAAAAACTAGAAATAGAGAAAGTGAACCTCACTATTTTTATAACTATTAGTAACCACCACATCCAATCAACAACACATAGGATTAGTGAGATCCACATTCCCTATTTCTAGTTTTCTAATTGGATGGTGACATCATGTGACAGTAATAACGTGGTGACACCGTTGCAATGAATATTTACTCGTGTTGCTGGCTGTGAAGATAAATGGGGAGAGATAAAAAAATAGAGAGAGAGTTGAGTGCTTGAGAGAGAGGAGAAATAGGGAGGGAGAACATAGAGTGGGCCGAAGATTAAGGGATAGATAGGCTGGAAAAATATTTCAAGAACTAATATCAATAAGTTTAAAATGAGAATGAAGAATAGAGATAACAGAGAGAGACGTGCATGTGGGGGAGTACGGAAAGAAAGGAAGGAGTGTTATTTGACTACGAATCTAGATTGAGAAAGAAACCTAAGAATTATGGAGTTTGAATTAAGCGGCATTGTGTGCTTGAGCTGTGTGATGTGTGGACTGTGTGTGTTTTCTTTGTATGTTTGTCCAAAAAAAAAAAATTAAGCGGGATTAAAAAAAAATTGGTTTTAAAAAGTTAATTTTAGCCGTCAGATTAACAGTAAATTAATGATTAATTTGAAATGTCTTGTCACTTATTATATAGATATTTGATTTTATCTAGGGTTGTCCATGAGTCGGGTCGGACCTGGGTAGTTTAGGCGCAATCCCTTACCCAAGTAAGTTATCGGGCGGACCGAACCAGACTTCGGGTAGGAATAGGCTACCCGCAGTCAGTGTTTTAAAACCTGGCCCGGCGGGTCAAGCCGGTGAACCGGTCCCCTAACCGGGCTGGGTCTAACAAAAGACCGTTTATGCAAGGAACCCAGGGTAAACCCGTTAAACCAGTCAAAAATCGGTAAACCCGTGAGAACCGGACGAGTCTACCAAACCGGACGGTCTAAATTCAATTGCATAAATATGAGATTTTTTTCATCCTTTAGCCATTTGCGTTTTTCCCCCTTTTGCTTTGCCCTAAATCGATCCACCAGACCAAACACCAGCGACTGAAGCACTGAGCACAACCTCCACCTCCACTGCCAACGAATGAGCTCAGCCTCCACCACAAACGACTGACTCTAGTCCAGCCTCCACCAGCGAGCAGCAGACAACAGTGATTAGCAGACTCTCAATCGGACCTCGTCTCACGTTGTTGGTTCCCTCTCTCCCCCTCTCTCTCTCTCTCACTCAAACTCTCAATCGAACCTCCTCTCACGACTCTCAATCGGACTTCCTCTCACATCGTTCGTTCCTCTCAACGAACCTCTATCGGCTTCAGTACTCGATCAAAAAGGGAAGGCTGGACATGGACTCGATCAGCCTCGATTGAAAGGGAGGGTTGGACATGGACTCGATCAGCTTCAGTATTCATTTTCTGCACATTTTCTTCCCTCAAGCGAGACTTCAGGCACCAGCAGGTACGTTCTCTCCCCCATTCTCTCTGCACATTACAATTGGTATATTATACACACTAATATTGTATTGTGTGGTTATGGGTTGATTGATTATGGCTTTGTTGATTCAGTAAAACTAGATTGTTTGTATTTAGGTTTGATTTGGTGAAAATTTTAGTTAAATATGATTTGATATAGATTTTATTACGGTGGTTAGATTCAATTTGATGATTTTGGAATTTTTGTTTGATTTAATATACATTAAGAATAACCTCTGTTAATTTGGTTGAACTCGTTCATGGAGGAGTCCTCAGAACTTGCAAAATACATTTTTTGTCTGCACTGTTCATGATTTTTTAACTTATTTATTATTATTATTTATTTATTAATTATTTATTATATTACCGGTCCGACCAGTGACCCAACGGTTGAACTAATAATCCATTGACCCGGTCCCTCTGGCGGGTTGATGTCTGGACCGGGTTTTAAAACTATGCCCGCAGCCCAACCCGTGAGCCTATTTGGCGGGTTTGATGGGCGGGTCTGCTTGCGGGTTTTTTTATATACATTTTAATTTAAAAATAATGAATATTTTTGTAACTTTATATTTGTGTAAATTATATTTTTGAATCAAAAGTAAAGTCAAAATAGATAAAAATAAAATAATGAACTACATCCGATAGAATGAATAAATTTCAACTAAGTTAAAATCTACTAACTTGTTTGTCATTTGCATTATTCTACCATTTAAAACGTATATGCTTAATACATGAAAAATAAAATAATACATTATTTATAACATCTAAATTTTTAAATTTTTAAATTTCGATATTGGGAGACATATTTCAAAGTTTCAAATTTAATGGTCTAAAAATATAATTTTTTTTCAAAAGAATGGTGGGCTGGGCTGGGCTTACGGGCGAGCTCTTGAGCCAGGCTTCGGGCCGGATAATGAGACCGAGTAATAAGTCCCGTGAATAAACCGACCCATGAACACTCCTAATTTACATACTTAGATATAATATATTAATAATTAAGTTTATTACTCAATTAAAAATATAACTTATATTTTTTATTAAAAAAATTATTTAAATATATGCAGCTACTAGTGTAAATAAATTGACTTATTTGTCCAATTTTTCTGGGCATTTATTTTATTAAATAAACAAATTATATAATTTTGAACTAAGTTGTAAGACTTTACCCTGAGTTAGAGGGAGTCATTCCAGAAATTCTCAAAGGCCAGGGCAAACCCAAGCCTATGAGGGGGTTTGGAAATAGTTTTCAACCAGCAATTGACGCGCCTCGGTTAGAACCTCACTAGCTGCGTCATTGCCCCAAGCGCAAAGATAATTTTTTCAAAGAACCTGACCACTCTTATATTAAACCCTTTCTCACCCCCTGACATATCTTCATCCGATGTGGGATTAGTAATAACTTGCCTCCCCCTCTTGTCTGCCAAGCATTGGTGTATTATAAACCTTTTGACCCGAACCTTCACTCATAGCTTCCCATTAGAACCTTCTGTGTTTCATGTTTACCTTCATAAATTCGTACACATTAATTTCAACTTCACACACGACACTTCAAACTACAAACTGCAAGGCATACTCCAAGCTGGTAAAGTAGACCGCGAAGCTTTCTACCCAACATGCAGCATCTGGTTTATAAACTCAGGATACAAGAAACTGTAGATTTGCGAGCTGTCTCGATAACTAGAACGAGCATAAACATATATAGAACACGTTGCATATGCATCACAGATTCTTTGGAACAATTTAAACATTGATTTTTAGGATACACAAGCCTGTATTATGCATTCTTTGGTGCTGGTATATTCCTGCTCGATTTCAAGAGGCAAGCCTGATCTTGAGTCTCCCCTTGTATTCTTTCATTTCTCTCTGGTATCTTTCTTTGTCCTTTAACCCATAATCCTTATAAACCTACAAATCAATAATTGATGTCAACAATCAACCCATAAACGTTTTGATTCAATTTCGAGATGATGGAATGTTTTTTTAGCAAAAATTTAAGAGATTTTATTAACTATTTTTTGGCTTTCCTACTTGCTTCAGATTTCCTTCACCCACACCTTAGCGCTGAAAACACAAAATTCCACTCACACAGAGGCAGTGCTGAAACTAAATTTGCACATTTAGCTTAATAGCTTAAATAGATGCAGGAAAAAAAACATGCACATATGCTCATTTGACTAAATGAGCGCATAGTGCACAATCGAAATGAATGGCGAAGACGGACTTACACTACTCTCTTCCTGGCTCAGGTTGTTCCAAGACTCTCCAATCATCTTGGTGAACTCCCTTTCTCTATCTGGGCAGAGAGATTTGAGCTCGGAATGCTTTTCAACAAAGAAGAAGTTGTAACCACTTCTATTAGGTTTTGGGTGGCTGGGGTCTCCTCCCCTTGTCCTTCTGTTCCTCCAACCTGACCGATGAGGATGTGGTATGTATGGAACAATTGTGGTGCATGGTTCGACAATTGACGTGGCAGAGATGGTAGAGTACACCATTGAGAACTTCAGAAACTAACTTCACAGACACCAAATAACCGCAATCGATTTTCCCATCAATTGTTCCTATAGCTTGGAAACAAGGAGGACCTAAGGGGTAAAACAAAAAGGAGATAACATGATTTCGCAAACTGTCATATAATGTTAGTTAAGATGATTCAAGATGGAAACAAGGGTAGATGACAAAAGTTGCGCAATTCAAAAATTAAAATATATATATGCACAATAATCTCCAATCAATGATATCTAATCTAGATACATTACAAAGTTTCAATATCTTAAGACTTTCAAATCTTTTTTGGGTGGAAGAAGGAACCTTCAACTAAGAGGAACTCGGGCACTTGAATAGCATGAAACATCATATTCGGATATCCATAGAAGGCCTATAAGAGTCTGTCTCACCTTTTCAATCCAAAGCAGAATACAACAGTAATATTTAAGGGTGCCAAAGATAAAAATGTGAGTGGCAGTAGCCAACACCAGGAGAAGAGGGGATTTGTAGGAAGGGAGTGAGAATGACTCATCTAACAGGTGAATACAGATGACCTTCTAGATCCAATTTTTTCATGAGAATTTTTAAGATAATAAATGCTACCAAGAAGTGCTGCAGCCTAATGTTGTGGTGTGAAATCTTTCTTCTCAATCCAAGTTAAACTAAAATTCAACCTGAGTCCAAACCAAACTCGAATCCAAGTAGAATCCATTTTCAACCCGGATTGTATTAGTTGGCTTCAACCCATGTCCAAATATTTTAACTTTGGACAATGCTCAAGTAGAAGGGTCCAAATTAAATAAACTATAACTAAGACTCCGTCTTAGTTGACATCTAACCTGTCCAAACCATCCAAGTTGCACAAGATACTAGTGCTCCTCTAGTTGGTGAGTGAGCCTCCAAGCTAAACCCGTTAGAGTCCAAAGTTCCTCTTGAATTAGATTAGATAGTCCTCACATACTAAATTTCAATCATTTCAACACAAGTTTTCTTATCTTTCTCCCACTATATTCCTTGGAACTAAAACTGCATTAAATCAAACACTTCTCTCCAAGTAAAACAAGGTCAACATTGTCATATAAGGAAGCAAAATTGACTTACATTGCCATCATTTTATCATGTAACTTTGGTTAAAATTTCACATACAACAGAAATACATGGGCTCCTGCATGTTGGTATCTTGTGCACCTTGATAAATTTGTCATGTGAAAAGGTAAATTCCTCATCAGAGCCTTGCATTGAACATATGGACTGACCAGATTACAGTGTCTGGAGAATAATTAAGGACCAAAAGCTACATGATTTTTGAAATGGATCAAGAGCAGTAATACACACCTCATTCAGGATGTGGGATGCAGCAATGGATTTCTAATCAGTTCCTTCAACAGATTTACTAGCAGGAAGTTTTTGGGATGCCGTGATTGAGAATGGAAATCCAACTTACTCTCCTTTTATTTAGCAAGAGACTCCTTCGACAGAATTACATGACATGTTGCCATTAAATCTAACCTAGTTGCAAGTTAAAGTAAATTGGCATCCTTAATAGAGTTAAATCTGTGCAAAATTAGATCCCACCACCTGCATATCTAGTGAAGTTTTAGAGAACAATAATGTGAAATTTCTTTTCCTTTTCTTTTCTTCAAATGTTCGGCGGGTTCCATGTGAGAGGTCAAGGTATCACAATCAGACATTGGAGCAATATAAGAACCAGCTGCAGGAGGATACAGAAGCCCCAAATAAGACAAATGTTATCCAGATATTTACCCAACAACAACCACAGATCTGTTCATGGGATGGTAATGAAAAAGATATAGCGTGGACCCCATGAAAAGGGAGTCGGGCTATAAATTATCCAAATTGTAGATTAAAGTGGCCAGGCCTTTTTATTGCTTTGAAACTCATCATCACTCACTGTTTCACAAGCAAACCAAGCATCAACCCAATGGCAGAATCATTAATTGAACCTAATGGCAGAATTGCAGGCAATTGGCAAATTGCAGACAATCTTCTACTCTCTTAAGAGGCATATCCCATAGGATGGGCCATTTTGGTCCACAAGAGAAAAAACCCAGAAACAGAACAAACGAAAAATGATGAAAAGTACCAAAAAGTTAAGATCAATGAACAGAGAGAAGTCTGGAAAAAGGCAAAAGGCAGCGAAGAAGTTATTCCAAATAGAAAAGAGTTTAACAGAGAGAAACTTCATATACCTGTTGTGTCAACCAAGGGACCTTGAAGCTTAAACAAGTAAACCTGTTCATAATGATGAAGCAAACTAAAATAGTTTTTCCTCAATGCATAGGAAGCACTTGTGGTCGTCGGAGAGAAGTTGAAAACAACCAATTTCTCTCCATTTCTTCTGTGATACAACCTGAGAATGATTTTTTTTTTTTTTTCACAAAGTAAATAAATAAACAGAAGAATATTATAATAAAAATAAATATAAAAATTAAGTTCACAAACCCAACCTTGTCATAACTAGAGATGACAATGTACCGAGTAAAAATGAATATTCGTCCAAACTCGCTCTATTTGGATCGGAGATGGACCATACGTATTAGACGGTGGACATATACGAGGATATTCGTATAAACCCGTGCGATGATGAAGGCGGGGATGGACTGACACTTACCCCTGTCCCCTCCCCATTATTATTATTATTATTGATGATATACAAATTGGTTTTCGTGCAAGATCAACAGTCGAGAATGTGAAGAGGTGTAGTTAATGAACAGTAAATAAGCATTCAATGACAAAACAATAAATAAAGAGTCAACACAAAAATATATAGTGGTTCGGTCCGGGTGACCTACTCCACTCTTGGGAACGACAACGGTGGTCAGAGGTCTTTATTGATGAATAAATTATTATATAGCAAGGAGAGAGAAACTTGGTGTAGAGAGGCAAAGCTCTAGGTGGAGGGAAGTGTAGTGTGTGTAGAGAGTTCAAGGTGTAGAGGTCTCAAGGAGGTGATGATCACATGGCTCAAAGTCGCGGTATCGGCTCTTGACTCAGAGGTCACTGAGACACATCGGTCGCGGCGTCGCGGCACGGTATCGGCCGATACGCCCAAAACACTATATAGAAGGCTCAAAAAATTTAAAAAAAATTAGAAAAAAATTGTAATAAATAGAAACATTATTATCTATGCATCATATCCCTAAAAGACATTATTTAACACATTAATCATTGCAAAAGAGAATAATAAGGATGCTATTGAAAAATATTTATTATCATCTATATTCAAGGATAATATAATTTAATTTGTAATTTTTAAAAATTATAAAAAAATATGTGTATATATATGGTTAACTTAATAGCTTTAAAAATGAAAATCTATTTATAAAGAAATTCTTCATTTAATATGTATCTAATTATAAATTATATGTATTTTTTTCATAATGCACATTTAATTATTAATTCATCAATACATATACAAAAGCAAACTTAAGAAGTTAAGTTCTAATTAGATTGTATGATAAATATTAAAAGTTATATAATTAAAAAAATTGGGCCAAAATCGAAAAAAACAAAAAAGAAAGGGGAGGAGAACAAATTTTTAGGTCTTTTAGGCAAAACCTTCCCGTATTTTGACCAAAAAAAAAAAAACTCTCTCTCTTCAATTCTCAGTCTTTGATGAACAGAGAGAGAGAGCATTGATCGAGACTCGAGAGAGAGAGCATCGATCGAGAGAGAGAGAGAGAGAGAGCATCGATCGAGAGAGAGAGAGAGAGAGCATCGATCGAGACGATGGGTCTGGGAGACTGGTCGCTGAAGGCTCACTGATCGCTGAAGGCTCACTGGGAGACTCGCTGATCGATGGGTCCTTTGCTACTGCGAATGTTGATCTGCTATTGCGAATGTTGATCTGCTACTACGATGGGTCTGCAATGTTGATCGATGGGTCCTCTGCTACTGCGAAGAAGTATTGAAAGTAAGAACAAATAGTAGGAAAAGGTTTCTGATTAGGAAGATTTACAACAAATTTTTAGGTTTGTGTTCAATTTTGTTCTAACTTACTTGTTTTGTTTTATTATGGTAAAAGGGGGTCTGATTTAGGGTTCAATTTATTATCTTTTTGCCTTTTTTTTTGGCATTTTCTTGGACAATTCTGTGCGTATTATTTGATTCGAAGTGAATCGGCCGAGTTAAATCCGAGTTTGTCCGAGTTGGACCGAGTTGAATCCGAGTTTGTCCGAGTTAGACCGAGTTGGCCCGAGTCAGAACCGATTCATGGTAGACTCATGATAATCTTATATCGTGTATCGTTATCATATTGATGCCTGCCGAGGCGGATACGACTCGGCCGATACTTTGAACCTTAGATGATCATACCCCTCCATGTGGAGAGGGACTTACATTATATAGGTTTGGAGAGACGATGAACTGATGACGTGAGAGAGAGTGCTTCTACTATTTTGGTAAGTACAATTAAGGTAGTATTAGATCTCCGTGCCTATCCCGACATTCTTTCCCACATGTTCCTATTTCTTCAGAAGGAGGATCCTGGACTGGGCTGGACTGAGCTGGATTGAAGAAGGAACAAGAGGAACAGGAGAGTCAGGCCATGGGCGACGCCCCCTTGGGTGGCGCCTACGCTTGGGCGACCCCCTTTGGACGGCGCCCACTTGATTCCTTGTTGGGCGTTGGCTTCATGGCTCCCTTGTTGGCTTCCCTCTGGATAGGTTGACCCAGCTCCTATTGGGCTTTTTTGTTGTTTATTTAAATTGGACATGGCCCAATTAATTTCGGACTCATCAATTATTATTTTATATATATACATCTTGTTGTGAATACAAATCTACATATTATTGAATGATTTTTTCTTTTGAAAATTATTTTATTTTTTGATTTTTTTCATGTTTTTGGCTTGTAAAAGTGTAGATCTTTGTATTTTTATATTTTTTAATTTTGGATTATGTTATGTTATATTATGTTGTGTTACATTATATTATGTTGAATTTATATGGGAGACAATGTTTTAATTATATTATGTTGGATTATGCTATAAATGATAAGTTTTTAATTATGTTATGATATTCTATAATTATATTAAATTATTTAAAATATTAGATATATTTAGAATTTTGGATTATGTTGATTTGGGTGGGGCCGGGGATTACAAATTTACCCGTGGACGGGGATAGGGATGAAAAATTTACCTGTCAATCGGGGTGGACCGGGGATGGACAATTTTTTTTAAAGCGGGTACGGGGATGAAGACTACACCTCCGCCACCGCTTCGATCCAGTGTCATCCCTAGTCATAACCACCTTTCTTGGTAACGTCTACGTATAGAACATGCAGATTTAGCTCATTTCCTCACAGGAACCCTTTTAAAGATTAAAGAAGATGATTCAAGTACAAATATACAAAGCACAAAAAAAAATTATTATAAAAGTTCTCTTTAAAATTAATTTAATCTTTTAAAAAAAACTGTAAAAATGTAATGGAAAAAAGGCAAAAGGCTTACACAAATTTGGTGCCCAATACAGAATGGAAGTTACGGAGAGTGTCCCAGAAGAGAGTAGGGTCCTTGACAACGTCTTCATGGGAAGCTAGTGGCGTAGGATAATGCTTATCCTTCACCCCATTCCGGACGGGTACTATGGCTATTGTGGACATTCCATCGTCGGTGACTTCCATAACTCGCTGGAAAGTCGAGAAAGTAGGTAGGTTGTTGTGTAAAGAGAGAAATGTCAGGATGATAACGAAGAGAAGATTCCAAGATAAGCTTGTAATTAAAGGACTGTTTCAGTCTGATCATAGAAGAAATTAAAGAGTAAGATGGAACGTGTGTGAAACTACGGTTATGCAAACTTTGGCTTTTTCTGACCAACCTCTAATCTCCATAAAGTTCAAGGCTCAATGGCCAAAGTACTGAGTAAATCCTAAATGGTCATTGAATTTTCACCGGCAAACCACCATCATTTCCACCTCTCTCTCTCTCTCTCTCTGTTGTCTTTGTTCAAAGAGTACTTGAAAGCCTCTGACATTTCTGCTGCTGTATGAACTAAACTATGTGGTTCTCTTTCCAAAGGTTGACATGAAGTAGGCAGCTGCTGAAGTTGTAATAGTGTCTGATCATATCTTAAGGTAGATATTTAGGACAAAATGTTTCTGAAGGGACTTTGTTTGGACAAGCATGCACATAGGAGTGGTAGTATTAATTCATTGTAATTTTGGACCATATTGAGCTTGGTGGAAATATGAACTGAACCGTTTGCATGGTTGAAAAGCTCACTTGGTTTTGGTTTTGTAAAGATAGCTTTTTTTTATATCTCTATTTAATTCTTGTTCTTTTTTCATTTTTAGCTTCATTGTGTGGTTAAAATTGCAGTGAAGAATTGTCTTGGGTATAATGTACTCAGATACATAAAATTAGGGTGTTCACCTTACCTACCGATAAGAAATATGGTCTTATGTCTTTCTACCCAATACTTTGTGGAAGAATTTTTTTTTGGCCTACCCTACCCGATCAACTGTGGTATTCTTACCCGACTTCCGGCCAAATTAATAGGGTAGGAAGTCGAGTAGGAAATCGAGTGAACACTTTTGTAGTTATTAATTTTTGGATCATTTTAATAATTTAATTAAATAAAATGCACCAATTTAATAATACAATAAACCAATAACACTAAAATCTAAAACAATTATAACAACAATTACTATAATACATAAGAAAGCATAAAACATCAATCCATCATAATTGTTGCACAAAAACGATAACAATTATTTTAAGTTTAAATCATATAGTTAGGGAATTAAGGTTTATATATATATATTTGAAATTCACTAAGTGCATTTTTCAATCCAAAGGGCATTACATTCCATTCGTAATGAACAAAAGAAGTTGTGAATGCAGTCTTATACCTGTCTTCTGGAGATATCTGGATCTGCCAGTAACCACTTTTTAAATCAAATTTTGAAAATATTACTGAATTATTAAGTCTTTTGATCAAATCCTTCTTGTTTGGAATTGGTTACTTGATCCATTCTAATACAGAATTTAAAGGCTTATAATTAATTACTAGTCTTGGTGTGCCTCTTTCTAATTCTGTATTTTTTTATGACATAGAAAGCTGGGCATGACCAAGGAGATTTACTTTTCCAAATGATACCATTTTTAAATAATTCGAAATTTTTTTTTTGCAAATTTTCATTACTTCATGGTTCATTTGGATTGGTCTGGATTTAGTTGGAATATTTTGTTCACTAAATTCTTTAATATAAGGAAGTTTGACATTTTTTTTTCCTATGCAAGAAGGCTGTAGGAAGACTAGAGCATAATTCTTCTTCTAACTTTTCTTTAAACCTTTCAATCTTCTGTTGTAAGATTGGATTGGTTAATTGCTCTTGAATTCTTTTATGATTTATCTCTTCTTTGAGAAATTTTACTTGTTTTGTTTTTTGATTAATTAAATTAAGGGACTTTGAGATTGAACAATCTTTTAGTTGCCTTAATTTTTTGTTCTGGGGTTTTGCTAAAAATTTGAAAGTTACAAATTGTCCAAATGGTTTTGAAGTCACACCATCTGTATCAGTTGTGAAAGGATACAAAAGATATACAAATGGTATACCAATGATGACTTCATCAGTCATATTTTGTACTAAGACAAATGATGTTTTAAAACATACATTGTCTTGGCAAATATGGACATTTGATAATTTGTATTTTACTATCATTAGCTGAAGTAAGTCTTTCAGTGGTTTTCTGATAATACTTAGTTGGAATAAGTTCTTCTTGGATGTAGTTGATATCTGCACCTGTGTCAATAAGGGCTATAATGTCAAGTTCAAAATCATTGTCAATAATGATTTTTACTTGAGAATGTCATTTTTAAAAACTTATTTTATTTATTAAGTTTAACTGGTTATTATCATTAGTTTGTGAACATCCATCCTGAGATGGCAACTTCGTTACACCCAAAGGATCCACTAGAGAGGTGGAGGTTACGAGTATCCGTTGTTTAACTGTTCTAGTTGGGCTATGTGAGCTATCTAAGTTGTTAGCTTGAGATTGTTCGTCTTCAGGCTGTTGCTCATGGTCAGAGTCCTCTGATTTGCTAAAATTATTTGTCGATAAAAGACTTAAAGCTTCTGCAAAATTTTTTGTCTTGTGCTTTTAGGTCTTTTATTTCTGATTTTAGTTTATTAATTTCACACTGGAGATCTTGTAAGGTTAATTTTTTCTTTTTCTCCTTACTAAATCTTTCCATCGTTTTGTTAAGATTGATCAACTATTTTTTTTCAGAAGATAATTTTATATCTTTTTTGACAAACAAATCTTTAAGTTGTTTAATATATTTAACTTTAAGATCTGGATCTTCATTTTTACTAATGAGGTCGATCAGGATATGTTCCTCCTCATTATGTTTCGTTATCACCCTAACTGTTTTACAACAATTATCTTTGCAACCTATTTTAATGTTAGGTTCACTGGGGTTACTTGATGCAGATTGATAGTCTGAAAACTTTTAGGGCTTTCTGAGTTGTCTGAAGGTTCTTCATCTGTGCTGAGGTTACTTAGTCTAAGGATGTTGAGAATTTCTTCTTCATCTCTTTTAGCTAAGTTGAGTTGTTTAATCTTCTTTTTAACAGGCAGTCTGGACTAATGTGACCTTTTTTTCCGCAGTTAAAACATTTAATATCTTTCTCATCTTTTTCCCTTGATTTTTTCTTATAAGTTTTCTTCTTATAAGGTTTTCTGGGTTTGGATTTTTTATAGAAGGTCTTATTTTGGAAACTTCTTCTTACTACGTTTGTGGTAAGATTTACTTTTACTATAAGGCTTGTGTGACTTGTGTTTTCTGCTGCTAGATGGTGCTACTGATTGGAGACCATATTATTCATAGAAATCACCCATTTCATATTTAGCCTTTTCCTTATCATCTTTTAATTGTTTACTAATTTTCATGTCAACACACATCCTTATTCCTTCCTTTTGGATGGTACTGACAAGATCACCATAGATTAGTGAATCATATTCTATGATTCCTGAATCTTTACTAAGTGCTTCTCTAATCTTATGAGGTAAGCCATTAACACATTTTTCTTTCCAGAAAGATTTATCACAATCTGGCCTGAACATTACTCTTGAGATGAATACATCTTTGTACCATCTGAAATCACTAAGTGTTGGACACTTGAGATTGCTAAGCTGGTCATGAACTCTAGCTTCAATATTACTAGGTGTTCCAACAAAATGTTTGATTATGGTGAAAATTGAGTGTTGATTCCATCTGGTTTTGCTTTACCAATTGATTCATCGAATATTGGCATTCCTTCATCATCTTTTTCGACAGAATATTTGATATTGTCTCAACTGTCATGGTTAAGGTAGTTATCGCACCAGTTTTTTAACACTCATGTGAAACTAGAGGTGACTAAGTCAACTAATTGTGGTTTAGTTTGATCAAGATTGTTAATATAACTATTGATAACCATAGACATATGATGAAGTTTATTCATTATTTCTTGTTAAGTTAAACCATCTATGTTCCACTCATAGATTTTGTTAGATTGAACAGAGAATTGATTACTAATATTTTTTTCTTTGAATTGAAGATCAGGAGGTGTTGGTCTGGGGTACCAATTCCTCGTGTTACTTACTGGATTAGTTTTTTGGAATATCAATTTGTTAATTTGCTGATTATCAAATTGTTTTTCCAGATTTTTAATTTCAGAATTAGTAGAACTTTTTGAGTGACTGGTTTCTGAATTTTTAGTAATTTCTTCATTTTGATTGATAACTGTTACTTGAGATGGTTCTACTTTGGCTTTCATCTTTTGGAGCAGTTTATCAATTATTTGAATATTTTTACTATCAGAATCTTTTAATCCTAACTTACTCCTATCTTCAGGTAATTGGATTAGGGGCTTCTCTAATTTTTTACTTGAAGATGATTTAATTTCATCAATCTTAGTTTCAATTTTATCCAATTGTTTACCAATTGTTATGAGACTTTGATTAGTGAAATTAATTTGTTCAACTATTTTTCTTTCAGATTCAATAGTGGGAATCTTGAAGGGTGAAGCTTTTACTTCATAATTTTTGTGGTTAAACACAATGTTTTCAGCTGGAGGATGACTAGAAGATACTGATGGAGCATCTTCTATCTTCCATTTCTGGTTTGTAACAACCTTTACTTCCTTGTGGAAGTTTTCTAGATAGTCAAAGAAACTAATCTCATATCTTAATTTAAGCATGAGTTTAGCCCATTGTTTGGCTATTTCTTGTTGTTGTTTAACAAAATATTTTTTATTATATTCTCGTCTTTTGGATTCATTTTCCTTAGACTTAAATTCCTTTTTTAACTCTGCAAAATCTAGTAAAACGTCACTATCATCTTCTTTACTGATTGTTAAGAGTTGCTTGTTGATTAGGGCATTACTTTAGGTCACTAGCAGTAGGAGATGGGAGAAGTCTTCCTCTTTTTCCCTATCTTCTTCTTTAAACCTAGATTGTGGTACACTTAAGGGAGTGTAGCATGGTTTACTAACTTGGGGTGAGGAATTATCGATTCCTTTTAACTTGATTCTTCTTTCTATTTCAGTAGATAAATCTTTATGTCTTCTAGATATACTAGAGTATGATTTAGATTTTCTACTCTCATTGATTTGAATAGGTTTATTAAACGACCTGCTTGATCTACTGGATCTAGCATTGTCAAAGGAGATTCTTACTGATCCATCATAAAACTGTTGGATGGTATCTATGTTTGAAGTAGTGTTTTCACTATCTTTGTTATAACTTTCATTATTAACAATCTAGGAGTCTGGAAGTTGAACATCTTTCCACCTTAGTCTTTTAGGGACTTGTATTGTGACACCCCAAAATCCGGGGGTCCTTTATTAACCGTTGATAGCCCTTCAACCCGCGAAAATATCCGTGAATGCCGCATAACCCGACACCATGTGATAGCATCCCCTAATTGGGATAGTAACCCACAATTGTATTCCGGGTTCAATTATTCATTGGATCCAACCAATATCCAATATACCATGATTTATACTCCATTATGGTCCATTTATATCATTGGAGGAAAGGAAAACATAGGCCGAAAGCATGGCAAAACAGTTTTAAAATTTGAAAATTTTAGAGAGAGTACCAGTATACCATACCGGTATGGGTTGCCCTCTGGACAGAAGCATACCGGTACAGTTTACGCAGTACCGTTACTGTCCGCCTTCTGGACAGTAGTGTACCGGTATACGGTACCGGTACTCTTTGCCCAGTTTTGCCTATTTCAACCATTTTTTATTTTCAAACATTTCCAAAACCAACCAATACATATTTAACATCATTTCCTATATAAAACTTGATACATACAATTTCTATTACATTTATTTATCATAAATTTATATGTCAAAACATAATTTTAACAATGTTTTACAAAAACCAAGGTTAAAGGCCACAAGTCGGCCCCTCTTCATCCTTGAGGCTCGAAATGGGAGCCATTTGTCTGTGCGAACCCCACACCTGAAATATTTTCCCATATAGGGTGAGTCACGCTCAATAGAGTATCCCCTACAGAGGCTACTCTCCCTTAGATGCACATGAAATGTTCACATGCAACAAACAACTATCCATAACAATTCCAATCAAGAATATGCAACTCTATGATGGAAATTACTATGACATGCCATGGAATGAGATGAGACTCACTCATGCAACTCAACTCGAGCCCTTCCGGACTTCTCAACACATGCAATTGTCAATGTGTATGAATCCGTCATCTATGTTACACATCAAATGGCGATTTCCAATATAGGGTCTTTGTTGGGGTGGTTGTTCATGGACTTACATCAAGGGTCACCAGCCCACACGGAATTTACGGACTCCCACTGAGGGTACCGTGTACACCCACACACTTCATGGACTGAACCAAGTGAGTGCGTACCCCATCTACCGGGCCTTGCACCCGAGGAATTTTCTAGCCCCTTCTTGCTACCACGACCTAATTTACTATACAACCATACGACTAAGCTAGGCCTTCGACCCAACTGTGACGCCCCAAAAATCCGGGGGTCCCGTTGACCATCCGTCAACCCGCGGAATGCCCGTGGATACCGAGTGACTCGATATCTCGGCGTTATGTCCCATTTATCGGGATCCATCTTTTAACAAAATTCAGGCAGAGTCTCCTTCGTACAGGGAGCTCTACCTAAAAACACAACCTGTACAATAAACCTTACAAGGCCCATCCGAGGCCCAATATAATACAATGACCGCACCAGGTCCATTTATAAGTAAATATAGACCACACCGAGTCCATTTATCTATACTCATATAAAACATGCACAGTTATATCAAAACAGTCCATATAGACTCTGTTACATTTCCTTTATACGTTACATGCCAAAATTTAATTACAAGTCTAAATTTACAAAAAAACGAAGCTAAGACCACATGTTGGCCTTTCTTCAACCAAGGTTCCCCGAATTAGAGCCATCCGCCAGAACATGTCCCGTACCTGAAAGTGGTTCCCGTATAGGGTGAGCACAACACCCAGTAAAGTTTATCCTACAAGGGCTACTCCCCACCTTAGATGCATATGTGATGTGTACATGCAATAAGCAACATTTAACAACCATTCCATACAAGAATATGCATTTGATGTTGGAATGCTACCATGTCATGCCATGAAATGAGGTGATACTCACTCATGCATCTTTCAAATCGAGTCCTCACTGACTCACGCCACACAATGAAATGTCAAAGTGTAATGCAACCCGTCTATTGACGGAAAAATCCTTCTAATGATCGTTTTGAATAACAAACCATACGTTTTTAGAAAATCCGATCACTATTAGGAGTCTACCCATTGAATGGGCGTTTTTATCACAAAAACCTTGTGTTTTCTTTTTGGGCAACGGATTTTCCGGAGTTACACCGCAGGCTCCGTGGGCCTGACACTTTTTCGGAATTACACCGCAGGGAAAGTGTGTGAACCCGGTGGTTTAGGGTTTTTCACCCAAGGAAGTCACCATGCCCCTTCTTGCTTTACCCAACACAAGTTTTCCTTATGCAATGCAACGTGCAACTCCAAAAAAGATCGTTGATCCCCTTTTTCCCGAGTCTACACACAATCAAACACCAAGCTAGGTGTTGATTTACCCAAATTCTACACACCCACACTCATGCTCAATGCCAATGAATGTGATGCTATATTCATGCTCCAAATGCAATGATGCCAAATGAGCAATATGTTTATATGTTCAACATATATAATTTCATGGTCATCATATTAAATGCATACAACAACCAAAACACCTTAATCATGTCAACATATTTAAAGTCATAAATTGACAACATAGAGCATACTTTGATCATCTCTATACACATAAACATGTTATCACAATTTCATTGAAATAATATCAATTTCTCAACCAAGGCATATTATCAAACACCTTGAAGACACTCAAGTCATGTAATCACATAACACATTTTAAGTCACTACAAGGCCCAAGAAATCACATCAACTGATTTCTAGTAAACATTCTCACATAATATCAAGTCTAAAGAAAATTATATAGGTAACTTCCATATACCAAACTTGAACTAGAATTTGGTCTAGGCCAAATTCCATACTCATTCCATAATACGCCTAAAGCAAGAAATAAACCAAGTAGGAGAAACCCTACCTTAATAGAGTGTAATATAAGTGTAGAAATCCTCAAGAACACTCCCTCTCTTATTTAGTTTTAATGCCACATGTAGAGTTCTTTTCCAACAAAGCATAGGTGCTTAGCATCTTTGAACATTCTGTATGTAACCTTCATGAGTTAAAACAACTATAACTCTAGTTATAGAAATCCAATTCCAACAAAACATGTGCGAGCTGAACATAGACTCATAGGAGTTATCTTTCACCAAAAATCACTATTTTTGAATACTAATTACCTGTCCCAAGTAACTCCTAAACCAAGTGTAAGTTACAGAATTTCTGATTTCCAGCAGGTCATAGTCATCTTTAGAAATTCGCCAAAAATCGAGTTTTCATCCTTTTAGCATGAAACCAAAGCCAAAATAACCCTTTATGAATCTATTTTAAACCCTAAAATTTTCAGATTCATAAACGAAGTCTAACTCATAAAACCAATTATGAAATCACAGACTGTCCGAAATTTCCAGAACAGTTTCTGCAAGCTGGAGCTAACTTTGAAAAATCACCAAAAATCATATTTATCTCCATTTTACTTGAAACCAAAACCAAACGATTCCTTATTCAGTCTATATCATAACCTCAAATTTTCAGAATTAATAAATAACCATAGCTCATGAGAATGAAGAAGAAACTCACCTACTGTCCAGGATTGACAGCAGAACATCCCTTTCTTCCTTTCAATTTGTGCTCAAGAAAAAAATACCCACAAGACTTGATTTTTTTCCAAAACTTCACCTTTGAACCTTCGGTGAAATTCCTTATTTTTGGTACCCACGCGTAGTCCTCGTCGCGTAGATCAACTCTCCCTTCTTACTCGACGGAATCCGAGCGACGGGAAGTGGAGAAATCAAAGGAGAAAGCTTGAAGAACTCTTGTCTTCTTTCTCTTCTCTCTCTCTCTATTTGGGCGGCTGAACAAGGGCTCAAGTGGGTTGAGATATCTGATTTTCAGATATTTTGACCTCTATTTATATCTTTAAATATGCGGTCCTCGTTGCACCGCATATTACCGACTTCCGGGTTCATTTTTTGTCCAAAAACGATTCATTAAGCCTCGGATTAAATCCAAATTAATTTTATTGGCACTTTAACTTAATTTTAAAAAAAATTTCAAAAATTTATTTTTGGGGACCTTTAAAAGGTCAATCGCCACGCAGTCGTCTCGATCTACGTGCAAAAACTCGACTATCTCGGAATTCGACAAATTTTCTGCTGGTTACTAGATTTCGCGTTGCGAATCCAATGGCGTACTCCGTTTCCTCATCCGAGGTCTAGAACATGAGTATTGTAAACCTCATCATAGTGGCAAATTACGATTTTACCCTTATTCCAAAAAGTTCAAAATTCTCCGGGTTTCACACCAACTATTTCAAGCCATCCGTCAATCACCAAGTGTGGTGTTGACGACCACCATGCACACACACTCAATGTGATGCGATGTCTCCGTGCATATACAATGTGATGCACTATTGCAACAGCAATATCATGTCTCATATGTGATGAATGTCATATGGACTAATTTAGCACATAACCATCCAATTTCATGACAAATTATATCATAAGCATATAATTTTCACATGTTATCACATAATTCAAGCATGTTATTCCAATTTAACCAAAATAATAATTTCAATCACTCAAAGCATTTTATCAAACACCTTCAAGGAACCAATCATGTTAAACACATATCATGTCCCAAAATATCACCAAGTTACAAGAAACATACAAGTAACTTCCTTACATCAAATTCAAACTAGAACCTAACACAAATCATTTCAATACCAACATCCTCATTTCCATGACCATAGATACGTCTTAGGTCAATTTCCATATTAAACCCTTTGTCTATCAACACCAAAGGGTGGAATAAAATCAAAGTAGAAAAAACTCTACCTCTTGTTGCGTAAGATGGAGTGTAAAACTTCAAGAACACCAACCAAAACCTCCAAAACTTGATCTCCCCAAAGCCTCCCATTGGATCTTCGGTGAAATGCTTCGTTCTTGGTATGATTGTGTAGCCCTCGTCGAGGTGATCGACTTTAATTCTTGGCTTGACGGATTCTGACCGACGAAACTCCGTGAATCGATGAAGAAAAGTTAAATTTTCCCTCTTTTCTCTCTCTTCTCCCTCACAGATTTTCAACAGATTTTTTAGTCGAAAAATCAGATATTTACCCCTATTTATAATTTTAAAACTTGGCCCGAGTCGCGCCACGTGTCTCCCACTTGTTTGGGTTCGTTTTATCCCGGTTTAAGTTTAAATTAATTTTATTTGAATTTTAATTTAATTATAAAAAATTTTATAATTTTTCATTTTTGGAGACCTTTGTGAGGTCATTCGACATACAGTCGTCTCGTAAAGAGTAAAAAATCTGACTATCTCAGAATTCGACGAAATTAGTCTGGGTAACTAGATTTCGTTATACGAATCTAACGGCGAAGTTCGTTGCATCATACAAGCTCTTGAGAAACACGTATTTTAATCCTACATTATAATGACAAATTATTATTTTGCCCTTTTCAGAAAAAATTTAAATTTTCTCGGGTTTTACATGTATGTTGGAATCACTAGTACTAGCTTGGATCAATAAAGTACTATCTTTAGAACTTTTCTTTAATGCATGCACATTCAGGTTTGTGGTAATGCATTTATAGTAAATTCTATAGATAAACACTAATAATCTTATTTTCTTTACCGGTCTGGTAAGGACTCCATTTAGTTTGATTCCTAAGGTTAGTGCCATTGTGGTGTTTGGGCATTCTAAACTTAGATACAAAAATTAATAGATATTCTGCATTCATAGCCGATTTAATGGAAAGACAAAAAACTCTTCTACATTCCTAGTCGATTTAATAGGACAATAAATAGGGACTTTTGTCGAGAAATATTTTCATCCATAATTTCCCTAAATTTATGGTCAATTACTTTAACTTGTTACAAAAAGTAATTACAAAATAAAAATGACAGTACAATCCAAGAGCTCGTGGTGAGATTATTGGTTCATCTGAACAATCCAAGGACTGAGATTATAGAAATAGCACCAAATGCTAGATTATTATATCAATGGTTCATCTCAACAACCTATCAATGCATTCCTTATAAGATTTCTTCGTGTGACGATCTAGGCATGGTTACAAGTTTTTTGATTTATTTTGAAGTGCTATACTTTAACTTCTTTTTTTAATTTTTTATGTTTTTAACTGGGTTTATGTCAAGTAGGTTTTTCAGTCTGATTAAGAAAGCTTTCCTTGATGGGTAGACTAATACAATAGGCAAAATTGCATTTATCATACTTTTTTAGTCCTTTTTGTGCTGATACATTGCATTTATCATCGCAGTAGACATATCCCAATTCAGGCCCCCTCTCTCCAAACAAGAATTTGCATACATCTTCCCCAAATCACCCAAACCTCCTACATCTCCTTCCCTTATCTCTCCTTCCATCTGCCTCATTCTGTCTTCTCCCTCCCTCTCTCTCATACAGAACCCCACCCTTTCTCCCCCAGCTCTCCTTCACCACTGTTGCCTAGCCCACCGCCAGCGACCTTTCCTCTAGTTAGTATTCCCTTATCTTTCTCATTCGCCTCCACCCAAAAACACCCAAAAAATAAAGCACTGTGCAATTGACCACCACCCCCAACAACGACACTAGTAGCCCAACCACCCAACAACATCTTCCATTAATTTCAACCCACAACCAATCAACGCCGTCAATGACACCCACCAGTGACGATGTCAACCCACTAATGCTAGGTACTTCCATTTGTATGTCATCCCCTCTCCCTCTCTAACTATCACTCACATCATTCTCAATTTTGGTGGATTTTTAATTGTGGCTCTGTGATTTTTATCTTCATTATGTGTGCAATACACATTTATTTCTCTCTCAAAATTTTTGATTTGTTATGGGTTATTGATTCTAATCCTTGACCTAGGTTTAGTCAATGATTGGGTAATAATTTTTTAATGATTATTAGACATTTTATAAAGAGCCGTGATATGATTTAGTTCTAATATTTTAGTAGTTTTGGGATCAGACGAGATCAGACAATAAATTGGATGTAATTGTGAAGTGAGGATCTTAAAGACTTGAAGAGAGGTGATGAGAGTGAAGAAAAGAGAGTGAAAATAATTTGAGAGAGATTTGTACTTTTAAAAATAAAAGTCGTTACTTTTAGGCTTTCTAGAATGATTTATTATATTTTAGAGTTTTTTATAAGGTTTCCATAAAGTTATGAAAATATTATTACAATTTAGGATTTTTTTTATAAAGTTTTACATAAACTTGTGAAATACATTAAGTCTTTAATTTAGTTTATTCCAACAGGTCTCAGAATATGAAGTTGAACAAAGGGCTGCAAATTAAATTAGAGCCCTAAATTTTTTGGGCTCTAGGTAGGGATGGCAGTGGATCGGGTAAAAATGAGTATTCGTCCAAATCCGCCCCGTTTGGACCGGGGATGAACCATACTATTGGACGGTAGACGTATACAAGATTACTCGTATAAACCCGTACGAGAATGAAGGCGGAGATGAACTGACACTTACCCCTGCCCTGCCTCCACCCCGCCCCGCT
This sequence comes from Ilex asprella, assembly GCA_023539305.1. Lineage (NCBI taxonomy): Eukaryota > Viridiplantae > Streptophyta > Magnoliopsida > Aquifoliales > Aquifoliaceae > Ilex > Ilex asprella. Next base: position 39,983,184 of record CM042184.1, on the reverse strand, counting down.
TTACCCGTTTATATATATATATATATATATATATATAT
>CM042184.1:39962291-39978146 GCA_023539305.1 Ilex asprella | reverse complement strand
ATACATGTTGTTGTGAATACAAATCTACATATTATTGAATGATTTTTTCTTTGGAAAATTATTTTATTTTTTAATTTTTTTCATGTTTTTGGTTTGTAAAAGTGTAGATCTTTGTGTTTTTAATTTTTTTTTTATGTTGGATTATGTTATGTTACATTATGTTGTATTGCATGATGTTGTGTTGGATTTATATGGGAGACAAACTTTTAATTATATTATGTTGGATTATATTATAAACAAGGTTTTAATTAAATTATGTTGTAGATGACAAGTTTTTTATTTATGTTATGATATTCTATAATTATGTTAGATTATTAAAAATGTTAGATTTGTTTAGAATTTTGAATTATATTGGCTTGTGCTTGAGCTTGGGTTGGGGCGATAAGGTGGACAGGAGCGGGGGCAGGGGCGAGGGTGAGGGTGAAGTCGGGGGATGGGGTGGGGGACGAGGCGGGGATTACAATTTTACCTGTGAACGAGGATGAAGATGAAAACTATACCTGTTAATAGGGGTGGATTGAGATGGACGAAATTTTTTTAAGCGGATACAAGAATGGAGATTACACCCCTTGCCCCCGCTTCGGTCCATTGCCATTCCTAGCTCTAGGCTATTATTTTAATGGTCGGACCCTAGGACCAACCATGTTGTGCCCCTTTCCATTCAAAAAATCAAGTGTCTACACATCTCGCAATAATCATAATCTTCAAGCATCCAGTCTTCATCCATGAAACTAATTAGGTGAGACAAAATTGATCACAAGATGATAGACAAGGATTAAAGATAATATATGTGTTCATCCATATTTTATGTATTTATTTTAATTTGTCAACAATCTTGTGTGGACTAAAGATGTTCACTATTACAACGTGATGTCGCATAATTTTTTTTGTTGTTGGTAATTTAGGTATCTAATATATATATATATATATATATATTAGATATTATATATGTGTTGTTTCATACCAATGCTCTCTGTGTGCAACGGTTCAATAGTATAATCCATAGAAATTGTAAGTATACATAAATCGGGGATGTATGGATTCTCGAGAAGAGAGAAGCTATGGTGGTCCCCCGACTGCTTGAATCCCACGAGGGGCAGTTAGGCAAGTATGCCACCATCGTCTAGTGGTTCAGGACAACTCTCTTTGAAGGAGGCAGCGGGGATTTGACTTCGCCTAGAGGTAGGGTACTATGAAAGGAAGTTGATTATGGATTACTAATAAGCCTAAAATGGATTCTTCCTGGAGGGGTTTTTTAGGGGCAGTGGACACGGAAGTGGAGAAATGAGGGGTTTTTTAGGGGCAATGGACACAGAAGTGGAGAAAGGAGGGATTTTGGAGGGACAGTGGACAATGGGTAAGAGAAATGGAGGTTTAGGCTCTAGAGGGATTTGGCGTTGCTCATATTTTACACAATATACTTACTAATAAATTTGATCATATTAGAGGGAAGTACTTGGTCCACTTCCTTGGTATTACGATCATTGGAGGAACAATACCTAATCTTGAAGATGCTTCAAAATCAACGAATCCAATCACTAGGAATATTGGAAGAAGAAGTAGCAGATCCATATACCTGATTTTCCATATTTGCAAAATGAGAAGGTTTGATATCTTCAATCTTCTGAGTGATAACAAACATCAATTGCTAAAAAATCTCCACAGTAATAGGACCTGACTTAGAAAGAATAGCAAAATAGAAAGAAATATAGCACCCTACAACTCTAAAGTATACCAGTTTTAGCAAAATAGATTCGCATATCTGTTTGTCTCCCTCATTTTGTGCATGACCTGCATTTCCTTGAAAATTTTCAAGTAACCCATCAGGGGTGGCTTGATACACTTTATTCATAACCGCAACTCTAAATGATTTTTTTTATTAAATTTTTAATAGTAATTTTTAAAAATTATTGCATTCCGAGATAGTAATTATTAGTCAAGTTTTGTACTCAAATTTTATATACGTATCTTTTCAATTGATCACATGACTAATTTACCTATTCTTTCTAATTTTATGAGATCTATTCTTGTTCATTTACCTAAATGTAACCTAATTTTTTTTGTTCAGTTGTGTTTGTTACTAGTGAAAATATATTTAAGAATATTTTATTTAAAATTCAAATTGTTTTAAAAAATTTCTATTCTTCAAAATTTTTTCTATACAATTGTTTGTTTTCTAATTGTTATATTTACAAATCAACCAAACACTAATATTACTATCTTAGAATTAAAAAACTTAAATTATAAATCGATAAGAGTTAAAAAAAAAAGTAATTACAACAATGCATTGTGGAGCCCAAGGGCTTCTAGTGAGATTACTGGTTCATCTAAACACCCCAAGGGCTGAGATTATAAAAATGGCACCATTTCTAAGGGCTAGATTATGATGTCACTGGTTCATCTGAACAACCCATCAATGCATTCCTTTCAAGATTTTTCGAGGTGGCAACCGAGGCATTGTTTAAGAGTTTTTTGGTTTATTTATAAGTGTCAAACTTTAACTTCTTTTTTATTTATGATTTTAACTAAGTTTCTATCTAAGCAAGTTTTTTAGTCACCGCATGCTTCATTAGGAAAGCTTTTCTTGGGTTTGGTGACCAATACAGTATGCTAGATTGCATTTATCATACTTTTTTGTAGGCTAATTGCTAGTCTAGAAGTCTACCTAATGCTGATGGCTTATCCCATGTCCCATTTCATTTTCTGGTTATGGTAACTCCTTTGATGGTTTGAAATCGGGCGTATTTCACTGCCCAATATACGTATACCAATATTAATTAACACTCTTTTCCATAAAACAAATTTCATTTATAAAGTTTTTCGTTATTCTCTGTTTTGTAGTGAAAGTGGAACATAAATAATACAAAATGATTTAACCTCAGAACCAACGACCGAAACAGTAAAATATTTATTTTAAGGTTAATTACAAAATACCCCTCCAAATTTGAGTTATGTTTCAATCAACTCTTTAAATAATTTGCCCCTTTTAAATTTTAACATATCGCAGTCACCCCATTGTCATTATTCTTGACCATCTAAATTAACAGAAATCAACATTAACACAACTAAATGACATATATACCCTTGAATCTCTATGCATCTTTTTTTTTAAAAAGGAAACACATTTCAAAACCCATCTAAACCCCACCACCTACACCAACCCCCAATCACCTCTCAAGCAGCACTCCCCACCCATTCTTGTTTGTAAATAACAACCCTTAACCCCCTTCAACTTGCAGACAGCCGGCCACCATTGAAATTGATGAGGCCGAAATTAACCGGGTCTGGCCAAACTTAAATAAACCAAGAAAGTCCAAAGAAAGCTCAATCGAGCTGGATCAACCCAAGAAGTCCAAAGCACCAGAGGCCAATGCCGAAGAGAGGAGGCAAAGGGGGCACCGCCCAGGGGTCACCCAAGCCAGGCGCCGCCCAAGGCTCCCTTGGTCTCTCCTTACTCCTCCTTTGACTCCAACGTATGTCCAGCCACTCCAACTCAAAGCCCAGGCTGAAATACCCGTCCAATTCAGAGTCCTCCTCCGACGGAATAGGGACACAAGGGAGAAAACATCGGAATACAGAGATTTATTCCTACCTTAATTGTGCTTACCAAAGAGGTCTACTCCTACCAAAATTGTACTTACCAATATAGTGAAAGACCCCTTCTTCACGTCACCGCCTCACCGCCTTGGTGATCCTATATAATATAAGTCCCTCTCCACATGGAAGGGCATGATGATGATCATCACCTCCTTGAGACCTCTACACCTTGAGCTCTCTATAAGCACTACACCTTCCTACACACATTGTTCTCTCTCTCTATCTCTCTCTCTCTCCCTCTCCCTCTCCCTCAAAGCACTGTAACTCTCCGAAATAAACTCTCCGGTGACTATTATTCATCAATAAAGAGCACCAGGCCACCGCTGTCATTCCCGAGAGTGGACGTAGGTCACCCGGACCGAACCACTATAAATCTCTGTGTTGATCTATTATTTACTGTTTTGTTATTGATTGTCATTGATTGCTTGTTAATTTCTTATTAATCACACTCATTCATCTACTTAACTGTTGATCTTGCACGAAGATCAATTTGTGGATCATCAGTTTGACGCCATCTGTGAGAACGACTAGATTTCTTACTCTTTCAATCTATGACAATCATTACCAGATCAATGTCTCAATAGCCGGGAGACAACAACTTAGCCCACCAGGAGAAGGCTCCACCTACCCTTACACCGTTGGAACCGTCTGCTACGGCGACCCCCGTCGTTGGACAACATCTCTTACAGACCACACAGTCGCTGGTAAAGCAAAACCGGCAACTCATTCAACTGATGCTCACCGAAGGAGGGGTCACCCCTTAACCTATCGCCCTTGGAGAGGAGCCCTACTCCCTCCAACAGGAAAGGAGCCACAACCTATCCTTTCTAGGCATCAAACAGCTCCTCACCATGGGGGTCCTAGCTAGAACGCCCCAAGACCACACCAGGGCGCCCTCGCCCATCACTCCCTCTTCAGCGCGCGGGGAGGTCACGTGTTCCCCCTCCACATATACCTGTGCAGGAGGACTAAGACGAAGGAGAGAACCAATATGGCAATCATGGAAGCCAATGACTCTCATCTATCCGTTATTGTTTTAATTTATTTATGCTGTTATTTATTATTTTATGAGATTTTGTGAATATTATTGTGTCTGAATTGTCTTGCTTTCCTGAAACTTACAAATAGGTTATAAAAGTCAAAACATGGCTTAACAACAAGGTGTAGACAAAAGGACAGCAATCATCATACTCCCGACGATCAGTCACTGCTCCCTGAGCCACAACCACTATAATCAAGGCTCTCCTCGACACCAACTATTACTGGTACCTCATAGGGGACGAAGCTAGAAAAATCAGTAGTGGTCCTCTCATCAGGCATCCAGCTTCATGTGCTCAGTAGTAGGCGCCTAGCAGCAAACGCCCATACAGGTATACCCCAGCATCTAGAGCCCCTCGACATCCACCTCCAAAGACTCCTAGCGCCCCTTGACATCCATGCGCCCTGCACTAGGCGTCCGGCAGCAGGTGCCCATCATTAGGCGCCTAGCCTTAGACACCCATCACTAGGCATGTCACCCAGACAAAGGGTCTCGCCTTCTCTACCTTGGGCGCTCCTCTTGATACTGCCTTGACGAGGGATCTCGCCCTCTACACCTTGGGCGCCCCCATGATGTTGCCCACATGAGGGTTCTCGCCCTCTCCACCTTGGGCGCCCCACGATGGTCTCGCCCTCTCACCTTGGGCACCCCCATGATGGTCCCGCCCTCTCCACCTTGGACGCCCCCATGATGTCGCTTAGACGAGGAGTCTCACCCTCTCCACCTTGGGCGCCTCCATGACGGCCTTGCCCTTTCCACCTTGGCGCCTCATTCGATGTCACCTAGACGATGAGTCTCACCAGACGGCCAATTTCAGGCGCTCAACACCTGGCGCCCAACCTCAGACGCCCTCCTCATCTCCATCTCAAGGGAATGAGTCTCAGGCAACCAACTTCTCAGAGACCTCCTCATCTCCATCTCAATGGAATGAGTCTCCGCCATGACAGCCTTCTTCTGAGCTATACGTAGCTCTACCTACTGCTCTGCAGTATTCTCTCGTGTCTGTCGCCCGAGCCCTACTGCTCCGTGGCATCCTCTCGTGCTTGTCACTCGAGCCCTATTTGCTCTGTGGTATCCTTTCGTGCCTGTCGCCCGAACCCTACTGCTCCGTGGTATCCTCTCGTGCCTGCCACCCGAGCCCTAATTACTCTGTGGTATTCTCTCGTACCTACCGTCTGAGCCCTACTTGATCTTCAGCAACCCTTGTGCCTGCCTATCTGATATCCTAGGGGCCACAGACCTCTAAAGCCCCTCATTGACCAAAGTCAAGTCAAAATAGGACAGCTATATGGAGCTAGAGTCCCCGTAGAAGACTGTCCAGGAGTATCAACTCCTATAGCAGTACAAAGGCTAGCATAAAAGTCGGTCTCTATGACTTTGCTCTCGCGCAAGTGGTCATCTCTGCTACGACAACCATCTCCCGAGACTATACGTAGTTCGGCCTCTATGACTCTGCTCTCGCGCAAGTAATCAACTTACAAGCTTCTGCCACGGTAGCCACCCCCGAGACTATACGTAGCTTGGTCTCAACTCATGAGTCCCTCTCTCGTGACGCCCACAGCTCTCACTTTGCTCTCATGCAAACAACCTGTAGGTAATCATGTCAAATATTTTAATGTTTGGAATAACATTATCTTTGCCATCTCTAGGTAGGCTCTTGAAACGCCTTGATCAAAGCCAAGTCAAAGCATGCACACTGAGCCATATGGAGCTACAGTCCCCATGAGAGACTACACTAGAGTCTCAACTCCTACAGTGGTACAAGGGCATAGAAGTCCCAGTTTGAGAAGGAATGGGGGCACCACCAGACCATCGAACCCATCTTCCGGGAAGTAACTTGACCATCGGACCTTGACCAAGAAGTACTGGAGACATAAAACCTCGCCCTCTTGAGAAGAGGGGAAGACATCATCTTGAAAGGACATAGAGTCTCCATCATTGCCCTGTTAACATGACGCCTGTAATTAGAGACAAGACCAGTTAGTGACCAAGCACCAAAGAGGTGCCCCCGTAGCAAGACTCAAAGGTGTCACCCAAACACAAACACAGCAGTGCCCAAGGCCTCCTGGCGTCACTCAAGACGTCTGCTCAACCTCTTGGAAGAGTCCAAGGCACCTGTCCCAGCCTCATAGCGTCATTCAAAGCACCCTACCAGCCTCCAGCATCGCCCACTCCAATAGGGTGTCGTCCACTCCATGCCCAAGGCACCATCACCTTTTCGCCTAAGGGCGTAGCCCAGTTCAAGACCAAAAAAAAAAAAAAAAAGTGGAGAAGGGCCCTCGCCCAAGAGGCGTCGCCCAAGCAGCAACAAAAAAGAGAGAGAGAGAAAGAGAGAGTGGAGAAAGGCCCTCACCCAAGAGGCGTCGCCCAAGCACCATCAAAAAAAGGAAGGAGATGGAGGCGGCGCCCAAGCAGCCAAAGCCAAGAAAGAAAAGAAAGGAAAAAAAAAAAGAAGAGGAGATAGATGAGGCGGCGCCCAGACCAAGGAAAGGAAAGAAGACATAAAAAAAAAGGAGCCAACGCCCAAAGGAAGCCAAGAAAAAAAAAAAAAAGGAAGAGGAGGCGGCGCCCAAGCAGACAAGGAAGGAAGAAAGAAGAAAAAAAAAAAAAAAAGGAGGCCAGCCAACACCCAGGGAGACCAAGGAAAAAAAAAAAAAAAAAGAGAAGACAGCCTGCCAGTGCCCTAGGAGACCAAAGAAAAAAAAAGTCAAAAATGGTGGGCTTTGGATGATGTGGGCCAGAGTGCTTTGAAAAAAAAAATCTGATATCATAAAGTCAATAAATCTCCGAAGAAGAAAAAGCATCATGAAAAACAAGAAAATTCCTGCTCACTTGAATGAAGACGAAGCACATGCCCTTGACTCCTTCTTCTCGAAAAAAGTCAGAGGCTCAAAGCATGGGGGGCAAATGATGAGCCTGAAATTAACCGGGTCTGGCTAAACTTAAATAAACCAAGAAAGTCTAAAGAAAGCCCAATCGAGATGGTTCAACCCAAGAAGTCCAAAGCACCAGAGGCCCACGCCGAAGAGAGGAGGCAAAGGGGGCGACGCCCGAGGGTCACCCAAGCCAGGCGCCGCCCAAGGCTCCCTTGGTCTCTCCTTACTCCTCCTTTGACTCAAACGCAGGTCCAGCCACTCCAACTCAAAGCCCAGACTCAGATACTCGTCCAATCCAGAGTCCTCCTCCGACGGAATAGGGACACGAGAGAGGAAACATCGGGATACGGAGATCTATTCCTACCTTAACTGTGCTTACCAAAGAGGTCTACTCCTACCAAAATTGTACTTACCAATATAGTGGAAGACCCCTTCCTCACGTCACCGCCTCACCGCCTTGGTGAGCCTATATAATGTAAGCCCCTCTCCATATGGAAGAGCATGAAGATGATCATCACCTCCTTGAGACCTCTACACCTTGAGCCCTCTATACACACTACACCTTCCTACACACATTGTTCTCTCTCTCCCTCAAAGAACTGTAACTCTCCGGAGTAAACTCTCTGGTGACTATTATTCATCAATAAAGAGCACAGGCCACCGCTGCCGTTCCCAAGAGTGGACGTAGGTCACCCGGACCGAACCACTATAAATCTCTGTGTTGATCTATTATTTACTATTTTGCTATTTATTTTCATTGATTGCTTGTTAATTGCTCATTAATCACACACATTCATCTACTTGACTGTTGATCTTGCACGAAGACCAATTTGTGCATCATTAGAAATAACAACCCAAGAAGTCAAGAACCCTTTGGCTGGCAAAACCCATCCACATCTTTCCCAAACTAGCAACCTTAACCACCCTTCGGCAAGTAGACAAGCCTATCCCCTCGCTACAATACAACCAAACGTCTCCCATCAATGTGACCTTCTCTGATCATTAACCTACGACCACCAATTTTGATGGAATCGAAGTGGAGTTTGGCGTGAAATTGGAGCATGAGGAGTAATGAACCTTCAAATTCTCTAATGCGACATGATTGCATGGACGACGTTCTCGACAAAGCTATAATTTAGTGGGTGAGGGTTTTCAGTATTGGATATCCGACACCATTTGAGAATGGTGGGTTTTAGGAGTAAGTTGGAGATTATGATTTTGAGGGATGTTTATGAATATATGTGTATATATATCTACACTTCACCAAGGAACAATCTAGAAATAGATACATAGGTCAATTTGAGGTGCACTATTGGTGGTTGAGATTTGAATTCTTCTTCAAAAAAAATATTTTTTTATCAAATTGATCTATGATTTGAATTTTACTTGTAGTGCGTTAAGCATATATATATTTGTTGAAGGCTTTGGTGATGACAGAGGTGATGTTTCTGACGGTGGCATTGATAGTAAAAGAGATGTGAAGATGGTGGTAACCCTGGGAATAGAGGGAAAAGAAAGTAAGCATGACAATATGTTTGGAAGGGTATTTTAGGACTTTCATATTTTCCATCGGTTAATTGAAACATGTTAAAAGTTGAAGGGGACAAATTATTTAAATTGAAATCACAAGTAGTTAATTGAAACATGATTCAAACTTAAAAGAGGTATTTTGTAATTAACCCTTTATTTTACCGTTCATCTTGTTCAGTAAAATACACAATTAGCATTCAACTGCAATTAAACAACTTAGACAGTGGAATATATATTCCATTGTCCAAGACAATGAAAATTAGGCAGATTTTGTTATCTTAGACTCTGAAATTTTAGTAACACATCTGATTTATTAATTAAAATCACATTTTTTTGGACAAAATTTGTCTATCAAAACAAAAAAATTAGTCATAATTTCGTTGTCATTAAAAATGAATTTCATACTCCAAGATAGTGAAATACGTCTCATTTCACTGTCCATGACAGTGGAATCGTGTATATTCCATTTTCCATGGCAATGGTAAACATCCATTTTTCACTGTCCAAACCACCTAGTGGACAGTGAAATAAGTCAAAAACCAGCTACCAGAAAATGAAATATGCATATGACCATCCAATTTCACCATGTAACGACATTGAAATATGTGTTTCACTGTCCAAATGTGCCCAAAACCAAAACACCGGATTCAGATCCCCTCCATTACCCATTTCTTTCAATTTTCCTTAATACAATGCTAGATAGGTGACATGTATAAGATTTTAAATTTCAATGGACGAATATTTTTTCTTGAGAGAATTTCTTAACCATGGTTAACACTCTATCAACAATAAAATGAATAAAGAAATATTTTATCCATTAAAACTCAAAATCTTACACATGTTACCCATTTAACACTATATTAGAGGGAATTGAAGAGAAGGGGTAATGGAAGGGATCTAAATCCCACAACGAAAACCCAACCCAATCACCAAGCCGCCATAACCCAACCACATAGATATTGATATTAGTATTCATTATCTAATTTCATTGAAATTAGTGTTTTGAGTTAACTACCTATTTAGTCCATAAACTATACAATTTGTTTCAATTATGCCCTTCAACTTTGGTTTGTGTTAATTTAACTCCTTAACTTGTCAATTTGTGTCAATCAAACCCTTCCATTCATTACTTTGACTGACAGACGCACGCATGGCTCATTTGAGACAAGTTCCAGGGGTAATTACGGGAAAATGAAGTATTTTGGCTCAACAATTAGTCTATTATTTTCCCTTCATCATATTCCCTCCATTGTTCACAAAAAACCTGAGGCCTTGGTTTCTCTGATTAATCTGCTACTTTACTTGAGTTTGGTTACCAGAACGATGGCATGAGTGATGCGACCTACATATCAATTTTTGAATCCAGATCAAATTTATTGTAAGTCACAATTCTAAGTTTTTCTAAGTGTTTGAAGCAAGAAGAATATAATATTATTTGATTTTTAGGTTTCAATTTTCTATTGGTGTTGAAAGATCTACCTTTTATTTTTTGTCTTGTATTATATGTTGAAACCCATGATGATCAGATTGCAAGGATTATCAATTATAACTACTATAAGAGGCAAACAATGAGAGTACCTCCTACAAGAACAAAAGATTGATATTTCTGGTAATAGTGAGCTGAACTTGATATCTCAGTCTTTCCTTCCTGTAAAACGAACAAACTTCCCAAAATCAAAGTGCTTCGATACTTAAGTCAATAATGGAAATGAGACAATTGCAAGAAGAGAATGAGAGTTCAGCGTACCTTTCACCTTGGCTCCTTATGCTTTTTATAGATCCTTGTTTAGTTAGGGTTTCTATTATTTTTGATTTAAGGTGGTACACCTTCCTTCAATTTGGCAACTCTGTTTGGGAAGTTGGTGAGATCTCTCCAACAATTCCTCATGCCGAGCCTATAATCATGCTTATTTATTTAACTAGAATTCCTGAGTTATAGGCATCCCTTAGCTCTTCATTTATTGCATGGAACAACTCTGTCATGATAAGGACCGACCTCTTCTCTTTATTCACGAGCTCTTTGAATAGCTCAACTTCGGTTTGACGATCAAGTCCAATGATATCTTCATCACATGACCTGTCTTGTCATTCTCATGTGGGATCATTTAATGCAAGTGCACGTATCGTAAAGGGAGCCACCCTCTTCATTTGCCCCCAAAAAATGTCTGACAGACGTTTTTCGTCTGCCAGTCATTTTTTGCATCAAAACCCATCATTGCTCATACTTTTGGGACATCCCCCTTGTTTTGGCGGTGTGTCCAGTCATTTAAATAGTACCTTTTAGAATTTCCTCCTTTATAAGCGACTTCTTTCATTCCTTTCTTCACTTTGTCTTCTCAACTTCAAAGTTCTTTATCTTTTTCTTTTTATGTACTTTCACTATCTTCTCCAATGGCTCCTCTTACATCCTATGAGGTTCTAGCTTTCAAAACCCCTTGTTTTGATATTCGAGTGGCTAGCACCGATAAACTTCTCATCGGTACCAGAGAGAGCATTCCGATCTACACCCGTGCGATCACAGAAAGCGGTGTTCGCTTCCCACTCAATCCTTTGCTTCTTTGGGTGCTGTCAGCGATGAAGTTGTGCCTCATCCAATGCTGCCCCAATTTTTTTCAGAATAGTGATGGACGTGGCTGCTTTGAATAGACTTCTGAACCTGAACTTGCGTTTATGGGAAATCCTGTGTTGCTACATCATCAAACTTGCTGGGGATAACTATTATCTTGTGGTGAGGAAGAATGATGGTCATGAGAATGACATTGTCTTTGTTTCTGGAAATTGGGAGTACATTGTCGGTGTTATTCCCTCCTATTGTTGGCCCTATGAAGAAGGCGCACCAGGTATCTATCTTTTTTACTCTTTCATCGTATTTTGTTCATTCACTATTTTTGACTTATGCTATCTTTTGTCTAAAGGCGAAACTGTGAATGACAGAATTCCTGAGTCAGCAGTAAAAATGGATGAACTTAGAAAAGTTTGGGGCTACAACGATTCTCTTTTCTGCCGAACTACTCACACTCTGCTTGGGTACACGCCGACTTACATGTCTTTCATCGCTGTGCCAAATCGACCAAATGCTACTCTTGCTTCTGATCGGGAGACCATTCAAACTACTCGGGAGCAGACGCCTCGATCCTGTAAGAGAGCTCTGCTTGTCTCTTCAGGATGAAACAGAACTGTATTTTTGAGTTTTTATCAACTGTTGAGCCGACTCACACCGCCGATCCTTCCTTGCCACTTGATCCATCTGCTTCTTTGATCCCTGTTCAAGAAGAGGAACCTGTAACCGAGGTTCCTGTTGAGGTTGTCATTCATGAACCGAATGATGCTGCTTTACAAGTTGATGATGTTATTGACTCGTTTCGGGCCGCAGAGACTTCAATTCTAGTTGAATTAGATCCCTCTGCTTCTGTTCATTCTCCTGATCATCCAGCCGACTCAATTTTTGAACTCTCCGAAGACCCTGCCCCAAAAAGGCGCAAAGTTATAGAGTCTGGAACAGCTTCTTCTCCTAAGCATGTCGATCCTCCTTTCCGACTTGTTCTTAAAGAAAAAAAGAGAGATTTCTGTGAAGGATTTTGTCATAAAAGATTTTAATGTTGCTGTGGGGATTGCTCGAGGAGTAATTTTGACTCGGGACTTAGCTGCCAATGAAGCTTTGTCCGATGATGAAGTTGTTTGCCAAGCGATCTAGCACATGGTTCTGGTAGAATTTGCTCCTTTTACTTATGTTTTTTTTTAAATCTTCTTTCCCCTCTTTTGAATCTGTCTAAGTTTTTTCTCTTTTTAATTTGAAGGTTCTTCAAAAGGTTCATGAGGTAGGGGCTAAGATAGCCCGAAAAGATAAGGCTATGAAAGATGCTATCAATGCCCGAGCTTCTACCTTGGCAAGGAAAGAGTCAATGGAATATTCCAAGCTCTGCAAAGAGCTTCCAATTCTTCAGGCTCAAAATCATAGCCTGACCGAGGAGATCAAGAGGCTTTCTGCAAAGATTGGAAGGTTGAAGCAGTCTGAACATGAGGTTAACATGGAGTTGTCCTAATCTCAACTCGACTATGTTGGCCTTCTAGAGGAGTTTGATCAATTTAAGGCCAAGGCCAAAGAGCGAGAAGACTCTGCTTATGATGAAGGCATGGAGAAGGCAGAGAATGACTTGGCACTACAAATTTCCCAGATAGAGAAGGCATATTTTAGCAAGGGCTGGCATGCCGCCCTGATTGCTACTAGAGTGCCCCAGTCTTCCGAGCTCTATTCTTGCCACTCCCTTCCAAGCTCCTCCCAGCCTTCTTCCTGAAAATACTTAGAGAATTTATGTGCTTTTGATGTACATGTCTGAAAATATTTTTGAATGATGGTGTAAGTTTTTTTTTGAAGTATATTGAAAAATTTTTGGTTCAGTGTTTTTATTCTTTTTTGTGATTTGTTCAAGGATTTCTCAAGTCCTTATGGCCATTACACGACCTTTCTTTATTTAGACTTGGTAAGAACTTATTACACTTAGAAAAAATTATGAGATTTGGTGGATGATCAAACTTGGCCTTCTTCAAAGAACTCGACCTCTTAATAGAGACCTTTAAACACTTAGAAAAAAATTTAGACTCTTGAGGATATGGCACTTGCTTGGCCTTTCTTCAAAGAGCTCGGTCTCTTAATAGAGACCTTTTGATACTTAGAAAAATTTTACTCTTGAAGTTATGGCCCTTTCTGAGCCCTTCTTCAAAGAGCTTGGTCACTCCATAGAGAACTTTTATTACTTGGAAAATTTTTTCTCTTGAAGTTATGGCCCTTGCTCGGCCCTTCTTCAAAGAGCTCGGTCACTCCATAAAGACCTTTTAATACTTGGGAAAAATTTACTCTTGAAGTTATGAACCTTGCTCGATACTTCTTCAAAGAGCTCGGTTACCTCGTAGAGTTAGGCTCTGACCCCTTGGGTATTTTTAGAGACTGTTTCTACCCTGCACTGACCAGTCGGTCAAATTGGACTCAAATCCATCCCTAATCAGCCTACATCGTCATGTCTAGCAGAGGGCCTGGATCTGATCGGGTGGCTGCACCTGATTTAAGTCTATACTTCTATCAGGATTTTTTGTCTCCTTGCCTTAGCAGTAGGACGTTCTTAGTAGTAAAAACAGAAAGATATAACTTTAAGGGCTTTATTCAGGACTTTTATTCATGTTCTTATCAGTACATCATTAAGAGCTTGCTAATCACTCTGTTGAATCTTCAAGATAAGAGGCACCCTTATGTTTTCGAAGGCAGTTCGGAGTTCTATTAAAAAGATATTTTTTAGAAATAGAACTTTCTCAAGTTGGTAGAGTTCCAGGTGTGTGGAACCTTTCTATGGTTCAAGGTCTCAAGCTCATAATACCCACTGCCCCCTACTCGGGCTACTGTGTATGACCCTTCCCAATTGGCTCCAAGCTTTCCATGTGCTGGATTTTTAGCTGAGCCCAGAACACGTCGAAGGACCATGTCTCTGATTGGTACTCAATTATAACATTTTATTGTGCTTCTTTTGGACTAATTATACTTTGATGGAGTTTAAATGGTGATGTTTCAGGTGCTAAAGTGAGAAAAAGGATTAAGGATTTCAAATACAACATTTAAGTGTAACTGCAGCACTTTAAGGAACAAAGGTGAATAAGCTTGAGGACAGCATCACCGTTCGAACGATGGTTAACGTTCGAACACCCCTATGAACCAGGCAGATGAGACAAAGGCGTGTTGCAGACAGACCCTAGAGATTAAAGCCTAACGTTCGAACACTAAACCATGTTCGAACGCATCATCACGTTCGAACGCCATCCCACGTTCGAACGACACTGGAAGCACTGACATGATCAGATCGACTGAAATACATAGCATGTGTTGACTTCCAAGCCAGAAGAAAGATCCTCAGGCATATGAACGCCATGATCAAACACAATTTCTGAATTATTTGAGGACCCTGACTACTGCAGGGAGTTGGTGAATGACCCTGGCAGAAGGCTGCAACCCATGTGAAAGCCAGAAGTTCAACGTTCAAACACAGATTATAGGGCAAAAACGACCTTCACGTTCGAACGGAAGGGACTGTTCGAACGTTCCCACTGACAGACTGCAAATTGCCTGATTCTTTGACTGCACTCCAGATCTTTTACCTTGATTCGTCCAACACTGTTCTTTCACCCCTCCCTTGCTCTTCCCTGCCTATAAATACTCCCTTTTTGGGAGCTTTGAGGGGGACTTTTGGAGAGGAGACATCAAGATCTCTTCTCTTGAAGAATAGATAGTCTCTATATGTAGTGTTTCATTTTAATTCAAGTATTCTACATTCTAGTTCTTTTAATTCAAGTCTTTATATTCTAGCTCTTTTAATTCAAGTCTTTATTATAGTTGGGAAGTTCAATTCCCTACTTGTCTTCATCTTTATTATAGTTGGGAAGTTTAATTCCCTACTTGTATTGTTAAATTCATGCACTTTATGTTCTTGTCTTTACATTAATGTTCTTACTTTCTAGCTTTAGTTTACTTTCTTTCACTTCCATTGCTTGAGTATCTTCATCTTAGAGGAGTGAAACTCTTCCACTTTTCTAGAGCTTTACCAAAGCTAAGAAGAGTGGAATGTGATTCACTCATTCTTCGTCGAAGATTAACCTCGGAGTTCCTCTACTTGGAGGGATGAGTACCATTCACTTTTCTAGCTTTACCCAAGCCATGAAGAGTGAGTAGTCCTCATTCACTCTTTAGGGAGAGGTGATGAATACGTAATGAACATCCGGATGCTATACTTGTGCATTTTCTTTCATACTTCAATGCTTTATTTACTTGAT
>CM042184.1:39933514-39952291 GCA_023539305.1 Ilex asprella | reverse complement strand
CAGAGGTGTGCTAAAATGCATAAAAGAGATAGCTTTTGAACTCCATTAACGTCATTTCGTTAGCCACTGACCTCTGGCCCCATTACAACCTACTAAAAGTCCTAGGTGATCTCAAGTTCGTTGCATGTGTATGTCTCCGACTAAGAGTGGGGTATGTTACTGTATTACTTTATTTGCATCAATATTCTTTCATGAGATTATGCCAACATAGGATTAGTTTGATTCCAAAAAGCTTCATTTATCACGCATTTAGTCTTCCAATTGGCCATCTTCGGACTACATGCCCTATGAGAAACAAGTCACTATAATCGGAGCGAACTCTTTGTTGAGGGCATGCCTAAGAGGGATTTGTGAAATCAAAACTATCAATGGTGAGTGATAAGCGGAATGTTTGTTATATATCAACTCTTGTTTTGATAATGATCATCCCATTCCTGAGGAAATTTCAAATGCTAATGTGACAAGTGCTAATTTTTCCATAGAATTAATACCACTAGAAAAGAAATGTGGGGAATAAGTCAAGATTGAGGGATGGGTTTCTCAGTAATCATGTTG
This sequence comes from Ilex asprella, assembly GCA_023539305.1. NCBI lineage: Eukaryota > Viridiplantae > Streptophyta > Magnoliopsida > Aquifoliales > Aquifoliaceae > Ilex > Ilex asprella. The sequence goes on along the minus strand of CM042184.1, from coordinate 39,951,736 downwards.
GTGATTCACTTGAATCAACAATTTTACATGCACATCTGTCCTACCGAAGTTTGTGGGTAGCTTCACTGAAAACCCTCACGAGACACCACTCGTCCACTAGGGTAAACTTAGGGGTTTAACGGTTTGTTGCATAAGCTAAATGCAACCGGATAACCTACGAAAAAGGTATTAGAGATAGATTTGTTTCATTATTATATTACTAGGGACTAGCAATATCTAGGTTAGGGGGTGTGATTGGTACTCAATTATAACATTTTATTGTGCTTCTTTTGGACTAATTATACTTTGATGGAGTTTAAATGGTGATGTTTCAGGTGCTAAAGTGAGAAAAAGGATTAAGAATTTCAAATACAACATTTAAGTGTAACTGCAGCACTTTAAGGAATAAAGGTGGATAAGCTTGAGGACAGCATCACCGTTCGAACGGTGGTTAACGTTCGAACACCCCTATGAACCAGGCAGATGAGACAAAGGCGTGTTGCAGACAGACCATGGAGATTAAAGCCTAACGTTCGAACACTAAGCCACGTTCGAACGCATCATCACATTCGAACGCCATCCCACGTTCGAACGACACTAGAAGCACTGACATGATCAGATCGACTGAAATACATAGCGTGTGTTGACTTCCAAGCCAGAAGAAAGATCCTCAGGCACATGAACGCCATGATCAAACACAATTTTTGAATTATTTGAGGGCCCTGACTACTATAGGGAGTTGGTGAATGACCCTGGCAGAAGGCTGCAACCCATGTGAAAGCCAGAAGTTCAACGTTCAAACACAGATTATAGGGCAAAAACGACCTTCACGTTCGAACGGAAGGGACCGTTCGAACGTTCCCACTGACAGACTGCAAATTGCCTGATTCTTTGACTACACTCCAGATCTTTTACCTTGATTCGTCCAACACTGTTCTTTCACCCCTCCCTTGCTCTTCCCTGCCTATAAATACTCCCTTTTTGGGAGCTTTGAGGGGGACTTTTGGAGAGGAGACATCAAGATCTCTTCTCTTGAAGAATAGATAGTCTCTATATGTAGTGTTTCATTTTAATTCAAGTATTCTACATTCTAGTTCTTTTAATTCAAGTCTTTACATTCTAGCTCTTTTAATTCAAGTCTTTATTATAGTTGGGAAGTTCAATTCCCTACTTTTCTTCATCTTTATTATAGTTGGGAAGTTTAATTCCCTACTTGTATTGTTAAATTCATGCACTTTATGTTCTTGTCTTTACATTAATGTTCTTACTTTCTAGCTTTAGTTTACTTTCTTTCACTTCCATTGCTTGAGTATCTTCATCTTAGAAGAGTGAAACTCTTCCACTTTTCTAGAGCTTTACCAAAGCTAAGAAGAGTGGAACGTGATTCACTCATTCTTTGTCGAAGATCAACCTCGGAGTTCCTCTACTTGGAGGGATGAGTACCATTCACTTTTCTAACTTTACCCAAGCCATGAAGAATGAGTAGTCCTCATTCACTCTTTAGGGAGAGGTGATGAATACGTAATGAACATCCGGATGCTATACTTGTGCATTTTCTTTCATACTTCAATGCTTTATTTACTTGATTATTGGGAAATTGGATGCGTAAAGCAAAACTAGGGTACTTTGCATAACCAAAGGATAATTCTATGATCCGGATGACTCCTACATAGAAAGATCCGTTGGTTCAAGGCAAGCATCCTAGTTAAAGTATTTTGTGTAACCTATGGGTATTCCTATGGTAAATGGATGACTCCTTCTAGAAAGATCCATAGTGTGAGACAAATACTCCGGGCTAAAATTTCATGACTACTCTTCCAATTTCCACCACCATTGCACTTTATGAAAATGATGGAGCTTTTACCAAGTCCATCCTTACCTTCCGATTAACTTACTGTTGGCACGGAAGTTAATTGAGTTATAAAGCACAAGTGTAATACACCAGATAATTCATTACATATTCTAAACTTCGAACTAAAGAGTGACTTTAATTTCATTTGAATCTTATATTTTGTCTAGAAAAACTCTCTTGAAAAGAATTCTGTATTCTATTCAAGAAAACTCTCACATCTCACAAAATCTCAAAAATGTTACAATCAATTGGTCTTCATCATTGCCCACTTTGAAACACTAGGCAACAAAATTCCCCGTGGATTCGACTCCGGACTCAAACTAGATTATTAGTACAACTTGACCGCCTGCACTTGGGTGTACACATTTCGGATCAAGTCAGTCTCCATGGACAAAAACTCGAGGACTAACCTTCTTATTATAAGTTGGGGACATCTGTTGTCGATAAGAAACCATCTGTATTGCTGCTTGCTCTCTTCCCTCCTCTGCTAAATCAAGGTCCCGAGTGATGACGGTATCATTACTATTACTTTCAACAAGCTTGGTTCTTAAGGTCGATAATCCAACCTCTAGTGGGATCACCGCCTCCATCCCGTAGGCTTGTGTGAACGGGGTTTCTCCAGTCGATCGTCGAGGTGTGGTTCGGTACGTCCACAGAACGCTTGATAGCTCTTCCACCCATCTTCCTTTAGCATTCTCAAGTCTCTTCTTAATACCGTCTAGGATTGTTCTTATGTAAATCTATGCTTGGCCATTACTCTAAGGATAAGCTGGGGTCGAATAGTGGTTCTGAATTCCGTACTGCTGACAAAAAACTTTAAAGGGACCACTATCGAATTGAGTCTCGTTATCGGAGACAAGGGCATTAGGGATTCCAAATCTGGTAATAATGCTTCTCCAGATGATATTTCTTGTATCAGTATCTCTGATGTTAGCTAGGGGCTCAACTTCCACCCATTTCGTAAGATAATTGGTTGCAACAAGAAGGAATTTCTTATTGCCTAATGTCCGAGGTAATGTCCCACGATATCCAATGCCCTTTGTGCAAATGGCCACGGGCTTGCTAATAGAAACAGCTCTTGGGTTGGTCTTCTCAGTATCGATGAGAATTTTTAACACTTCTCGCACCGCCTAACAAAATATTTTGCATCCTTCTGCATGTAAGGCCACGAGAACCCCTAGGAGATGGCTCGGTGAGCCAGAGATTTTCCATAAGTAAGAGCGCCGTAACTCCCGACATGAATTTCAAACTAAAAATCAGGAACTAATTTGGGGTGCACACATTTCAAGTAAGGGCCTCCGAACGATCATCGGTAGAGCTCATCCTTTGGAGATAACAAGAACCTAGCTGCCTTTAGTCGCATTTTATGGGCTTCTTTCTTGTCTTCAGGCAAGTCCCCATTCTTTAAAAAAGTGATGATCCCGTTCATCCAACTTGGCTCTAGCTCTCCTGATAAGATTTCGTCCAAGTTGGTAACCAAAATGCTTGGCTCGGGCTGGAATTCAATTGTGATAGCCCTTTCAATCTTCTGGTCAATGGCCGAAGCTAATGATGCTAAGGCATCAGCATGACTATTTTTTGTTCTTTCAACCTGCTGGATCGAGTATTTTGGAATCTAGCCTAATTCCTTTTTTGTAACATCATGATATGCCATCATTCTCTCATCCTTTGTCATGTAATCCCCTATTATTTGATTTACTACCAACTATGAATCAGAGAATATCTGGAGCTTCGTTACGCCCAACTCGATTGCAAGCCTTACTCATGCTATTAGGGCCTCATATTATGCTTCGTTGTTCGAGACTTGAAAACCGAGCCTGATGGCTTTTTCCAGAATCCATCCCTCTGGACTTTCTAATGTGAGACCAATGCCTGCACCCTTCTGATTAGAAGATTTGTCTACAGATAAACTCTATTTGCCACCGAGCTCTAGTTTGTTTGTGTTGCCAAACTTGTTTCTCGGTCCCGAGTTATTCTTAGCTTGGAATTTAGCGATAAAATCTACAACCATCTGCCCTTTTATTGCTGTTCTCAGCTCGAACGCAATATCAAACTCCCCAAGCTCCACGGCCCACTTAGCGACGCGTCCTGATAGTTCGGCCTTCCAAAAAAGAGCTTTCAGTGGCTGGTCGGTCAGTACTACGATTTGGTGCACCTGGAAGTAGTGTCTTAACTTCCTAGTTGAGCTGACCAAGACAAACACGAGTTTTTCCAATGACGTATACCTTGATTCGGCATCCAACAACATCTTGCTCACATAGTACATGGGGCTTAACTTTGTACGATCATCTCTCATCAGTGCCCCACTCACCGCGTGCTCGGATTCGGCTAGATAGAGAAATAGGCGTTCCTCGGGCAGGGGCATTGAAAAAATTGGTGGGGAGGCCAAGTATGCCTTCAGATTTATAAATGCTTCTTCACACTCCTGACTCCATAACTCACCATTCTTTCCTTTGATTGATTGGAAGAAAGGCCCACATTTATCTGAGGCTCGAGATATAAATCTCCCAATCACGGCTTCCATTCCAGTTAGTCTGTGTACTTCCTTCATCGTCCAAGGTGATTGTAGTTCTGCAATTGCCTTTACTTGATCAGGATTCACTTCGAATCCTCGGTGGGTAACCAGGAACCCAAGGAAATTTTCAGAGCCAACACCGAACGCACACTTTGAAGCATTCAACTTTATTTTGTATCTCTGAAGTATGTCAAAAGTTCTCCCCGAGTCAGAGCAACGAATGGTGGCCCTTCAAGTTTTAACCACCATGTCATCTATATAGATTTTCATGGTATTACCCAACAAGTGGGAAAAAAATTTTGTTAACAACCTTTGATAGGTCGCTCCAACATTCTTTAACCCAAAGGGCATTACTTTGTAACAGTATGTACCCTCAGGTGTTATAAATGCAGTTTTTCCCTAATCCTGTTCGGCAAGGGGGATCTGATGATATCCTATATAGGCATCCAAAAAGCTCATTTGCTCGTGTCCTGCAGTTGCGTAAACTAACTGATCTAACTTCGGTAATGGAAAGCTATCTTTTTAACATGCTTTGTTGAGGTCGGTGAAGTCAACACAAACTTTCCACTTCCTATTTTTCTTTTTGACCACTACGGTGTTTGACACTCAGGTCGGGTATTGTACCTCCTTGATGGTCTGGGACTCCAACAATCGTGCCACCTCTTCTTTTACTTCTTCCTGATGTTGTGGTGCCGACCTCCTAAGTTTTTGTTTGACTGGCTTGAAGCATGGGTCAATGTTCAATTGGTGACATGCCACTTTGGTTGGTACGCTAGGCATTTCATATGTGCTCCAGGCAAAGACGTCGGCATATTCCCTTAGTAGTGTGACAAGTTCATTTTGTTGCTCGGGGCTAAGAGAAGCTCCCAATAGAAAATACTTGTCATGATCTCCGTCCTTGTCTAATGGTACTTTAGACAAGTCTTCAATTGTTTGGTCGGTTACTTCTTGCTCTGTGCCTAAAGGTACTTTAGGACTTTCCCTGATAGTTCAGTTGGTGGAATCAACCGACCTATCGAGGATTGATTGCTATTTTGCCTATTCGGCTACCGAGCTCCTCTCTTTAAGCTTCACCCCGTCTCTTGCTTTGATCAAAGCCAGTAAGCAAGTTTTAGAACTTACTTGATCTCCTCGAATGTTCACTATTCCTTTTGATGAGGGAAATCTGAGCATCTGGTGGTACGTTGACGGTATCGCCTTCATCTCGTGTAACCAGGATCGTCCCATTATTACATTGTATACCGAGACCATATCAACTACCAAAAATTCGGTCATGACACATGTTAATAGTATTAGGGTAGTTTATGTAAATTGGTAATAATGTTGGGGTAGTATGTACAATTCTTATTAATGTAAGTTAACTATAAATACAATGATATATGAGAACTAGGTCAAGCTTTTTGACCTCTCTTTGTTCCTCTCCAATATATTATGTTAATCCTCTATATTTAACATGGTATCAGAGTATGGTTACAATCCTAAATATATTTGTTGAATACATTTGTGGTCTGTTGTGGTGGCGTTACTATTGCTCATTGAAGCTCCAGTGGTGGTGTGGTTGTCAGAGTTACAGTGGTGGTGGTATAGTTGTTGTGGTATAATTGTGGTGTCGTCTCTGTTGATCATTCGTCGTCATTGGTTGTGATGGTGTAGTGGGTGTAGCGATCGAGGTGTTCTGTGGTTTATTGCGGTGGTGGTTGCGCTACCGATGACTGGTGGTGTCGGTCGTTTGTTCGTTGTGGTGGTGTAATTTAATTGTGGTCGTTTGTTCATTCTGGTAGCGATCGTGGTGGTTTGTGGATCATTGAGGTCGTGGTTGCGCCATCGAAGACTTGGGTGGTGGTGGTTGCGCAGTTGAAGACTAGGGTTACTAGAACCCTAGTCGACGAATAAGAAAGAGTCGACGAAGAAGAAAGAGTCCAGACCCGAAAAAGGTCTAGACCCGACTTCACGGGTTTGGATTCAAGCCGAAGGATTTAATTTATTTTAAGCCCATCCCAATCCAAATCGCTCCAACCCACTTCGATCCAACCCAGTTCTATCAATGGGTTAAAATTGATTTAAGCCCAGCCCATTCAGTAGGGTTCAACCCACACTTCGATCAACCCAGATAAAATCCGATTCAGGCTGGTTCAGACCAGTCCAGAGGGGTAAATCGGTCCGATTCAGTGGTCCAGAAGGCTAGATCGGTTTGGTTCAGCGATCTAGAGGGCTAAACCGATGCGATTCAGCGATCCAGAGGGCTAAACCGGTCCGATTCAGGTCTCCAGTAGCCTCAGCAAGGTCGGTTCAGCAGCCTTCAGTGGTTTTCAAGGCCGGTTCAGCAGTCGTAAGTGGTTTTCTAGGCCGGCTCAGCATTGTAGCGCTCCCTGTTTGTTGTCTACTACATTGTTATGGATCCTAAGCAAGATACTACATCCCTCACTCAAGCTCTACCACCTACCTCCACTCCGACTATTATCAATGGCCCCATGACCTCCGTTAAACTCAATGGGACCAATTATGTTTTATGGTCCCGATTCGCTCAAGTCTTTCATCGTGGCAAAGGATTTAAGAAGTATCTGGTGAATCCTAAACCCAAGGAGGATACTCCGGGGTATGATCAGTGGGACCAAGAGGATGCTCAAATTATGTCTTTAATACTGAATAGCATCGAGCCTAGTATTAGTTCTACTCTGCTCTACCTCGACACTGCCAAGGAGATATGGGATCACTTGGCCACTATGTATTTTGGTATTGGTAATTTTACCCGAGCTTATAAGGTGTGCAAGGAGTACTTTTGGTTGGAATAGAGTACTCTAAGTATTGAGGATTATTACTCTCACGTTCGGAGAGTTTGTGAGGAGATAAAGACCTACCATCCATTTACTACTGATGCAACAATTTGGCAGAAGCAACATGAGGACATGAGTGTTGTTCGATTTTTGCTAGGATTGAAACCTGAATACGAGGCTATTCGTTCTCAGATTTTGGGTGGTTCTAGTCTTCCCTCACTACTTGAGGTTTTCTCTCGCGTACAACGTGCTACTTTATCTATTTCAGGCATCGATCATGGTGTCTCCACTGATCACTCAGCTCTTGTGGTTCCTAGTAGTCACATTGATGGTCATCGAGGTAGTCGTGGTGGTCGTGGTAGTCGAGGAGGTCGTATGGGTGGCCGTGGTGGACCTCATTCCTGTACTCACTGTGGCCGTGGAGGGCACACTGTTGACTTTTGTTGGGATTTACATGGAAAACCTTCTAGTGTTGCGAATTAGGCTTCCTCTCAGGATGATACCTCTGTTGTTGCTTCCATACCTCGGTCAGTTCCACTAGACACTGGATCGGTTATTTACCCAAGAAAAGTATGCCCAGTTCCTGTCCCAGCAACAGGTTGCCCCATTTCCCTCCACTGCTACTTTTGTCCAGTCAGGTATTGCTTCCACTTGTTTACTATCCTCCACTCGCAGTCCCTGGATCATAGACTCTGGGGCTTCTGACCACATGACTGGTGCGTCTGATATTGTTTCTACTTATCAGTCTGCTACTTCCACACATAATGTTACTCTTACTAATGGTATTTATTCTAAAATTTCAGGTCTCAGAACTACTCACTTGAGTCCTGATGTGTCTCTATCTTCTGTGTTATTTGTTCCTCAATTTCTTTCAGTTTACTCTCCATTAGTAAGATTACACGTTCTCTCAACTGTTCTGTAACCTTTTATCCCTCTTATTGTGTCTTTCAGGATCTCAAGACGAAGAGGAAGATTGGTACGGGCATGAAGCTGGTGGTCTATATTACTTTGATTTTGATTCCCCTATTCGGGCCCTACAAACCTCGTTGTCCCCTTTTGAATGACATTGTCGTCTTGGACATCCTTCCCTCCAAAATCTGAAGCGCCAAGTTCCAAGTCTGAGTTTTGTGTCGTCTTTGTCTTGTGAAGCTTGTCAACTTAGTAAGCATCACCGTGCGTCATTTCAATCTAGAGTCAACAATCGTGTGTCTAGTCCATTTGAGTTGATACATTCTGATGTATGGGGTCCAATCAAGAATATTTCATCTAATAAATATCCTTATTTTGTGTCTTTTGTGGATGACTATTCTCGTGTAACTTGGTTGTTTTTTATGAGAACTCAGTCTGATTTATTCTCTATATTTGTGACCTTTCGTAAGGAAATAAAAACTCAGTATGACTGTCGTATACGTATTTTACGTTCTAAAAATGTTCAGGAATATGAATCTGATCATTTTTCAACTTACCTTAGTAAAAGTGGCATTACCCTTCAGACTTCCTGTGCTTACACCTCTCCACAGAACGGTGTTGCTGAACGCAAAAATCATCATTTATTAGAAGTTACCCGTGCCTTGTTATTCCAGATGAATATTTCCTGATTTTTTTGGAGTGATGTTGTTCTTACTGCTTGTCATCTTATTAATCGTATGCCATCCTCTGTGCTAAATAGATAAAGTCCATATTCTGTCCTTTTTCCTAGTAAACCCTTATTTTCCCTACCTCATAAGGTTTTTGCATGTGTTTGTTATGTTCACAATTTGGGCCCTGGGTTTGATAAAATTGATCCTCACGCTACCAAATGTGTATTTTTGGGTTATTCTTGCACATAGAAAGGGTATCGTTGCTACAGTCCTTCTCTGCGATGATATTTTACTAGTGTTGATGTCACATTTGATGAATCTGTTCCATTTTTTCCAGCACCTTCTCAGTTGTTGGATCTGGACTTTGGGTCATCTCTTGTACCACCCTTCCTTCCATCATCTTCAAGTATTCTGCTGCCCACTGTGTTACCTTCTACTTTACCTCTTCGTGTGTACTCTTGTCATCCTCGACCATCGACTGAGGTGCCCATACTGTCTTCCTCGCCGCCTTTTAATCCTAATCCATCAAGTAATTTAGACTATTTACCTATTGCTCTTCAGAAAGGTACTCGTTCATGTGTTACTAATCATCCCATTGTTCATTTTGTTTCATATGATGCCTTGTCTCCTGTCTTCTCTTGTTTTACCTCTCAATTATCTTCTATATCTATTCCTAAGCATTTACAGGATGCATTATCTGATCCGGGTTGGAGGAAAGCTATGGAGGATGAGATAGATGCCTTACATCATAATGGGACATGGGCTTTGCAAAGGGCTTTACTCGATGCCAGACATACCATTTTGTGTTTCACAGACAGACGACTGCCGGATATGTCCTATTGGTGGTCTATGTAAATGATATTATGATTACTGGAAATGATTCTGAGGGGATTGCCAAGTTAAAAATCTTCTTGCAAGATCGATTTTATACTAAGGATTTGGAAAAACTCAGGTATTTCTTGGGAATTGAGGTGGCTCGATCTAAACAGGGTTATTTTTTATCACAGAGGAAATATGTACTTGATATGCTAGAGGAAGCAGGTTTACTGGGTGGCATACCGATTGATGTTCCTACGAATCCGAATTAGAAACTACTGATGAATGATGGTGCATTATTTGAGAATCCAGGTCGGTATCGCAGATTGGTTGGGAAACTCAATTACCTCACTATTACTCGATCGAATATTTCTTATGCAGTCAGTATCGTAAGTCAGTTCATGGGGTGTCCTAGAGTACCACATTGGGAGGCCGTTACTCGTATTCTGCGATATCTCAAACGTGCTCCTGGACTTGGCCTAATATATTGAGCTAATGGACATCTTAGAGTTGAAGGTTTCTCAGATGCTGATTGAGTTGGCTCTCCTTCTGATCGGAGATCAACCACTGGTTATTGTACTTTCTTAGAAAGTAACATTGTCTCATGAAAAAGTAAGAAACAATCCGTGGTAACAAGATCCAGTGCTGAGGTTGAGTATAAGGCAATGACGCATACGACGAGTGAGTTGACCTCGCTACTACACTTCCTCCAGGAAATTAAGTTTCCAGTTCAATCTCCTCTACAGTTGTTTTGTGACAACCAGACAGTTATCCATATTGTTGCTAATCCAGTGTTTCATGAGAGAACCAAACATATTGAGGTTGATTGTCACTTTATTCGGGACAAAATAGTAGCTGGGGAGATTACGAGTCCATTTGTGAAATCTGAAGATCAACTTGCAGATATGTTTACCAAAGCATTGAGTCGTACACCTCTTATGACGATTTATTCCAAGCTTGGATTATATGATATATATAGTCTAGCTTGAGGGAGAGTGTTAATAGTATTAGGGTAGTTTATGTAAATTGATAATAGTGTTGGGGTAGTATGTGCAATTCTTATTATTGTAAGTTAACTATAAATACAATGATATATGAGAACTAGGTCAAACTTTTTGACCTCTTTGTTCCTCTCCAATTTATTATGTTAATGCTCTATATTTAACAACGCACACTGGTCCGGTTTTCACAGGAAGCGTGATCCTTTCCCTAGGTAGGACGGTCTTCCTACTAAAGCCGATCAAAGGAGTATTTGATGGCTTGAGATCCTCCTGCTTGAGTCTGAGCTTCTGGAAGAGGTTCATGTACATAATTTTGGAGGAGCTACCAGGATCGATCAACACCCTTTTAACATCATAGTTTACAATCCGCAGGGTAACAACGAGTGCATCATTGTGTGGCTGATGTATCCTGATCAAATCTTGTTTAGTGAAACAAATCGCCTCGGTTGATTTTCCAACTTCATCCTTTTGCTCCTAACTTTCGGGGTCAATCTCAGTTGATAAACTTCCCTCTCCTTGGCAGCTCTCTGAGTGTACGTCTTAGCAGCATTATTTGTTGCCATTTGCGAATTCGTTGCAGCATGGATTACATCTATCACACCTGCTACTGTGGTCTGGTCCCCTTGTAGCTCGGTTCTCCCTCTATCGGTTCTAGCACCATCCTCGATGAACTCGGTAAGATGCCTTGCCTGGACCAGCTCTTCCAAATACTGCTTCAAAGATCAGAAATTTTTGGTCATATGACCTACATCTCGATGATAGGAGCACCTAAAATTAGGATTCCTCTTTGAAGGATCCCCTGTTAGCTTATTGGGCTACTTGAAATATGGCTTCCCCTTGATTTGAGTCAATATTTTGTATATCGGCTCTTTAAACACTATATTTACCCCAATGAAGGGAGATTTCGAGGTAAAAACTTCCCTTTCTTTCTTTCCTTCCTACTTCTCTGTTCGGCTCGGTCTATTTGTCACGACTAAATTGTTTTCTGCTGGGATGCTCCTTTCTTACATCTTTGGATAAATCATCATCGACTTTTGCGTACTTCTTGATCCTCACCATTAGCTCCTCCATGTCAACGCCAGGCCTTCTGGTGAGGGACTGATACAAGGGATTTTCTTTCGACAATCCTATCTTGAAGGATGTCACAACAATCTCTGGGTTGCAAGTCTCCACTTCATTCATCGTTTCTCAGTAACGATGAGCGTATTCTCTTAAAGTTTCGTTACTTCTCTTCTTCAATGTTAGTAAGGCCCCGACATCTTTAGGTTGTTTACTGCTTGTAATGAATCGAGTTGTGAATTGCTTAGCGAGCTGAGCTCATCCATCTACTGAACCCTTCGACAAACTATCAAACCACTTCATGGCTTACTCCCCTAGGCTACTAGAGAAGATGGTGCAAAACAATGGCTCGTTCCTCCGATGAATGGTCATAAGCTGCCGATAATGTTTGATATGAAAGGCTGGATCAGTCTTTCCATCATATAACTTAAAATTTGGGATATTGAATTTGCTAGGGATTTGAGCCTTCTCAATCCATCTGGTGAAGGGGAAAGACTCCGTACCGTCTTCGTATTCTCCCGTGGCTCTTCAGGCTAGGTCCCTAGCTGATTTTTGCTCGGGTCTTCTTAAACGGTTATTTAATTCTTCTATAATAAACTGCTTCCAGGAATCCTCATCCCAACCCCGACGTCTTTTTTCCTTATATTTGTCTTCCTTGTTATCCCTTCTGCTACGTTTCTTCTCTGGACTCTCCCGCGGGTTTTCTTTGCTTCGCCTTTCTTTCTTAGTTATTTCTTTCAGTCTAGCCTTCAATTCTTCATTTTTTTTCATCAGATCTCTTTCTCTGGCATAGGACTTCATGAACAGCTTGTCATATGCATCGAGTTGGTCCTGTAGGGCCTGAACCCGCTTCGCCAATGAGTGGTTTTCCCCCTCGGCACGGAAGGATTCGCCACTGTCAGCATCTGGTTGATTCTGGTGTTTTGATGGTTTGAAACTTGCTGAGGAAAACTCGTTATCTTCTCGGGGTTTGGCTTGGTTTCTGTCCTCAACCATCCTAACGTCGCTATTGGACAAAAGCAACACTCTATAATCTGGATCAGAATCCCTCATGGCAAAACTGTCTATAGGTGATCCGATGACACTTATTAATCTTGACATTGGCTTTTCGTTTCGATTGATGGGAATTTTCCCATCGACAAAGCCAAAATATAAGAGGCAAAAAATGAAAGTACGTCCTACAAGAATAAAAGATTGATATTTCTGGTAATAGTGAGTTCTGAACTTGATCTCCCAGTCTTCCCTTCCTGCAAAACGAACAAACTGCCCAAGATCGAAGTGCTTCGATCGAAGGCACTCCGATGCTTAAGTCTGTAATGGAAATGAGACAATTGCAAGAAGACAAGGAAACTTCAACAAACCTTCACCTTGGCTCTTTATGCCTTTTATAGATCCCTGTTTAGTTAGGGTTTCCATGATTTTCGATTTAAGGTGGTACACATTCCTTCAATTTGGCGACTCTGTTAAGGAAGTTGCTTAGATCTCTCCAATAATTCCTCCTGTCGTGCGTATTATTGCATGGAATTCCTGAGCTATAGGCATCCCTTTAGCTCTTCATTTATTGCATGGAACAGCTCGGTCATGATAAAGACCGACCTCTTCCTTTATTTCCGAGGTCTTTGAATAGCTCGGCTTCGGTTTGACGGCCGAGTCCAATGATATCTTCGTCACGTGACCTATTTTATCATTCTCACGTGGGATCATTTAATGCAAGTGCACGTGTCGTAAAAGGAGTCACCCTCTCTTAACTACAAACATCCTTCTTTGATTCCTCTACATCTGTGTTTAGCAACAACCAAATTATGAGACAACAAACTCCTAATGCTACCCATAACATCTTCTCTATTGCCTTGATCTTCCCCTGTCAAGCCTCTACAATATTCAATCTTTGAAGAAGTCCTGGAATCACTTGTCGTGCACGCACGCACATTGGCGGGTCTTGCCAAATGAAAAAAATGCACCCACCATTCTGCATCATTAAATGATGTAGAGAATAAGCATTAAGGGATGGAAAGAAATAAAGGAATTCTCCATACAAGTTGGATACCTATACCCATGTTTGGACATGTCAAAAACCTTCTTCCGAGATTGTCCATGCAATTACAAGCATATCCATAAATCTGTCACTAAGATTCTCCTTCTTCCCCTCTTTTTCTTGTTAAATGTTACTCTTTCTTTGCTCTGTTTCTAAAACTCAACTCAGCGCACTTTGTGTTTTGTGTTTGTTGGCCAAGTGATTGGCAGATGATGTAAATGAGGGAAGTTGTGGAGTATAAATACTTTATTTTCCTTTAATTACTCGTGGAACATGCCTCACGTGAGCCACATGTACGCCTGTCCATCACAGTAAATGGCTGAATTGGATGGAAGGGCTTGATTGACACAAATTGACAAGTTGAGGGGTTAAATTGATACAAACCAAAGTTGAGGGGCTTAATTGACACAAACTGTATAGTTTAAGGGCTAAATACTTAGTTAATTATAGTTTTCTTTTTGAAGCAATTGACAACAAAACTAGTAAATTCAAATCTTTACTCTTGTGAAGAAATGAATTACATCACAGAGAAACAATGTCACCCAAAACCATACAAAAAATAAGATTTTTGCATCTATAGATCTAATAAGCTTTGTAAAATGAAATAGAAATATCATGATTAGGTTTTCAGCAGCCAAGACAAGTAAAAGAGAATGAACTCTGCACAGCTTTCTCACAACCTTCTTATATGCACAACACATGGAGGTTCCCTCTTTAAAGAAATATCAAGATAGTTACTTAGTCATACAAATCTACGGCCCAACAAAGAACAACTGCTATTTTAGTTCGATACTTCAGCGCAGAATAATCTGGGTAGTCTTCTTTATATTTTGTTGAGATTTCTTCTTCATTTGATAATTTGATATCTAAAAACTGTGGAGAAGATAGAGAAGAAAACAAAGAACAATAAAATCCAATTCTTAACGAAAAACCTTCTTAAATTTGATTAAGTTAGTTTTGTCCATAGAGAATACTTTGATAAGTATCTTGGACTTAATGGCAAAACTCTTTTAAGCGAGTGCCCTTTAAGCCCGAAAACTTTTAAGCACATGTCCTTGAGGTCTTATCTATCTATATAACAAAGTATAAAAATTAAAGATATAAAAAATAACTTTTATTTTTCATAGTTGAGATTGTTTAAATTTTATTTTAAATTTAATCTGACGGTTAATATTAACTTCCCAAATTTAATAAGGAAAATAGGCCCCCTAAAAATGTGTTTGGAGTGACTTTTCAAAAGTGTTTCTAGGATTTATGACTTCTCGTAAACACTTTTACAAAAAATATATGTATTTGAAAAAACGTATTTTAATTATTTCCAAATAAGTCAAAAGTAGTTTTACCACTTAAATAAGTAAGTAAAAGTTAAAAACAATAACTTCTACTTTTTAAAATCACTTCTCTACAAAATACTTCACCACCACCACTGCCGCCGTTACCACCCCACCACCATCACTGCCCCACCACCACCGCTACCTCCACCGCCCCACCACCATCATCACTACCACCATCACCATCGTCATCGCAACCACCGTCGCCGCCACCATCGTCGCCCCCCACCACCATCGTCACTGCTATCCCCACAACAACAATACCACCACCACAACGTGGGATCATTTAATGCAAGTGCACGTGTCGTAAAGGGAGCCACCCTCTTCAACACCATTGTTGTCCACCACCACCCACTACCACAACCCACCACCGCCTGTCGTCACTCACCACCGCTGCTACCTACTATCACCCTCCCCCACCACACCTACCACCAGCACCGTTATTCGCCATCACCACCGTCGCCTACAAGCACCCGTTGCCGCCCACGACTACCGTCGTCACTTACCACCGATTGTTATCACCTGCCACCACCTACCACCATCATCATCTCATTCTTATATTTATTACCACTACCACCATAATCCCACTGCCACCGTCACCTACTGCCACCACCCACCACCACCACCACCACCATTGTTGTCCACCAACACCCAGTACCACAACCCACCACCGTCCGTCGTCACCCACCACTGCCGCTACCGACTATCACCCTCCCCCACCACACCTACCACCACCACTGTTATTCGCCATCACCACTGTTGCCTACAAGTACTTGTCGCCGCCCACCACCATCATCGGCGCTCGCTTCCACCCACACCCACCACCACCATTGTCGACACCCATAGCTGTCGCTACCACCATCGTCACCCAAAACCCACCGCCACCATCACTATTTTCACCCACTGCTACCACCACCACCACGGTCGTCGTCGCCCTCCAAAACCATCACCGTTTTCCACCACTACCACTGCCTCCTACCACCACTACCACTGCTCACCCCCACTATAACCGGTGCTTAAATTCTTTTCTCTCTCCTCTATGTTTGTGATTTGATTTTGGGTATGAATATAAATATATTTATGATTGACAATTTTGTGATAATTCTGTGCTTTCAGACACGGGCAATAACTAGTACTACTATAAAATGTCAATAAAAATAAACAATTTTGATTGAAAATTTTCCCTTATGAAAAAGAAAAATTCCAAGTCCTTTCATGCTATCATTAAATATTCAACATTATTTACTAAGCTTTTACCCAAAACTTGTAATAACCCGAGTTTAGGTAATTAAAAATATATATATATTATTAATTTTAATTAATTTTTGAAATTAGACAAAATAGGGAAATTACCAAACTGCTACAAATAAAATAAAAAAATTACCAAATTGCCATTGAAGCTTCAAGGACCTTCTACACAATCAAGGTGGTTGATGGAGGCTTGTTGGCTTGCATGGAGGACACCCAGCTGCTTGGGAAACCTGAGTAAGCTGCTTGGGGGGATAAAATGGAGAAAGAGAAGTTAGAGAGAGAAAGTAGACTTTGAATTTTTGAATTTCTTGCAGAGACAATTTCGAGCACTAAGAGGTATTCTCACAGCCTAATATGGATGCTAGGAACTCATATATGTATTTAGATTTTGATTTGGTTTAGTATTAATGCATGAATTTATGTTTTAAAGTTTAATGGATTTTTAGATTTTGAAACGGGTTTGAGATTTGAGCATGATTTGGGTTAATTGTTTGGTATGGCTGAGTTTGGGAGGTCTTGAGGAGTAATTTGGTGGTGGATTCGTGGTTTGTCGTAGTCTGTGGTGGTGAAATGGTTGTGTGAGGGTTTGAGGAGGTGAAAATATGATTTTGATAAAAACTTGTTTAAACTTCGAACGGGGGCTTGGGACTAGCTAATTTGGGGTCAAGGACTCTATTTATGGCCTCAAAATTGAATTTTGAGGTCGTTTGGGGGGTGAAATGAGCAGTTGCAGGTCTGGACATAAACTAAAAACCTTATTTTTTTGTTAACTTTGACCTTTTTATTTTATGGGTTTAAGCTTAATTCAAAGCTTGAGAATTATGAGATTTGTTAGAGTGATGTGTGGTGAGTGTTTAGGTTCAAAAATTAGGTGAAAAGGTGTACTGAGTAGGGAGAAATAAGGGTGAGAAGTAGGGAGGTTAGGGCTGGTAGAAGAAAACTGGGGTTTTGGTCAAGGTGACCAAGGAAGAAAATGAAGGACCAGTGCACCACGTCGGCACGTGAGGGCGCGTCTGACATCTAATTGACCTATGGTTGGTCCCAAAAGTTCAGTAACGTCCGTGCGGAGGTCCCGAAAAAATTTCAAGTTGATCCGACTACCAGATCTATATGAGGAGTAAGATGACTATTTTGACCTCCGGGGTCTATTTGACCTAGTTTTGAGTGATTTTGAGGAAATAAATTTTATATTCAACTTTATGTAGGTTAATTGAGTATGTGTATTAAATTTCATCGAAAAATAACACTGTTTAATTTTTGGCTATTTCAGATCAAAATACCGAGTGGGTAGGGTTTCTCAATTCTGGAACAGACGATCTTTTCCAAACTTATTTCTACATTATTCCATATGTTATTTATGATAATTTAGCATGTTTTAAAATATATGATTGGGTGTTGTAAATATTGACGTGAATTCAGACCCAGATCAGGGTTTTTGAGTACGGTTTGCACTATTGTTTTCGAAATGATCGTATTGCTTGAATTGTTCATATTGAAAGAAATTACGTGATCCTTTTAAATGAAAATATAAGTGCACACGGGTCGAGTGACAAAAGGGTTTACCTTCCAGTTTGAGGCCGTAGAGGGTGTTCATTGAGTTTGTAAATGCCTGGGTGGCCCTGTTGGTCTTCGAACTGGGGTACTGAATTTGATCGTATTGACTTGGAGCGTATCTTCCTTGGGGTGAAATTCTCCTAAATTATTGGATCGTATGGATCGTATTGACCCTTAGTGGTCTATTAGGATGAATTGTCCACCAGTGTAGCACTGTACTCGAATTTCTGAACTCTCTTTTACAGTTTTATTTAACTGTTACAATTTTATATGAAATGACGTTTTTGTTGACATATATGTATCAAATGCTCGTTTTGGATTCTTGCCCAATCATATTAAACTATACTTTTTTCAAACTCGTTTGCTTGAAAATTGAGTTACTTTACTGAGTTGTTGATGCTCACCCTACATTATTTCTCCTTTTTCAGATTAGCTGGTGGCGAGGAATTCCGCGTATGTTTGAACTATCGATATT
>CM042184.1:39894003-39918514 GCA_023539305.1 Ilex asprella | reverse complement strand
AGAAAGAGGAAGTGGGAAGAAGAGGGGTGGTGTTGTGGTGGTGGTGGAGGTGGGGGCTAAACAGTGAATAGATCTAGAATTACAGTAATGACCTTGATATCACTTTGTTGAAATCAAGAAGACAATTAATACAATTGGAGTAGAGGAAAAAAAAATGAAAACTCAAACTAAAATAATTTTTATTCAAGTTGATTATAAACACATCACTTCCTCCACTAACTCGTCGTATAACAATTAAAACATCAGCACACCACTTTCTTCTTTATTTGCTACAAATAACACTATATTAGCACAAATTACTCACCCACCAGACTAATAAATACCTTAGTAAGACACTTTAACTATATGATAAAACTCTAAAAATAAGTCTACTTCCCGAGAGAGAGAGAGAGAGAGATCTTTAGACTTGGTTGTAAGTGTTAGCAGAGCCAACACACAAACTCTGGTACAGGGAGCACCTTCTCAATCATCTGTTCTATCCTGTGGAAAGAGAATTTTGGAGTCGCAGCAGAAAAACATGTAGATGAAATAAAACTGCATTTGGTTTGGCCTCTTGTAGATTGGACCACCCTGAATTATGGAGTACTCAATTTCCTTACATAAAATCAACACCTATATCATCATCCATAAACAATGGTATGTGAATATCTTGGCCAAGGACTGATGAAATTGTCAAGTTTAGTAAAACCACTGCTCCAACCTTCAACATTTTCTTCCACTTTGAGGGTTGTTTGAAGAGAACTTTCTCTCCAAAACCAATTGAAAACTCCAGCTCTCCCTGAGATATTCCACTACTACTTTGAACTTGACGTATCAATGTATTAGCGCCTCCTCCATTAGCATTTGCATGCTGCTCATAGAGTTGTTTAATGGATGTACGCACCTCTCCTATATATCGATCCCCTAGGGTTCGCTTGCAGTATAAGGTGATCACCACCTCAATCCCTTCGTTTTGCACAGCCAACTCACCGATCGTGTATTGCACCATGGCGTTCCAAGTAGGATTGGTCCCACCTTCCATATCTACCGGAGTATATTTCTTTGTTTTTTTATTGCCTGCAATAGTAACCACTGCATAAACCTTCATCCTAAAAAAGTCACGTACATCTCTCAGATTAGTAGCTGATTTAAGTGTGAGATCAAACTTTCTACACTCCATTTTTTTTGTATTCTGAGGTGTAGACTAGAGATGATTGAGAATTATTAGTGTCCTTCATATATAGAGATGATTGAGAATTATTAGCCAAGAAAATGTAAAAGAAAAATCTTATAGCAATTTGCAACTTGAAAGGGATTTGCCGGAAATAATAAGTTCAAGTTTCACACGGTTTCCAAATGTTGACCTTGTCCTCCTCTTAAAAATAAAATAAATGCGAGGTGGTTTAATATGACATAGAAGTAGAGTCATGTTTAAATGAAAAAAATAAACAAAATTTTGGTGCTTACAATTAATTTTTCTTGTCAATTTGTGTGTCGTAAAATAATTAATTAATAAGAAAAAAAATCTAAACCAGAGAGGGAGACAAAAGAAATCAAGTTTTATTTTTGGCAATGATAAATTCTTTAACCTCCTGTAGTTAAGATAAAAATCAAACACGTACAATTTGGGC
Source organism: Ilex asprella (assembly GCA_023539305.1). Taxonomy (NCBI): domain Eukaryota; kingdom Viridiplantae; phylum Streptophyta; class Magnoliopsida; order Aquifoliales; family Aquifoliaceae; genus Ilex; species Ilex asprella. The sequence continues at coordinate 39,916,904 of CM042184.1, read as the reverse complement.
AGGTGTAATTGGTTTTGAGCATAAATGCTTGGCAGAGACGAAGACTTGGCCAAAGTCATGCACTTAGTCTTCAAAAAATTGACTCCTAATTTTCTGCAAAAATCCGAAACACTGGACCTTCCTTGTTCTTTCGAGTTGCCCAACTTCCGGAGCTGCCGTGTTGGACCAGTACTATTCTTCTATTTTTCCAAATTATGAATAAGTAAGTATTTGACTTGCATTTTGTTTTGTTAGATTAAAGCCACTTGCATTTCAGTACCAATGAAATAAAATTATATCATCTAAGGACAAAACTTTCTCACAACACGCCCCCAAAAAAAATCATGTCAAGGCACATATATGCTAAGCAGTGTCCGAACCATGCAATACACGGAATTTACAAATCCAAATTTCTCTCTTTCTTCCACCTACTATTTTAGAAATTAGAGAATTATAAAAAATTATAAGTATACTACATTAGACACGAGTCTTTGGCGAATGCCCTCCACATTCTTCTTGCACCATGCCTCTTGCGCAAAAGAGACTTCATGTCATTGCCTGGACCTGCTTGGTTGAAGAACAATATTATTATTCTATTAACTTACCCAAAATTGTGAGTAGTTGAGTATCTAATTGTTTAAGATAATACTAATATACCCAAAAAAAATTCAGTGTCATATCAAAAATTATTATTTGTAAAAGTTAAGGTACAAATCAAAGTTGAGGATATAATTACCTGAGCTAATTTATGATCGATTAATAATATTGTGATCAATCATGAATTACTTCAATTAATTGTAACTTTTTTTTTACGAGTTGTAACTTGAATTTTTAAAGTTGTAATTTTTGGGTTGTGATCGATAATTTTAACTTACACCACAAAAAATGATAACTTTGACCTTAACACATTGTAATTATCGGAACAATATCTTCTTCGGTATATTAAACCATCTTTGGTAGAGATATTATTTAATAACTTATACTTGAATTCCATGTCGGAACAATACTTATTTACTACTATCATAGTCTTCCTCATTTGTTTGTATGTCTAATTTGCATTACATTTGTTGTGACAAACTTAAATCATCTAATAACAAAACCTACATCATGAGAGGGAGAGATATGTGTAACGCATAGCAGACATATTTTTCGAGGACCCTAGTCTTTGAAAGTAAAAAATATAATTGTCTACATATGAAAGTCCCTAATTTTATACTTGGTCTTAGAATTGTGTGTGTGATAAGTTTTTGGCTCTATGCATTCAAGGCATTTGTCGTGGCCCACAAAAGCCAATTTTGAGGATTAAATACCCATTTTTTTTTTTTTTTTGAGGAAGAAGAGGAAGACAAGACTAAGACTCGGCCAAAGTCATTCTCTTAGTCTTCAAAAAATTGACTCCTAATTTTCTGCACAAAGACAAAACGTTGTACCTTCGTTGTTCTTTCGAGTTCCCCAACTTTTGGATAAATTTAGACAATAAAGTTTTTATTAAATTTATTAGTCATACCAATTATTTGAGTAATAAAATTAAATAAGTTATTAAATAGTAAATATTCTTGTCTTTTAGCATTCTTTAAAGGTAAATTAAGAATTCGAAATCTTTTCATGGATTTTTAAATTTTATAATAGCATATTTGATTAAATTTTCGTTTGAGTATATATATATATATATTGTGTGCATAAGTGTTCGTTGATAAATTAGCAACCACAGGCAAATGAAATTCCATGAAGATTGATAAGATAGATTACATATAAATTGTGAGATTAAAACATTTATAGGTAATTGAGTTGGTCTGATTTTTTTATGTTATATCTCTGATATATTTTGATTAGATTGTAATTGTTGTGTTTTAGTATTTGCACATTATAGCACAGCCAAAAAAGGCACTTAAACTGAAATTCTTTTGCATAAAAAAAATAATACACAGCAATTCTTTTGTAGAAAATGATTTCTTAAATTTTATTTCAGTTTTTTATTGGTTGACTATAGAGGTAGGTACCCTTGTCCATTTAATAAGTTTGCTTGCTTCCTCTTTTTAAGATGTTGGGTTATGTTGGAATAGTATAGCTTCACTTTGAATTGCTTGTATTATTTATTGAACTGTAAAAAAAAAATCTAAACCTAACAAAATCTAATTGTTGATTATGTTGGAATTTTTCCTATATTGGACTTCTATTAATTGATAGTTAATTTTAGTTTGTGAAAACGAGTTGAATTTATGGTCCAATGAGATGAGCTCAATATTATTAAGTGATCTATTTTAATGGGCTTATGTACATCTTTTAATTGGTGTGGTTGAGGCGGTTAAGTGTAGGTCTTAATCTAATTGTGGCTCGTAATGGGAGAGCCCATTAGATTTCATTATAAATACAGGCTAGGTCCCCTCTCCACTTCATAACCCTAAATTGGCTTGTCCCATTGATAGCCGCCTATTAATTTTGAAGAAGAAGAGGAAGATCTTGCCCTTTCAAGAAAGCAATCAAGAGATCGAGTATCATGGTTCATACAGGTATGTTCTAAATCTTGAATTTAGAATTTAAATCTTGCAATTTAGGTGTTCTAAATTTCATGTACGAATCATTAAAATTTCTTACAGATCAACCAAGTAATGAGGGAAGTAAGCACCAAAAGAATCCATAACATTTGAAATATATAGTCAATCAACAATTGGTAAATAAAGTAAATTACTACTCAAATTTAACGCATGTGACATATAAAACTTAAGGGTAGAGAGACTGGCAGGGAGTTATTTCGACGAACAAATGGATCATCCATAAATTGCTAATAAAAGTGAACATATTAAGCAAAAAATGTAGGAAGAGAGATAACTTACATGCAAGAAGAAGAACTTGCTAATGCAAAACCTTTTTGCTTGTCACTTGTATTCCTTACGTATTGCTAAGAAACACATGTTTACATAGAAGAATTAAGGTAGATTCTGCAAATTTCTCTATTATCACAAATTAAAGGCAAGAAACATGAGAAATAACTAATGAAAGAGAGTAGTACGTGAAAAATTAAAATCTTAATGATTATGGTGTGGTGTATTTTTTTAATTACTTTTTCTTGTTCCTTTTATAGAGACTATCAGCAATAACATGTACATGAAGGTTATGTGGAGACCCGATAAGCGGAAACTACCCAGTATCATTTTGGTTTGTTGCTTACGTTACAATATTATTGTAGACTGTGGAGACAGTTTGCGTGCAGATGTGGCCTTCTCTGGTCATCACGATTTAGGCCATGTAGAATAGTGATGCGAAACCAAAAAATGATTAAACACCAAAATTTAATAATTTTACCATAGTTAAACCCTAGATTCTGATACCATGTTAAAAGATTTAACAAAAGACACCTTACAAATTAACTATGAATTAAGAGACGCACCAGACATACAGACTAATTTAGAATGTATTAACCTGAATCAGTTTTTTTTTTAATGGATTTTGTGATGATTAAACATTTGTTTTGTTGCACTTGCATCGGTCAACTAAAAAATGGAGCATTTCAAAAATATTTTGAAAATATATTGGGAATATAATGAAAAGAAAAAATGTAGAAATTTATTGTGAAATACTAATTAATTTAAAGTTTTGACAAAAATCAAAATATTTTGATCGGTGAATTCATCTTCTGGGGTGTTGCTTGGCATTTGTAAATCAGAAATGGCAAGACAATATACAACATAAATTGGGTATCGGGATTCCATGTAATTTTTCATTTTCTCCTTAGCATTATTACTATTTAAAGGTGTGTTCCAGTCCACTTCTGATTAAACACTTTTCCAAGTTGTCATCCCATTTGACAAACAAACAATCATGGCCTTAATTCCACAAGTAGTAGATTGGAGGATTTTAATTGAAAAATAATGCAGGGTTGATGGTAACAAAAAAATAATAATAATAAGTTCATCAAATTGGGTCCAAAATCTTACCTGTTTAAGGTGACAATCTGTTTCGATAGGCCAACAGAACAACAATTGTCATGGTAGAAGCACTAATTTCAATAAGTTCATCAAATTGGGTCCAAAATTTTATTCTATTAATGTTAGTGGACTCACATTAAATTAAAGAAAAAAAATTGAAGCAAAATAACCTTAAATTAAATTTGAAAAACAGAAACTACTCACTCGAACCATCATGTTGTGAGCTGGGCACGTATATGTACTTTCATATGAAGGGATATGCATGCAAACAACAACTATATACAAACATGCGTGAAACCAACAGAGAAATTAATAAACTAACCTCAATGATGCCGAACCTTGACCTGTCACACACACGAACACAAACTAATTCCCAGGCCAAGAAAATTAAAGGTATGTGACAACTTTATAGTTCAAAACCAATTACCCGTACAAAACTCAGAGTGACTGTTTTATCAATTAACTGACTAATTTTCTCTTCAAACTCGACCTGAAAGTATCAAGATATTAGATGGAAGCAATTAACAGATATCAAGAGAACATTCCCACATTTCATTTGGTCAAAAAGTGAATGCTGCTATTTATGAAATTATGGAAAAACAAATGTCAAAGATAAACAACTCTCCGAATTCTAAAATCGTTTAACTTTCATATAGCTCAATCATTCTTCTAATATCACCTCTTTTTAAAAGCCCATCACTAAGTCCTATACTGCAACATCAAACTTCCTCTCATTAAATTATGTTTCATTACCTCTTTTTGAATGCGTACATCCTCTCTTTTTTTGTAGTTTTTCAAGTTTCTCTTTTAGGCTAGCTTGCAAGAGCCCACATAGTCACTCGTTGCTTCCATTTCTTGTCCCTTTTTGTATAAAAAAAGTGCAAACAAAAATATAGGAAAAATAAAAAAAAAGCACCAAAAAAATTAAAAACATCCACAAAATTCTATATCACAATACGGATCTATTCATCCATCAAGCTTGGATTACCTTTTTTTGTAAGTGTGCCGCTTTTTCTGCTGTAATTGTTTCATTTTCACTTGTAGGATATAGCTTGTAAAAGCACAAAATATACAATAAACTGATTTGGAAAAAATTAAGGGAAAAAGAAAATAAAAGTGTGCATGAGACATAAATTAGGCATATCCATACATTTCTACATCGCAATATCAATCAGTTCCTTCATGAGATAAAGTTTCCATTACCTCTTTCTGCATTCGAGCATCTTTTTCCTTTTCTAATTGTTTAACTTAAACTTTGAGTATAGCCTATAGAAGCCCAAAAAGTTACAACTTCTTTTGAGAAATACAAATAGAACAAAACAATTTTATATGAAGAAACCTACTATTACTGGCCTAACGGTATATTACGACACAAGATTTTTGGTCTTTTGGAAAAATAAATATGTATTGGCAGGTCATAGAAATAAAGACTATCTAGTTATACAACTAATAAAGGAGTTAAAAATATTTGGTGATTTTGTTGAATTGAATGGAAAAAGAAAAATGTACTAACAGGTCATAGAGATTAAGTCTAGCTAGCTATACAACTAATAAAAGTGTTCAAAATATTTTGGAAGTGCAATAGGTATGAAAGACAAAAAATTGTGGACATAATTGACTTTATAGTGATAATTAGGGGTAAAATAGAAAATAAAATTTTTTCATTAATGTTGACATTTATAAGTAGTATAGATATAGATATAGATAAATTGATAAGCGACGGGGCAAATTTGTTCTCTCTCTCTCTCTCCCTTCAATTGATGCACACACACACATGTATATGCTAAGTAGTGTCTGAACCGTGCCATACACAGAATTTACAAATTCAAATTTTGCTCTTTCTTCCACCTACTATTTTAGAAATTAGAGAATTATAAAAAATTATAAGTAGAATACATTAGACATGAGTCTTTGGCAAATGCCATCAGCATTCTTCCTGCACCATGCCTCTTGCACAAAAGAGACTTCAAGTCATTGCGATCGACCATGAATTGCTTCAATTAATTGTAACTTTTTTTTTACGAGTTGTAACTTAAACTCTAAAAGTTATAATTTTTGGGTTGTGATTGATCATGATCTTTGGAATTTTAACTTAAACTACAAAAAATGATAACTTGACCTTAACGTGTTGTAATTATCGGGACAATATCTTCTTCGGTATCATAGTCTTCCTCAATTGTTTATATGTCTAATTTGCATTACATTTTTGTGACAGACTTAAATCATCTAATATCAAAACCTACATCATGAGAGGGAGAGATATGTGTTACCCATAGCAGACCTGTTTTTAGAGGTCCCAAATCGTTGAAAGCGAAAAATAGAATTGTCTACATACGAAAGACCCTAATTTTCTACTTGGTCTTTGTAAACCCTCACACTCTTATCTTTATATAGCAAGTAATTATTTTTTAAATTCTAATATAGGTGATGAGGTATGCATGAACCTTATAGATTTCAATAGTATAAATAAATACTAGGGAGGCAAATTAATTGTGAAATTTAATTTTTGGAACTGTTTATGGTTGATAAGGGTAACTAAGTAAATATATTAATTTTTTTAGGTCAAAATAACATTTCTATTGAATCTGGGAGGTCCGAAAAATATTAAGATAGACGTTTACCACCTATAGCGGTTCGAAGGAATAAAATAATAATTTTAGTATTTCGAGTTTAAATTTACTTTAATTTTGGAATAAATCATAAAACTAAAATATTTTTAGGTTAAAATAATATTAAAAATGAATCCGGAACGTTGAAAAACCTTAGAATAGTCATATAAATCAAATTGGAGATTTTTAGTGGCAAAACTAGAATTTTGGAGAAAACTAAAACAGCCCATGAATAGTGAAATTTATGGCTGCTGTGTTTAAAACCCCATTTTCATCCCATTTACCCCCATTATTTTCACTCCACTCTCACCCCACACCTCTTGGAACTCTAGAGGAAGATAAGGGAGGAAGAAAAGGGAAGAAGGAAGTCACTAAAGCTTGGGTTCTTGCTTGAAATTTTGATTCAAGATAGGAATTTTTTCTCATTCTCCTACATTGAGGCTAGGGCTAATGTATATATGTACTCTTTTGACTCTAAATTCAATTATGTATGTTATAAAATCTTTAATTCTTGTCATTATTGCAATAAATGTCATGTTTTAAACAATCTGATGGTTGGGTAACCATTAAAGCTCTCTTTTCATCTTCAAACGTTAGATTTTAAGAAAAATAGATTTTTGTCTCCATACTTCCTTTGTTCTTAATTTCCAAACTTTAGGCTTTCCATTAAACAATAAAATTGTATTGATGTTGATCGCTTGCCTATTTTTCTTACATGGTTCTATTGGATAACATACGAGAAATTTTGAAAAATTTTGAAATTATGAACTTTTGTTGAGAAATTGTTGGTGATTGTATCTTATGGAGGTATTTGGATGAACATGGATGACTATTGACCGAGTATTGTAGAGTCGGTAGATGTGTGTGATTCTTACTCCGTGCGAGTTTGAACTTTTTCTACCACTTGTAGTGGGGTTGGTGCCTTGCGAGGACCAAACCACTATATCAGAGGATTAATATACTATGTCTGGGTCAAATTCGTTATTGTCAGTGCATTGGTATGGGACAATGCATCGGTAGGTGCCCTTTCTGAAGTTGATATCCTTGCGAGGATTTGTGTGTGTGTGGGCCAGAATATTCTCTATGTGTTTATCCATGCGATTCTCTTACATCAGACTTGAGATACATTGTGGTTATTGTTATTACATTATCTTTTGGATATGATTATCTTGGAAATTGTTGTGGGAATAATTACTCGGAATGATTATTTATGGTGGGATTGGCTTTACTCTTGCACTTAATTATTGTTAATGTATAAACTTGAGATCTTTTGAAATATCATGTTTTCTTTCAAAATTCACGTATGCTATTTATGAAATAAGACCGACCGTTTTCTACGTTTTCCAAACCTCGTTAGAGTTTGGGAGGATTTTTCTACAGAGCTTAGCGCTCACCCCCTACCAATAATATTTTTTTCAGATTTAGTGCTAGAGGAAGATCCCGGCATTAACGAGCCAAAAAATTGGGAGGTTACACTAGAGGGGAACCTAGATCCCGAGGTAGACATCTAGGGCTATAGTTTATTTTTGTGCTAGACTGGAGAATTTATTTACGATCATGTATAGTCTAGTATTTTGTTTATTCCGCTGCTAAGTTTGAGTATAATTCTTTTGGATTGTAATTGTCATTGTTTGGCCTATTCTTTGGGGATGATATTGTGGATATTACATATGGTGAATGAAATTTTATTTTGTAATGGGTAAATACACCCGGTGTGGTCAATATTTATTCATACATAGACCCGGTGTGGTCAATGTAGTATAATTGCACAGGTTGTATTTTTTGGTAAAGTTCCCCGTACAAAGGAGACTCTGCCAGAATTTTATTAAATTAAGGACCCCTGATTTTTGGGGTGTTACAAATTTGATATAAGAGCCTAGGAATTAGGTCTTATATGGGAGCTGAGGTTATGGATTACCACTAGAAAGTAGGACTAGGTTGAAGAAAATTGTTGATCTAATTTTATACGAACCTAATCCTTTAGATCAAAGTGATAACTAGGATGTCTTGTACATCAATGAAACTAAATTGTGAATTGATGAGCAGGATTGACGGTGGATGTAGACGTGGCCGTGGTCGGGGAGGGCAAACAAATCCACCACCGCCACATCTCGATGCCATAAGCAACATATATCAATGTTTGAGGGAGCTCGCCATTTTGGTACAAACCAGAATGGAAACAACAACCCTAATGGTGGAGATCACCCCTAGCACAAGTGCTGGGCAATAGGGACGACAACCGAAGGATGGTAACTCTTCAGGAATTTTGGAGGCAACACCCGTCTACCTTCCAAGGGAGCTCCAATCCTTTGGATGTAGATCGATGGATCCGCTAGGTGAAGAAGATTTGTGACGACATGGGAGTTACCGAAGACTTGAGGGTTGACTTAGCTACCTATTTGTTCTAGGGGGAGGCCGACCATTGGTGGGATTCGGTAAAAAGACGGAGGAACACAAATGCACTTACTTGGGAGGAGTTCGATATAGTCTTTCAAGAAAAATATTTTCCTGAGTCAGTTAGAGATAAGATGAGTGCCGATTTCCTCGCTCTTCGACAGGGTAGTTTGACGGTGGGGGACAATGAGAGAAAGTTTGAGGAGTTGTCCCGATATGCCACATAATTCATATCCACAGAGGCCAGGAGGGCCAAACGTTTTGAGCAGGGCTTGAGGCCGGCCATTAGGGAGAAGCTTGTGGCTCTTAGGATCCGGGACTATGGGGATCTTATGGATAAGGCTATGTTGGTAGAGAGATACATGGAAGATAATCAACGGCGATAGAACCTTATGAGGGGAGGTTCGATCAGGACCAGTGCTAGTAGCAGTGAAGCACAGAGAGCGGCACCCTACCGTCGCCCAGATCAGGCAGTTGGACAGAGGCTACAAAAAGCTCGAGGAGAGGGAGGAGTACCAGAGAGAGTAGGCACCGACCCACGTCAATGCTTTGCATGTGGAGGTGTGGGGCACTTGAAAGATAACTGCCCATTGCTTTCAACCAAAACCAACCAAGCGATCGAGCGTGTGAATGCAAACAAGCCATTGCTACAAAGGCCACTACAACAGCAGAGACCGTTTGAAGGTCTAGCCCAAAGTGGTGCCAACCAAGGAAGGGTATTTGCTTTGACCCAACCAGAGGAAAATGTCTCCAATGCAGTGGTGGAAGGTATTGTTCTCATCTACAATTCTTGTGACCGAATTTTATTTGATCCGGGTGCGACTCATTCATTTATACGTACTGCATATGCTATTAAATTGGGATTGGGATTCAAGAAGCTAGAGCATGCGTTGTGTATTAATATGCCTATGGGAGAATGGTTGGATACTAGCCGGGTGTGTAGGGGTTGCGTGCTTCGAATTGGGGAGTACGAATTGATTGTAGATTTGGTTGCCTTAGACATGAAGGGGTATGACGTGATCTTTGGGATGAATTTGTTATCCACATTCCGGGCGGTCATGGATTGTTTTCGTAAACGAGTTTCTTTTCAACTACCGGGAGGGGTAGTATTCAGTTTCGTGAATGACAGAAATTCCTCCCATCCATTTTTTACTACAGGTAGTAGATTCTTGAAAGTGAAGGCAGAGAGCAAGTTGAGTTTCTTAGCTAGCTTGATGGGAGATTATCGGAATAAATTTCAAGTGGATATGGTGTTGATAGTATCAAATTTTTCGGATGTCTTCCTAAATGAACTAGAATCTACCCTGGAATCGAACTCATATCCATTGCTCCCTATCGGATGGCACCTTTGGAGTTAAAGGAGTTAAGGAAGCAGCTAGATCATTTGTTGACCATTGGGTTTATCCGTTTGAGCACTTCACCTTGAGGAGCCCGGTACTCTTCGTGAAGAAGCATGATGAGACACTTCGATGGTGTACGGATTATCGAAGATTGAATCGAGTAACAGTGAAGAACAAATTTCCTTTGCCACAAATCGACGACCTATTTGATCAGTTGAGAGGTTCTAAATATTGCTCCAAGATTGATCTTTGCACAGGGTATCATCAATTACAGATCAAGGAGGAAGATATTCCTAAGACTGTTTTTCGTATTCGGTATGGTCATTTTGAGTATACGGTGATGCCGTTCGGATTAACTAATGCTCCAGCAGCCTTCATGAATTTAATGCATGGGGTATTTCGGTCGTATCTAAATCAATTTGTCATCGTGTTTATTGATGACATACTAATCTATTCCCGGACTCATGAGAAACATGGACACCATCTCTCTATTATGCTACAAACATTGAAAGAACATTAGTTATATACGAAGATGAGTAAGTGTGAGTTTTGGATGAAGGAAGTAAAATTTCTTGGCCATGTTGTGTTAGAACAAAGGGTAGCTGTTGACCTCGCAAAGATTGAGGCAGTGATGAAGTGGGAACTACCAAAGAATGTGACCGAAGTAGGTAGTTTTTTAGGCTTAGCAGGATACTACCGGAGGTTTTTGGAAGGGTTCTCAAAGCTAGCAATGCCGATGACATGTCTCACAAAGAAGGGAGAAAAATTCTTGTGGACTCAAGAGTGTGAACTAGCTTTTCGCAACTTGAAGGAGAAGTTGACAACCGCTCCTATCCTCATTATTCTGAGTAGTGCGAAAGGATACGATGTGTACACTGATATTTCGCTACGAGGCTTGGGGTATGTGTTAATGCAAGGAGGGAAGGTGGTTGCCTATGGCTCGAGGCAACTCAAGGTTCATGAGCAGAATTATCCCACTCACGACTTAGAGCTTGCCGCTGTGGTTTTTGCTCTCAAGTTGTAGAGGTGTTACTTGTACGGAGAGAAATTTCAAGTGTTTTCTAATCATAAGAGCCTCAAGTACATATTCACTCAGAAGGACTTGAATCTTCGACAAAGAAGGTGGATTGAGTATTTAGAAGACTATGATTTCACATTCAATTACCATCCGAGAAAGGTGAATGTAGTAGCGGATGCACTGAGTAGAAAATCTCGGAGTGAAATCAATTCTCTTGTGGTGAATAGGTGGAAGATGATGGATTCTTTGGAGGAATTTGATTTATGGGTGGATAGACAGGAGGATCGACCATGCCTATTTAATCTTGTAGCTCAACTGATGCTTCGACAAAGGATTGTGGCGTTGCAACAATTAGACAGCTAGTTGGAGGCTATCTGGAATAAGTTGGAGAGGAGTGAGATTGTTGAGAATTGAGCAATAAGTGATGATGAGTTACGATTTAGGGGAAGACTATGTGTATCGGATCATGACCAAGTAAGGGAAGAAGTGTTGGGTGAGTGCCATCGTTCCAAGTTCTCCATACATCCAGGTAGTACCAAAATGTATAGGGACATGAAGCGGCAGTATTGGTGGAAGGGAATGAAGAAGGATTTGGCTAGATACGTTTCAAAATATGTGGTGTGTTAGCAAGTGAAGATTGAACATCAAAAGCCCGGAGGATTATTCCAGTCCTTGCCTGTTCCCGAGTGGAAGTGGGATCACATCACCATGGACTTCGTATCTGGTTTTCCACGGACTTCACGAGGGCATAATGCCGTATGGGTCATTGTTGATAGACTCACCAAGTCCGCTCACTTCTTGAGTATAAAGACCACCAACACGTTAGAGACCTTGAGCAAGCTCTATATTCGCGAGATAGTGAGATTGCATGGAGCTCTGCTATCCATTGTGTTGGATCGTGATTCTCGTTTTGTAGCACAATTTTGACAAAGTCTTCAAAGAGCTATGGGGATAGAGTTGCACTTCAGCACCGCTTTTCATCCCCAAACGGATGGCCAATCCAAGAGGGTGATCCAGATTTTAGAAGACATCTTATGTGCTTGTGTGTTAGACTTCAAGGGAGATTGGAGTGATCATTTGTCGTTGGTGAAATTTTCATACAACAACAACAATTAGACAAGTATTGGGATGGCACCATATGAAGCGTTGTATGGAAGACCATGTAGGTCCCCAACTTGTTCGTTGAAAGTTGGCGAGAGTAGCTTATTTGGGCCAGAAATTGTTCGAGAAACGATAGAGAAAATTCAATTCATCCGGAAGAGACTACGCACGACACAAAGTCGACAGAAAAGCTATGCAGATCAAAGACGAAGACCCTTGGAATTCAAGGTGGGAGATTACGTGTTTCTTAAAGTATCACCCAAGAAGGGAGTGCTACGATTTGACAAGAAGGGAAAGTTAGCTCTAAGGTACATAGGACCATTTGAAGTGATCAAAGCGGCATACCAACTTCGATTACCAGCTCAGTTATCCAGAGTACACGACGTGTTTCATGTGTTGATGTTGAGGAAATGTCAGTCGGAGACCACACATGTTGTAGATTTAGAGGATATTGAAGTTCAAGACGGAGCCACCTATGAAGAACAACCAGTGAAGATTCTTGATACCAAAGAGAAGGTGTTCTACAACAAATTCATCAGACTAGTGAAGGTTTTGTGGCAACTCCATAGAGTAGAGGAAGCTACTTGGGAATCAGAGCTGGAGATGCGAGAGAAGTACCCTTCTCTATTCTCTATTTAAGGTAAGGTTTGAGGATGAAACTTTCTTTAAGGGGGGCGGATTGTAAATCCCCACACTCTTATCTTTATATAGCAAGTAATTATTTTTGAAATGCTAATATAGGTGATGAGGTATGCATGAACCCTATAGATTTCAATAGTATAAATAAATACTAGGGAGGTAAATTGATTGTGAAATTTAATTTTTGGAAGTGTTTAAGGTTAATAAGAGTAACTAAGTAAATATATTGATTTTTTTAGGTTAAAATAACATTGTCATTGAATCCAGGAGGTCCGAAAAATATTGGGACGTTTACCACATATAACGGTTCAGAGGAATAAAATAGTAATTTTAGTATTTCGAGTGTAAATATACTTTAATTTTGGAATAAATAATAAAACTAAATGTTTTTAGGTTAAAATAACATTAAAAAGGAATCCAGAACGTCAAAAATCTTTAGGATAGTCATATAGATCAAATTGGAGATTCTTAGTGGTAAAACCGTAATTTTGGAGAAAACCAAAACAGCCCATGAACAGTGAAATTCGGGGCTGCTGTGTTTAAAACCCCATTTTCATCCAATTTACTCTCATTCTTTTCACTCCACTCTCACCCCACACCTCTTGAAACCCTAGAGGAAGATTAAGGGAGGAAAAAAAAGGAAGAAGGAAGTCGCTAGAGTTTGGATTCTTGCTTGGAATTTTGATTTAAGATAGGAATTTCTTCTCATTCTCCTACATTGAGGCTAGGGCTTATGTATATATATACTCTTTTGACTTTAAATTCAACATGTATGTCATAAAATCTTTAATTCTTGTCATTCTTGCAATAAATGTCATGTTTCAAACAATCTGGGTAACCATTAAAGCTCTCTTTTTCATCTTCAAACCTTATATTTTAAGAAAATTAGATTTTTCTCTCCATACTTTCTTTGTTTTTGATTTCCAAACTTTAGGCTTTCCATTAAACAAAAAAATTGTATTGATGTTAATCCCTTGCCTATTTTTCTTACATGGTTCTATTGGACAACATATGAGAAATTTTGAGAATTTTGGGAATTACGAACTTTTGTTGAGAAATTGTTCGGGATTGTATCTTATGGAGTTTTTTGGATGAACATGGATGGCCATTGACCGGGTATCGCAGAGTGGGTAGATGTGTGTGGTTCTTACTCCGTGTGGGTTTGAACTTTTCCTACCATTCTAAGTGGGATTGGTGCCTTTGGAGGACCAAACCACTATAAGCTCATGGGTGCCATGTCAGAGGATTAGTATACTATGCTTGGGTTGGATTTGTTATTGCCGGTGCATTGGTATAGGACAATGCATCGGTAGACGCCCTTCCCGAAGTTGATATACTTGCAAGGATTTGTGTGTGGGGGGGCTAGGATATTCTCTATGTGTTTATCCATGCGATTCTCTTACATCAGACTTGAGATACATTGTGGTTATTGTTATTACGTTATCTTTTGGATATGATTATCTTGAAAATTGTTGTTGGAATAATTACTCTTTGGAATGATTATTTATGGTGGGATTGGCTTTACTCTTGCACTTAATTATTGTTAATGTATAAACTTGAGATCTTTTGAAAATATCATGTTTTCTTTCAAAATTTATGTATGCTTTTTGTGAAATGGGACCGACCGTTTTCTACGTTTTTCAAACCTTGTTAGAGTTTGGGAGGATTTTCCTACAGAGCTTAGTGCTCACCCCCTACCAATAATGTTTTTTTTCAAATTTAGTGCTAGAGGAAGATCCCAGCGTTGACGAGCCAGAAAATTGGGAGGTTACACCAGAGGGGAACCTAGATCCCGAGGTGGACATCTAGGGCTATAGTTTATTTGTGTGCTAGACTAGAGAATTTATTTACGATCATGTATAGTCTAGTATTTTGTTTATTCCGCTGTTAAGTTTGAGTATAATTCTTTTGGAATGTAATTGTCATAGCTTGACCTATTCATTTGGGATGATATTGTGGATATTACATATGGTGAATGAAATTTTATTTTGTGATGGGTAAATGGACCCGGTGTGGTCAATATTTATTCATACATGGACCCGGTGTAGTCAATGTAGTATAATTGCACAGGTTGTGTTTTTGGATAGAGCTCCCCGTACAAAGGAGACTCTATCCAAATTTTGTTAAATTAAGGACCCCCGATTTTTGGGGTGTTATAGTCTTAGAATTGTGTGTCTGATAAGTTTTTGGCTCTATGTGTTCAAGGCAATTGTCGTAGCCCACAAAAGCCAATTTTGAGGATCAAACACCCATTTTTTTCATTATTTTTATTTTTGTAATTTTAAATTTGTAAATTAAAATTTTGTTTCCAATCTTAATTATGATTCTAACTGATTAGTAATCAAACATTTTTTTCTATTTTTTGACAAAATTACTTTTCTGAAACCATACTTAAACCATATAGCTAACTAGAAGGATCAACCTAGAATTTTTCAAAAATGAAATAATACAAAACATAAACGACCAAACAAAACTTTACAAACTTTGATGGGGCCATGAGCCCATTGACATCACATGACTCAACTAATGTGACAAATAAATGACACATATCTACCAATAACCAATTTCTTCTCGTTTTGTTTGAATTAAATAAATTGTGTTGAGGAGGGTTTAAATTTATTAGAGACAATTCTGAATTTCTATTTGACAATGGAGTAATGTTAAATAACATAAAATTGACTACATCCCATATGGTGGTGGTCTCCTATGTCACTTGAGCCACTATCCCTCAAGAGGATCAAGCATCTTTTGAGACACTCCACCATCTATAAGATCATGTGCATGGTGTCCACGCCTCCTAACTCCACGCCCACCTCGTGCTCTAGGCCCGCCCTTTTTACAAAAGAGATGGCTTCTGGGTCACTCCCTCACTAGGACCCTCATAATCTCTGAAAGAGTCCTCATTTGGAATAGGAGAGGCAAGCCTATGGGGCATCGGTGGAATAGTCGGTGAAATACAAGGCACATCGGGCAATGGTGTATCTGCCTGAACATTTACATGTGTCACATTTCTTATATCAGCCACCTCATGTGAAGGTGTGTGTGGTGACGCCGATGTAAGCGCATGTGGAGAGGCTAGTGATGGAAAAACCAAAGTAATTGTAGATGCCTGTAAGGGAGGGTCAGTGGATGGTGAAGGGCCATGATGAACAACGGGGACATATAGTGTAGGTGGTGGACACGCTCTGGTGGTGTGTGGAGTAGATAAAGATGGCACAACTGCATGTGATAAGGTGGAAGTAGTATCCATGGCCGATGAGGTGGTTTGTCTAGGGCCCGTGTTGCCGCAGTTGTGTTTGGTATATGGTGTTAAGTGTTGGAATGGAATATGGATTACTTGGTAATGGTCATTCCAATGTTTGGTTGGCTGGAATAAACATTGATTGCTATTCGTAAGGAATAGTTAATCCTCCAAATCTTGGGATTAAGCATTACCAAATCTAACAAGGTATTTCTTATTCCCAATCCACCCAGAATGGCCCCAATAAAAAAACCTGATCACTTTTATGCGCTCGATCACGATCCCCCTAGTCTCTCGTTTCACAGTCTCTTGCTCCTCTCGTCTCTTCTCAGTCTCTTGCTACTCTCTTCTCTTCTCAGTCTCTGGGTCCTCTCGTCTCTTATTTTCTCTCTTGTTAACACTATCCCTCTTCAGTCTCTTGCTGCTCTCGTCTCCTCTCATCCCCTCCCAATCACTTTTTGCCTTTCCTTCATCTTTGTATGTATCAAAAGGTTACATTGGTGACCAGGATCAACGTATAATGGCTCAAATGCAACCTAATATACGGTAATTTAGTCAATTATTCTTAAATCTATAACTTCCAAAGATATAATTTTCAGATGCAACCCTTCCCTATGTGGTCCTCTGTGTCCGAGTGTGTGTGTTCGTACTTCACTTGATAATCATATTAGGTGAGAAGGATTGGCATTTTTTTTTCTTCCTTTCTTTGTGTTTTTAGATAGTTTAGTTTATCTTTGCATTCATATACATTTGGATGCAGTGATGCCCAAAACCCATTCGATGATATTCCTAATAGAAATGAAAAAAAATGATTGTCAAGTTGTGTTATTTTTTCTAATAGTAATCCGAAAGAATTTTTGTTTTCTGTTTCATTTAGTTTTTATTATTTGGAATTTAATTGGTTTGTTAAATAAATTCTGAAATCTTGTTTGTTTTGTGACTTATTTAAAAAAACAAATATAATTCAAGTGCATTCATGTATGAATGATTACTTGCATACATTGTTACTTATCCAAAACACACAAAAGGCTAGACCTAAAATTGGAGCAATTTTCTTTAGGAAAAATATGCTTCAAAGAAGCACATCAAAAGCCCACATTTGAAAGGTTGTAATGCTACTTTTGCATTGTGAATATAAGTTTTTGAATTAGAGTAAAAAATAAAGGTTGAAAGTCAAGGCTAATTTTCATATGTTCGGTTACAAAGGTATATTTAGAGCTCCAAATGCATATTTAAGGTAAAACTAGGACGTGGGGAGTTGTCTTCACTTTTTGAATATAACAGATTTCAATATTCTT
Source organism: Ilex asprella (assembly GCA_023539305.1). Lineage (NCBI taxonomy): Eukaryota > Viridiplantae > Streptophyta > Magnoliopsida > Aquifoliales > Aquifoliaceae > Ilex > Ilex asprella. The sequence goes on along the minus strand of CM042184.1, from coordinate 39,899,359 downwards.
TGCAAGAGTTAGCAAAAGTGTGTGAAATGCGCTCTACTGAGGCAAATTTTAATTATTCACCCATCATTTATTTTTAACCTCTTCCATTAATTGTATAGTTTAAGTGAAATCTGCCCAAGTATCTATTTAGATTAAGAGATAATATGGTACTCTGTTTGATTATGAGTTTTCTTATGCTTATAGTTAATGGAATTGTCCACAGTTGTGTTGAAAAAGAGAAAGATACTTACAGTCTATTGATTTTTAGTTGTTGAGACAAGATGAATCATTAAATGCTGATGAAGCCTAGATGCCCTCGAGTTGTTGTGCTTTGTCCCACAAGGGAGCTATCTGAGCAGGTTCTTATACACCTCCATATAGATATATTTTAGAGCTCCACTATTAGAAATTATTATCCAACAACTAAAATCAGCTAGGCATTCAGATTTGTTGGATTTCACTTACTGTTGAATATATAATTTTCATTAGGCACATATCTTTCAAATTGTAATGTGCAAAATGTATGCATGTGTTTGATAAGAATGGTATATAGACAATCAGGGAGGAAAAAGAAAGCCCCAAAATAGCTGAGAGACAAGCATCACCTCCTTGGACAGGTCTTTCTTTACCTTTTTCGTTGAACCAACCCTCAAAAAAGGTACCCTTTTCTCCCTCCTGATCCTATGCTTTCCTTCAACTTTTTCCTTTTTCTTTTCTAGTTTTTATATGTGTAATGGGATGCTTTTTTGTATCATATGTAGATGCATTTGCATATAAGTATATGTATACAGGTTCAGTGATTGTTTCTTGGTTTATAAACTTTTCCTACTTGATCTGAGACATATGTCAGAACTGTGATAGCTTCATCATTGTTGTTGATTTCATTTAATTGCGAGATCAGTGTTTATTTTGGTATTAAATTGATCTTTTGAGAAAATTTTGTATGTTTAGCCAGAGACGGTTGTGAGACCTGAGTTTTAGTGGTAATTTTGTTGGTGAAGATTGAATAACAGTTTTTATTGTTTTCTTGATCTTGCAATGAGTTTGTGTGAAATTGAATTAATATGTTTTGACCATCAACACCTTTTAAGAAAGTGTGGCATATTTGTATCTACCCATGTGAGTTGCACTTGATGCAAGAAAATGTAGTGATTCATATTAGGTAGCTATTACATCATTCAAAATTTATTTGACTCTGGTGTATCTTATTCATTTATTTCTGCATCATGTGTGAGGGACTTGGGCTTAGAGGTTGAGACTTTGGAAGAACCATGTGAGTTCTCCCCTTGGAGCTAGGGTGAGTGTTGATCAGATATGTCAGTGTTGTGAGTTAGAGATCTCGAAGATTTTACTCACCGTGAACCTTAGGGTTATGGACATGTCAGAGTTTGATGTCATTCTTACGATGGACTGATGACGGCACACCGAGTTGTCATTGATTGTGATAGAAAGAGGGTCACTACCTACACACTAGAGGGTGTTTGTTTCAAGTTTCAGGGAGATAAACACGATGTTTTACCTCAAGTAATGTATGACTCCCATTGGCATGGACAGTTGATGGGTTGACTAGCAAGCCTTACCCTAGAGGACGAGGCAAGACAGAAGTTTGGTCTACCTCAGGTGGTTTGTGAATGTGAGAATTTTTTTCTGAACGAACTACCGGGATTACCTCCACATTGGGATGTGGACTTCACCATTGAGTTGCACCATGGTACATCGCCCATTTTTATGATACCGCATAGAATGGAACCTACAAAATTGCAAGAACTCAAAGTCTAATTGCAAAAATTGATGGACAAGGGCTTCATTAGATCGAGTACCTCACCTTGGGGCACTTTGGTATTGTTTTCCAAGAAGAAGGATAAGACTATCCGGCTATGTATAGACTATATGCAGTTGAATTAGGTTACTATAAAAAATAGATACTCTTTGTCAAGGATTGATGATCTGTTTGATCAACTAAGAGGGGCGTGGGTCTACTCCAAGATATATCTACACATGGGTTACCATCAGTTGAGGATTAGGGAAGCAGATATCTCTAAGACGACGTTTACGACGAGGTATGGACATTTCGAGTTCACGGTGATGCCTTTTGGATTGACGAATGCCCCGATGGCATTCATGAATCTCATGCATAGGGTGTTCCAACCCTGTCTATTTTAGTTTGTTGTGGTCTTTGTTGATGACATTTTGATCTACTTCAAGTCTAAGGAGGAGCATGGGAGTCACTTGAGAGTTGTTCTCCAGACCTTGAAGGACCATCAGTTGTATGTTAAGTTTAGCAAATGTGAATTTTGGCTTATAGAAATGAAGTTTTTGGGACACGTGGTGTCAGTTTCGGGTGTGTCAGTTGACTTGGAGAAGGTTGAGGTGGTTATGAGTTGGGAGAGACCGAAGTCAGTATTCAAGATACGCCATTTCTTGGGATTGGCGGGGTACTACAGAAGGTTCATTGAGGACTTCTCCTGAGTTGCTGCACCTATGATGAGATTGACCCAAAAGGGGGTTAAGTTTCAGTGGGATAACTCGTGTGGAAAGGTGTTCCAAGAATTGAAGAGGAGACTTACTTCAGCTCTTATTTTGATAGTCCTAGAGAGGAGACAGAGGTACACAGTGTATTGTGATGCCTCAAAGGACGGGCTTGGTTGTGTTTTGATACAGTCCGGGAGGGTGGTGGCTTATAGTTCTCAACAGTTAAAGAACCATGAGCAGAATTACCTTACACGCGACATGGAGTTGACGACCATTGTCTTTGCCTTGAAGGCTTGACGCCACTATTTATAGGGTGAGCAGTTTGAGGTGCTTTCGGACCATAAAAGTCTAAAGTACATATTTATACAGCGAGATCTCAACATGAGACAACACAAGTGGATAGAGTATTTAGAGGATTATGACTTCACTTTGTATTACCATCCTGGTAAGGCAAACGTGGTGGCTAACGCACTCAGCCAGAAGTCATGGGGAGTTTTGACCAGTGTGACTTCTCGAGAGTGGCAGATGCTCGAGACCGTGGGTCAATTCGGACTACCATACATGAGTCAAGCTCAAGACACTTTAGGGAGTTTAGTGGCTATGTCTTCTCTACTAAGCAAAGTGATCCAGTTCTAAAGGCAGGATGCATAAATATTGCCCATCAGGGATTGGGTACAGTCGAGTACATGTGATGAAGGTTTTGTCCATTCACGCGAATGGTAATCTTCGGTATAGGGGAAGAGTTATGGTTCCCCAGTCTACGGATCTAAGAGAGGAGATCCTTAGGGAGTTTTCTTGTTCTTATTTTGTTGTGCATCTAGGTGGCACGAAGATGTACCATGATTTTCGTCGCGAGTACTATTGGAGCGAAATGAAGAGATACATTGGGGACTTTGTCAGTCGATGTCTCATGTGTCAGCAGGTCAAGGCTGAGCACCATTGACCCACAGGATTGCTCTAGCCCTTGGAGGTGGTTGAGTGGAAATGGGAACATGTCATAATGGATTTTGTGACCCACTTGACATGACCATCGCGAGGACATGACACGATGTAGGTGGTAGAGGACTGGCTTACGAAGTCGACACACTTTTTGACAATGCGGATGACCTTCACATTGGAGGAGTTCTACAAACTTTATATACGAGAGATAGTCTGGCCGCATGGGGTGCCCATATCTATAGTATCGGATCTGGATTCCAAGTTTATGGCTCATTTTTGGGAGAGTTTTCAGTAGGTCATGGGGATACAGTTGATGATGAGCATATCTTTTTCATCCCCAAAAGGATGACCATTTAGAGAGAACTATCCATACTTTAGAGGATATGCTACGAGCATGTGTCTTAGATCTCAAGGGTAGCTAAAAAGAGCATTTACCCTTAGTGGAGCTCGTCTATAACAACAGTTATCAGACGAGCATATAAATGGCACCCTATGAGGCACTATTTTGGAGGTCTTGTCGTTCTCCAGTTTGTTGGACGGAGGTGGGAGAAAGAAATTCTTTGGGTCCGAAATTGGTTAGAGACATCTCAAAGAAGGTGGACTTGATACGAGAACGTCTTCTCATGGCTCAGAGCCGATAGAAGAGCTGTGTTGACAGACATCGGCAACATCTAGAGTTTGAGGTGGGAGACCATGTCTTCTTAAAGGTGATGCCTAAGAGGGGAATGGTCAGGTTTAGGAAGCGAAAAAAGCTGTGGTCAAGGTATATCGGGTCATTCAAGGTACTAGAGAGTGTTGGTACAGTTCCTTACCGGTTGGCATTGCCGCCAAATTTGTCAGGTGTTCACGCGGTGTTCTATTTCTCTATGCTCCAAAAGTATACTCCAGATCCGATACATGTGGTGGATTGGGCTGAGTTGATAGTTGATACGGATGAGACCTTCGAGGAGGGACCGATGTGTATCATGGATAGCCGAGAACAGGTTTTGCGAGACAAGACCGTGAGATTGTGTAGGTGCTATAGCAGCACCAAGGTGTGGAGGAGGTGACATGAGAGCGTGAGGACACTATATGTACCGGTTATCTGTTCTTGCTCGAGGATGGAGGTAAATTTTTGTAACCATAAATATTGTATTACTTGTTGCATATGCATGCGATTAAGTGTACATGAGTGTGTGAATTTCGAGGACGAAATTATTTTAAGGAAAAAAAATGTAAAACCCAGATAAATTTGAATTTTAGTGAAAAAATGGCAAAACGATAAATTGCCACTTTAGTACGGGTTGAAAACCTGTATTTTTCTAGAACTTAGAAGATTAAACGGAACTCATCGTTGGATCGTCTCGTGAAATCTAGCTACCCAGTCAATTTTTGTCGAATTCTGAGATAGTCAGAATTTTCACGTTTTACGAGACGACAGGATGTCAAATGATCTCAAAAATGACTTTGGAAATAAATTTTCTAAAGTTTTGAATTAATTTAAAGGAAGTTCATATAAAAATATTTTGAACTTAAACTGGGATAAAATTTAATTATTTTTATGAAAACGAACTCGAGAATGGAGGACGCGTGGCGCGACGTAGACCAAGCATTAAAGAGTATAAATAGGAGACAAAAATCTGATTTTCTACAAAAAAAGAAATATATGTTGGGTTTGCTAGGTTTTAACGTTGGAAGAGGAAGAGAGGAAAAAAGAGAATTCCAAACTTCTCTCTACGATCTACGGAGTTCTGTCGGTGGGAATTCTTCGGGCCAAGTATTAAAGTCGATCTACGCGACGAGGGCTACGCAACCATACCAAAAAGGATGAGTTTCACCGAAGTTCAAAGGAGGGATTTTGGGGAAAGCTTGGTTTTGGGCAAGATTTGGGTTCTTAGAGCTTCCTAGCATTGTCTTACGCTTCAAGAAATAGGGTTTTCATCCTAACTAGGTTTATTTCTAACCTTGGACGACTATATGAAATGGG
>CM042184.1:39879334-39893993 GCA_023539305.1 Ilex asprella | reverse complement strand
TAACTAGGTTTATTTCTAACCTTGGACGACTATATGAAATGGGTGGACTGTTACATATATTTTAACATTTGACTATTGTAGTTGATTTAATGAAAATGGGTAAATTCAATGCTTATATGAATTGGTAATTAGAAATTGCTAGCTTGTGATTTTTTAGAAGTTTGAATAAATGGGGTATGTAGAAATCATTTAATGTGATTTCTTGAGTTATGTGATGAATTTGAGCATTTTATGTGATTACATGACTTGGTGCTTTGAAGGTGTTTGAGTAAATGCATATGTGAAATAAAGTGTGTTAATTGCATGAGATTATGTGAAACATGCTTGTGAATTGTTGTTGGATAAAAATGTTGATATATGCTTGATGATGTACTGATATTGTGATGATTTATAGAAATTGTATGCTTTGGATATAATTGTCCATGGAATATGTTGAAATGTGATTGAAATAATTCATATGTCATTCATTACATATTGGACATGATATTGATATTACAATTGTTCATTACATTGCATATGCACGGAGACATCACATTTGGTGGGTGTGTGTGTATGGTTTGATCAAACACCATTCTTGGTGGACGATACTTGAGCTCGGGAAAAGTTGGATCGAAGATTCGACTGAGTCGCATGGTTTACATTGAAAATAGGGTTTGGGTTAGCAAGAAGGGCTAGACAATTCCTCGGGTGCAAGACCTGGTTACTTAGGATACACACTCCCTTGGTTTAGTCCATGAAGTATGTTGGTGTACGCGAAACCGTTGGTGGAAGTCCATTAATTCCGTGTCGGTTGGGTACCTGTTAGTGTATGTCCATAAATACCCACCCCAAGAAAGACCCAAAAATTTATAATGGTCATTTGATGTGTAACATAAATGGTGGATTCATACACATTGACATTGCATGTTTTATGGGAGTCGATAAGAGCTTGGGTTGAAGTGCATGAGTGAATCTCATCTCATTTGATGGCATGACATAGTGATTTCCAACATTAAATTGCATATTCCTAATTGGAATGGTTGTTGTTTGTTGAATGTTGCATGCAGACATTTCATATGCACTTAGGTTGAGGAGTGACCTCTTTAGAAAATACCCTATTGAGCGTAGTTCACCCTTTAAGGAAAAATATTTCAGGTGCGGGTTATACACTGATGGACAACTCGTATTTGGGGCCTCAAGGACAAAGAAAAGCCGACTTGTGGCTTTAAAACCTTATTTTGTAAAACTTTTGTGTAATTCCGTTTTGGACATGTAAATCTATGGAAATGATTGTAAGCAAACTTGTATTAACTATGTTTGATGCATAAATTTATGATATGGGAGTATGAATTGATGTAGATTAGATCTCAAATGGGTCATGTGATTAAATGTTGTATGATTGCACAAATTATATTTTGGGTAGAGCCCCTCGTACAAAGGAGACTCTGTCCAATTTTTGTTAAATTATGGATCCCAAAAAATGGGGCATAACCATATGATATCGAGTTACACAATATCCACGGATATTCTGTGGGTTGATGGGTGATCAACGTGTTGATAGAGGACCACCAGTTATTGGGGTGTCACAATTTGATTGCATGCAAACGATCAAGCTGACGCTGTATTTGATTATTTTCACGTTCAAGCATTGATATGACCTCGTTATGATTGTTTGAGTTTTATGGATGGTACATATCAACCGAACATGTCTTTGATGCCACTAGTTCATGCAAACATCAATATACTTCAAGCTTACAACGCTTGATATATAACTCATGTTATCTTAGTGTGGGTTCGATATGAACACCCGGAGGTGAATTGTAGGTTGTAGGTCCAACAATTACGTATCCAACGTGCCTGAATGGGCGATAAGTGTCAATGGGCTTATTACAAAACTCACACTTTCGTCCATACCACATTACACTATTAGAATCTGTGTAGGATCCAATAGAAGAAACTATGTTCCACGATACTGCTTGGTCATTCAAACGTTGACTGACCACATTACATTATTAGAATATGTGTAGCATCCAATAGAAGGAACAATGTTCCATGATACTGCTTGGTCAGTCGAACGTTGACGTTCGTTGGCTGAAGATGAACTATGTTGTTCATTGCGTGATGAAGAACATTCGGTGATTTAGCTGAATTTTCTATTTGAGGTGGGTCTAGACATTTTTTTCTATGATGTACACAATTATAAATGATGGTTTATATAGGTCCGATTATTCAATTTAAAATTACAATGAAATTATATACAAATTTGACATGACATCACACTGCTAAATGATGACATGACTTCAAACTGTTAAAGTTGTGATATAACAATATTGATAAAGCAATTTTTAATTTTCTATTTCAAAGAGTCAATTCATCTCCAATAGGCTCTTTATTTAGACTTGCTAAAATAGAGAATTCAATTCGACTTTCTACATTTGGAGAGTCAACCTTACTATCTACTTTATAATTAATGAATGAAAAAATAATATATGTCCATTTTGCAATAAATGTTATTCATTATAAAGACTATTTCTAATGAAATAGAAAGTCTTATTGCAGTTGTCAAATAAAAAAAAAAGGGGAGAATTACACTCACACCCCCTGACATTTGAAGTATTACACCCAGACCTCTTAAAGTTTGTACATGCGTAACACTTAGACCTCTGCTGTAAATATATCAATTAATAAATTACATTCAGACTTCCTGAAATTTGTAAACATATATTACTTAAACCCTTTAAGTTTAAAATTTTATATTTACATCAAAAATATTTCAATCAAAGATAGAATATTAAATATTTTAAATTTTACAATTAAAATTCATGCTCTATTGTATCATTTATTGTAACAAAATAAAAATTTAAAATTTAAAATTTCCTTAAAAATCGTAATTAGTATACAATTATATAGTCTATTAAAATTAAAATACCAAACAATCCCAATTGAAGCTAAAAGATATCGTGTTCATTACAATTTGACCCCTTGTTTAATTTTTTTAGTTTTATTATAAAAAAATATTATTTAATTAGAAAGCACCATTTAGAGATGCTATTTAGAAATAGAATAGAGTGGGATGGACTCTCCAAACGTGGAGAAGCAAATCAAGCTCTCTATTATAGCTAGTCGAAATAGAGAGCCTATTAGAGCTTATTTTTTGTTGTTGATTCTCTAAAATAGAGAGTTGAATGGGAATAAAAAGTCTATTGAAATTGCTTTTCTCAACCACGAATAAATGGGATAACTTGACACTATCATTAACATGATAAGATATAGAATCAAGAGCTTTTCTACAAAAAAAATTTAAGTTTATTGTTGTAGTAAAAACCAAATAGCAATTGTTTATAATTTGGTAATTAAGGCAACAAACAAACAGACACACAGAAAGAGGAAGTGGGAAGAAGAGGGGTGGTGTTGTGGTGGTGGTGGTGGTGGAGGAGGCGGGCGCTAAACAGTGAATTGATCTAGAATTACAGTAATGACCTTGATATCACTTTGTTGAAATCAAGAAAACAATTAATACAATTGGAGTAGAGGAAAAAAAATGAAAACTCAAACCAAAATAATTTTTATTCAAGTTGATTATAAACACATCACTTCCTCTACTAACTCGTCATATAACAATTAAAACATCAGCACACCACTTTCTTCTTTATTTGCTACAAATAACATACCTTAGTAAGGCACTTAACTATATGATAAAACTCTAAAAAAAAGTCTACTTCTAGAGAGAGAGAGAGAGGAGAGATCTTTAGACTTGGTTGTACGTGTTAGCAGAGCCAACACACAAACTTTGGTACGGGGAGCGCCTTCTCAATCGTCTGTTCTATCCTGTGAAGTGAGAATTTTGGAGTTGCGGCAGAAAAACATGTAGATGAAATAAAACTGCATTTGGTTTGGCCTCTTGTAGATTGGACCACCCTGAATTATGGAGTACTCAATTTCCTAACATAAAATCAAAAAAAGGTATGCGAATAAATTGGCCAAGAACTGATGAAATCGTCAAGCGTAGTAAAAACACTGCTCCCCCCTTCAACATTTTCCTCCACATTGGGGGGTCGGTTTTTTTTTTTTTTTTGAACAATCAACCATCCTGTGTATAATTCATTAAGTTGAAAAGTTCTGATTACAATCATTCATGAGGAAAGCCTTTAGCTTGGGGAGTGGGGCATCTATCCAATCCATAAGGAGAGAATTCTTTAACTTCGTGGCCGTCACCTAATGAACAACCTTGTTAAGGGCTCTAGGCTTGTGTAAAAAGCTAAGATTAAATGTCCTAGCCAAGTGTCTAATGTCATTAATAATTACATTGATTTCCCATGGTGGAACGTCTTCGGTGGAACTAAGCTTTATGATATTGAGACAATCATTTAGGATAATAGCATGATTGAAGAGTTGGGCCTCCGCTAAAAAACATGCATGTCTGACTGTCTCCGCTTCCGCTAATAGGCTTGAGTCAATTGTGAAGGTCTTTGCGCTGCCAGACATGAATGAGTCTCTATCCTTCCATGCAACTATTAAACAATCAAGAGAAATACAAGAAATAGGAAAAGAGGAGGCTAGGGTTTCATTGATGTTGCATAATTGAATTGAATATAAAGAAGTGTTTTAACCTAAATACAAAGAGACTATATATAGGATAAACAAATGAATAAAATAAAAGACTATTCTACCCTTAATAATTAAAATAACCCTATATTTCTTAACATCTCCCCTCAAACTCACGATGCGGCAGCTACAAGCATCGAGAGTTTGCCAACTAGAAAACAAAAACGGGAAGTAGAATGCGACTTGGTAAAAAAATCTGTAATCTGCAAAGAAGAAGAAACAAAGGGCAAAGTAATGGTGTCATGCTTCAGATGATGATGAGTAAGGTGACAGTCGATCTCAATGTGCTTAGTTCGTTCATGAAAAATCGAGTTGTAAGCAATCTGAATAGAACTCTGGTTGTCACAATACATAGGAGTGGGATGAGAAAGAGAAACTCCCATATCTGTAAGTAACCAACGTAACCAAACAATCTCTTTGGTAGTAGATGTCATAGCACGATATTCTACTTCGGTTGAAGATTGAGAAACAATCGATTGTTTCTTGCTCTTCCAAGAAATAAGAGAATCACCCAAAAAAATAAAGAAACCAGTAATAGACTTGTGATCTGTGGGATCACTGCCATGATCAACATCAGAGTATGCACGCAGCTCCAAGGAAGAGGTGGATGGAAGTGGAGTCAACAACTCACTAACAACTGAGTCAACTACTCACTAACAACTGAGTCAACAAAAGGAAGTGGAGAACGATGCAGAATTGAACTACTAAGTCCTTCAAAATCACTACGAAGTGTTAAAAATTGTACCAATCGTTGTTGCTCTCTACGATCAATATATGCACCACATGCCTTTAATTCTGCCGATTCTGTAAGAGCCAATTGATCCCAAAGATCTGTCATAGCAGAATAAAACTTCTGAATACTCATATTCTTCTGCTGAAGAGCTCGTATGTCATTCTCTAATTGATACTGCTTTGTAAAATTTGATTGAGTGAATAACCTTTACAGATGATCCCAAACCTCCTTTGCTATCTCATACTTTGCCAACTGTGTACCTATAGAATGCTCAACAGAATTGTTAATCCAAGCAATAATTTTTGCATTGTTTGCTTCCCAGGAATCTATCAACGTAGCATAATTTTCATCAGTATTCTTAGGTTTCACAGAAGTTCCACTAACATATCCCCACATATGTTTACCCTTAAGAAAATTTTTCATCACATAACTCCAAAACGAATAATTCTTTCCATCCAACCTCACACTCACAGACTGAAGTGAATCATATCTTTCAGTAGTTATAATTAAACAAACAAAGAAAACCAGATTGCAAAAGAAGGGAAAACGAAATACCAGATTGTCGAATATCCTCAAAAAAAAAATATCAGTTGGATCCGCGAAAGCTGTGTTTGAGATTAAGCCTCGTCCCATGAAACTTAGCTCTGATACCATGTTAAGCAATCAAGAGAAATACAAGAAATAGGAAAAGAGGAGGCTAGAATTTCATTGATGCTACATAATTGAATTGAATACAAAGAAGTGTTTTAACCTAAATACAAAGAGATTATATATAGACTAAACAAATGAATAAAATAAAAGACTATTCTACCCTTAATAATTAAAATAACCCTATATTTCTTAACAGCAACCACTCGACTAGTCTTCGATATATAGGCACCAAGAAATTCCACTACTACTTTGATATATTCAAGTAGTTCGACATATTAAATTTCATCACTCCCTCAGAAATTCCACTACTACTTTGCTCTTGACGTGTCAATATATTAGCGCCTTCTCCATTGGCATTTGCATGCTGCTCATAGACATTACAAAAAAATTTATTTTTAGCCGATAGATTTATATTGTAGCTACAAATATTGTCAGAATATGTTTAGCGACAAAAATTGTTATTGTCATTCAAAGTATGATATTGAAATTATGTAGTTGCTATAATTATTTGTCACCACTAATGATATATAATTAGTGATGAAAAAATATTATTATCATTGAATATATGATAAAGAATTTAATTAATTTAAATGTTGCAACAAAAATATATTACTAATTTATCATTAATTTCAAATATTTAGAGACAATAATTTAACTTTAGTCACTAATAATATAAAATTTTAGTGATAACATTTTTTTTTTTGCCACTGAAGGTCAATTTTAGAGCAGGCAAAAATTTATGGATTTCCCTCACCGTTTTTCACTCGTTAAACCTTTCCCTCGAAATTACTCCCACCGTCTCTCTCTCTCGATCGTCGATCTCTCAACTCCTCAGCCGTCACAATTCCCACTGGTTTGAAGACTCCCTCGAAGACTCCTCCATCGCCACCACTGCCCTGGTTGTTGAGAAGGCTGAGCTCATTTTGAAAATCGACGAGAAGAAGATTAAAGTGCCACCATCGATTGTCACGCATATACTTGCTCTCTCTCTGTGCACGCACAATATCAATGATGATCTCAGAAAATTTCTGGTCGGTTTGATCTTGGCTTTCAAAATTGGATTTCAATTTCTGATCGTCGATCTAGGTTTTTGAAATTGGATTTCAATTTTTGATCGTTTAGGGCACAACTGATCAGCTAGGACACGAAGCCTTATATCTCTCAACCTCTCGGTGATTGTAGATGAATCTATTCAGCAACTGGTTTTCTTTGATTGCAATTTTCAGCTTATGTGTGGAGTAATGGAGTTTTACGAATTGCCTTAGTAAGCTCCTCCCTCTACTCTCTCTCTTCTCTGATTTATTTTTTGCTTTTTTGTATTGTTGTTGTAATTCCGCGTTGGTTTGATTTATGGCTATAAAATTTGATTGATTTATCTATTATTTATTCCAGCATTCTTTCCCTCACCTTCGCTCTTGGGTTCTTACTTGCTAAAGTATCTGTTTTGGCCTCTACACATCCTTAGTTCTCTTGCAGTTCTGCAACATTTTTAATTGCGATCTTCGTTACTTATCTTACTTTATTTTGAAAGTATAAAGAGCTCAGAATTTGGTTTGGGTTGTGATAAGGTTGCATAAGATTGCCACAGGTGGATGAAAATTGTCAATGTTTTTGAAGATGTATAGTTTAGAAATTTTAGTTAGCTGCTAGATTTATTTCATTGAGCAAGCACTTAAAAATTTTTAAAATCCTAAGGTGGAATGTAAAAATTTTATGGTGGAATATAGAAATTGTATATTGGTTCAAATATTCAGTTTAAGCTGTCTACATTTGGAATAGATGAAAAATTTTCACAGGATTACTACAAAGTTTGGAGTTATTAATCGAGCTGAGGACGAAGTTCATGAGTACTCTTTAGTCTGAAACAATCAAGATTCAAAATCCCTGTAGAAGTTTGTCATGCCATTGAAGTTGTCAAACTAGGACATGCTTGAGAATTAGTTAAAGGAATTCTCTCAATTGTTTAATTTGAAGATAATTTATTCTAGATTGCTTTCCCATATAATTAAACTGTGTATTGTCTATTTATATGACTTTCCGTCTGAGTTCCACTTTCACAAATGACCCTTATTGTACACAATGATGTCTACATTTCATCTAGTGGATGATTATTTCACACAGAACAATTTCATCCAGGCCGTTCTTTCTCTCTATGCCAGTGGTTGTACAACTGGCTCGTATCACATCAATCACTCATTATATTTGACTTTTTTCTGCCTTATGCACTTGATTATTGAATCAGTATTGTGTCTGAATAGATATAGTGCTTGATTCTGGTGATGGTGTGAGCCACACGGTTCCAATTTTTGATGGTAGAGATCTCACAGATTAACCTTATGAAGATTCTCACCGAGAGAGGCTACATGTTCACCACAACTGCAGAACAGGAAATTGTTCGTGATATGAAGGAGAAGCTTGCTTTTGTTGCTCTGGATTTCGAACAGGAGTTGGAGACTGCCAAGAACAGCTCGTATCTCCCCTCTTTCCTCCCTTCCACTCTTTTAAGTCACATTTTTGGAGATGATATTTCAATGCTTGACTGACCTTCTATGTACTTTTCAATATTGCAAATGTGGATCTCAAAGGCTGAGTACGACGAATCGGGGCCTGCAATTGTTCACAGGAAGTGCTTCTGAGTTTGTTTGGTGGGTACATCTTGTTTTGATGTTGGTTAAATGCTTTGTTTGCAGCTAATTTTTTGGTTGTAAGAGGAAAAGAGGGAGGGGGATGGGTGTGCCTTGGTTTTTCAAGGGGAAAAGGAGTCCCATCTTTAGTTTTCAATGCTTTGAAATAGACTTTAATAAAATGATGCACAAGCTTCTCGTCAAGTGGATTGTTCCTTCTAGTTGAATAGCTGCTTTTAAAAAATTATCGTATTTGAAATCTTTACTTATTTCACAATGATTTAATCATTGGAAGTGGTGAAACGGGTTTCTAGAAGGGCTAATGCTTCCTTTTTGGTTGATTTCAGGGTTAGGGCAATTTCTGCTCTGGTCATCTGCCTTGTTTAATAAGAAGTTCGGGCTGTAGTGTGGCTGCGGGCTTGAATTAGAATAAGAAAGTCAAAAAATGATTTTGTAAGGTCTCCTTCCTCCTATCATTTGTCCTATCTATATATGTTTTTTCATGCGAGTAGCTTTGCATGGTTATGCTCTGTATTCTATTTGGGTGAAGCATTGGACTGTTATGTAGCTTGGTAAACTGGTATAAAAATGGAATATATTATGGTCTTTGACGCTTTTGTTGAAAGGAGATTCTTACAAAGCAACGATGGGTATTGCAAATGACATGCTAATAGATGGTTAACAGAAGTCAGTGATTTTTCTCTAGTTTGTGTTCATCCTGTGACAAATTTTTATATTGTCGTATACATGAATTCGATTGTGGTATTTGTCTGTGATCAAGCAGACTTGTATGCTTATTTGCATTTGTACATTTTACTTACTCAAGCAGACTGATATGCTCACAATCTCATAGGGCTCTTTGCCTCTGTCACTGGAACAGCCTGTTATGTAGTCCTGATTTTCTTCAATGAATTTCTATTAATGTTGGGTAATTTATGTTAGGTACAAACCAGGGGAAGCTCTGAAAACAGCTTTGGAAGGCTCGCCTCCAAAGACCAAAGACAAAAGATTTAATAATTTGCCAAAAAACGGATGTGTAGTTGAGACTTGATTGTTATGCAATTATTTTTTTTTGTTCATTCTTATTATTTGATGATGACGCATTGTACACATACAATTTAACGATTCTAATATCAGAATATTATTTTCACGTGATTTGATTTGAGAATTATATTTTTGAAAGTGAGAGTTTATTATGTTGTTTTTTTTATTAGGTATATATATTGATTCATTAAACTATAACAGGTACGGGAAATTTGAAAATATTGAAAAATAAATTCTTTTAAATATGCAATAGGTATTTTTGTTCATTTTAATGTATTAATTAGTAATGACAATAAGTCGTGAAAAAATTATGTTTCAAATTTTAGTGGTGATTTTAATTGTGGGTAAAATATATTTTTTTAGTTGCAATTAATTGTTGTCACTAAAAGTCAGTTTTTAATCGGACTTTTAGTGGTGACATAGTATATTTTAGTGACAAAATTTAGTTTACTTGCTACACTAATTATGACGGCTAAAAATTTCACATTTGGTGACATTTTTTATGGTGCAACTAAAAAATTTATTTTTAGTGGCAACAATTAAATGTCATAGCTAAATGATTTAGCCACACGCATATTGCCGCGGCCTAGTGACAATAAAAATATTGTCATTAAAATATATAGTGACAATTTTTATTCATTTAGCCGTAATAATTTTTACGGCTAAAAGACAAATTTCTTGAAATGAGAGTTGTTTAATGGATGTACGTACCTTTCCTATATATCGATCCCCTAGGGTTTGCTTGCAGTATAAAGGTGATCACCACCTCAATCCCTTCGTTTTGCACATCCAACTCACTGATCATGTATTGCAACGTGACGTTCCAAGTAGGATTGGTCTTATCTACCGGAGGTCGTTTCTTTGTTTTTGCATTGCCTGCAATAGAAACCACTGCATAAACCTTCCTCCTTAATATCTCAGGTACGTTTCTCAGATTAGTAGCTGATATAAGTTTGAGATCAAACTTTCTACACTCCATTTTTTTGTATTCTGAGGTGTAGACTAGAAAGTCCACCCATTAGTGTCCTTCATATATAGAGACGATTGAGAATTATTAGCCAAGCAAATGTAAAATAAAAATCTTATAGCAATTTGCAACTTGAAAGGGATTTGCCGGAAATAATAAGTTCAAGCTTCACACGGTTTCCAAATGTTGACCTTGTCCTCCTCTTATAAATAAAATAAATGCGAGGTGGTTTACTATGACAGAAAATTAGAGTCATGTTTAAATGAAAAAAATAAACAAAATTTTCATGCTTACAATTAATTTTTGGATAGTGAACTACTTCTACTCATTAGACACGAGTCTTTGGCGAATGCCCTCAACATTCTTCTTGCGCCATGCCTCTTGCGCAAAAGAGACTTCATGTCATTGCGTGGACTTGCTTGGTTGAAGAACATTATTATTACTATATTAACTTACCCAAAATTGCGAGTAAGTGATTATTGTACCATAGTTAAACCCTAGATTCTAATACCATGTTAAAAGATTTAACACAAGACACCTTACAAATAGACATATAGACTAATTTAGAATGTATTAACCTGAATCAGTTTTTTTTTTTAAAAAAAATTAGATTTTGTGATGATTAAACATTTGTTTCGTTGCACTTGCATTGGTCAACTAAAAAATGGAGCGTTTCAAAAATATTTTGAAAATATATTAGAAATATAATGAAAATAAAAAATGTAGAAATTTATTGTGAAATACCTCGAACCATGAATCAAGATATTAATCACTAATTAATTTAAAGTTTTGACGAAAATCAAAATATTTTGATCGGTACATTCATCTTCTGGGGTGTTGCCTTGCATTTGAAAATCAGAAATGGCAAGACAATATACAACATAAAATGGGCATCAGGATTCCATGTACTTTTTCATTTTCTCCTTAGCATTATTACTATTTAAAGGTGTGTTCCAGTCCACTTCTGATTAAACACTCCTCCAAGTTGTCATCCCATTTGACAAACAAACAATCATGGCCTTAATTCCATAAGTAGTAGATTGGAGGATTTTTGTAAACTCCCACGTGTTTATATTAATATAGTAATGTAATTATTTAGTAATTCTTATATATGTAATGATGTATGCATGAACTATGTAGATTGTAAGAGTAGAAATAAAAATTTTAGTTGAGGTAATAGAGTATGTTGTAGAAGTTGGAAGTATTCCAGAGTGAAAACGCACTTTAGAAATAATTTGGGTAAGAAGGATTTTTGACACTGCCCTAGTGTTTGGATCATAACTTTTTATTCTGATTTGCATTTGGTCTAAAATTTTGACAATAGATATTAGACTTCCAGGACTACAAAAGCGTATTTCACAAATATTTTCCAAATCGACATCTAAACAGGAAAAAACTTCACTAGAAGTTTCAGCAGAAACTGGGATGAAGTTCGAACGTGAATCAACGTTCGAACGACCTTGAGTCCCAATACTTTGGTATCTGATGAGCTCTAATGGAAATGCAAAAGTACTGGGAGCAACCAACGTTCGAAAGCCAAAGTGACGTTCGAATGTAAATCAATAAATTGCACTAGTGACATTCGAACGCTAAATGACGTTCGAACGTGACTTACGGATTTGGGTTCCAGAATCGCGCACAAGAGGCCATTTTGTAACGCCCCAAAATACACCCTGGACGGCATTACATTCCATAACCATTCATACCATGAGAGCACTAAGACAAACCATCAATAAAGAAGACTTCATAACAATAATTCATAACATTTACATCAATATCCCAAAAGAATATGCCATCTTTGGCCTTTACATTCCCAATGAAAATTTACTATTATAGCGCAGCGGAAATTACAAAAGAAATCTAGACTATACAGTGTTTTAAAATAATATTCTAGTCTAGAACAAAAATAAACGACATCTCTAGATGTCCCACTCGGGATCCAAGTATCCCTCTAGTGAAGCCTCTCCAAGGTACGGCTCGTTAGCACCGAGATCCTCCTCTAGCACCAAATCTGAAAAATGTAATTTGTAGGGGGTGAGCACGAAGCTCTGTAGCCACATTTCTCCCAAACTCAAACAAGGTTTGAAAACATAGAAAACGGTCGGTCTCATTTCACAAGTAACATATGTATAACCTTTGAAATAAAACAGGGGCATTTTAAAAAGGGATCTCAAGTTTAAACAGTAGCAATAATCAAATAAACGAATAAAAGGAGTTTAGCAACAATAACCAATATTCCAATTTAAGCTATTTAGAAAAAAGGGCTTCTCCCCTATGCATTGTCCCATACCAATGCATCGGCAAGAATGACCCAACTCATAATGCCATATATTTTCGGTTCATCCCCGTACCATGTATGATGATTGCTTCCCATGAATCTACCCCACGATTATACCTAGTCCACCAATCACAATCACAATCATAATCACAGTCACAAGCACTTTAGAAAGGGGCGTCTACCATCACAATGGCAGTGACGAGTCTCTTCCTAGGAAAAGTATACTATCCCTTGTTCGAACTCCAGTGAACGATAGTGGTTGCATTACCAAATGACAACTCACTACAAGTGTTAGGAAACCATCTCCCCCCCATTGGGGTAGACTAACCTCTAACACTCTACGACATCTCTCGAAGGTAATCCAAGTCCATCACAACACCCATACATTGAGGAAACCGAGAATATGCTCAATTCACAACAATTTCACCAATATAGTAAAATCCCCAATTTTTCTCACATGTGTCATATAATCGAATAACTCAAGAAAATATGCAAGAGATCATAATCTATATTATTTTGTTGTACTATATTCAACACTAAAGTTTTGAAATCAAGAATTAAGAACAATTTAAAGAAAAGTTCATCTCTCTTGGAATCTAGGGTTTTTAAGCAAGAAAATGGATTCAAGGGTTAATCAAACAATAATATCGTTTAAATCATGGTAGTAGTCACAAGGTATTAAGAAACAATGATTATATAGCATACATGTATAATTTAAGGTGAAAAGATTACATATATATAGGCCCTAGCCTCAATGTAAGTGAATGAGAGAAAACCCCCTACCTTGAATCCAAGAGTTTTAAGCTAACCCAAGCTCCAAAGATCTCCTTCTTGTCTTCTCTTAGGGTTCCAAGAGGTGTGGGTAAAGGTGTAGTAAAAGTGTAGAATAAGAGAGGAGAAGAATGGTGTTCTTGAGAAATTTCGGTTTTGATTTCTATAAGGTGTGAAGCTATCTTGATCTTGGTGTTTTTCCCTTTCTTTATCTCCTCCTAGGGCTCTAGGATGTTTGTGGTGAGAATAAGATGAAGAATGGGGCAAATAGGGCTTGGAATGGGGTTTTAAAACCCAAAATCCCGACTTTTTAACTGTTCGGAAGGCTCCAGGGAAGTGGTACCGGTACTGGGTACCGGTACCATTTAGCTACTGGTTTCGGGGTACCGGTACCATTTGACTGCCTCGACTTCCAGTGCAGTTTTGACCCATTTAGAGGTCGAATTGGAAAATTTTCATTAGAGACACTTTTGTAGCCCTTGATGTCTACTATCTACTGTCAAAATTTCAGATCAATTGGATATAAGGAGAAAAAGTGATGGGCAAAATACTAGAAGGTGTCTAAGATAATTTTTACCCAAATTCACTCTAAAGTGGATTTTAACTCGGGAATGCTTTCTAACCTCTAATACATCTCATATTACCTTTCCCAAGGTTGTTCGACCTTCCGGATTCAATGGACACCTTTTTTTGACCCAAAAGTATTTAGAAATTCATCTAATCCCCATTTCCATGTTTCAACGTCTTTGAAACTCAAACTTTCCAATCAATACGCGTCTCTAGTATTTATCCTATTATTAAAATTTATATGGTTTATCCTTACCTCATTATACATATCCACATATTCACAACAATATTTTACTATATATATCTATACAAATATATAAAAGAAAATACGGGGTGTTACACATTTCTTCCACTATAAATACTTAATGACGCCTCCATTAGCCCCATTTCAACATTTCTAACCCTAGAGAGGTTTAGAGAGGAAGAAAGAAAGGGAAAAA
>CM042184.1:39829283-39878934 GCA_023539305.1 Ilex asprella | reverse complement strand
AAGAAAAGTTCATCTCTCTTGGAATCTAGGGTTTTTAAGCAAGAAAATGGATTCAAGGGTTAATCAAACAATAATATCGTTTAAATCATGGTAGTAGTCACAAGGTATTAAGAAACAATGATTATATAGCATACATGTATAATTTAAGGTGAAAAGATTACATATATATAGGCCCTAGCCTCAATGTAAGTGAATGAGAGAAAACCCCCTACCTTGAATCCAAGAGTTTTAAGCTAACCCAAGCTCCAAAGATCTCCTTCTTGTCTTCTCTTAGGGTTCCAAGAGGTGTGGGTAAAGGTGTAGTAAAAGTGTAGAATAAGAGAGGAGAAGAATGGTGTTCTTGAGAAATTTCGGTTTTGATTTCTATAAGGTGTGAAGCTATCTTGATCTTGGTGTTTTTCCCTTTCTTTATCTCCTCCTAGGGCTCTAGGATGTTTGTGGTGAGAATAAGATGAAGAATGGGGCAAATAGGGCTTGGAATGGGGTTTTAAAACCCAAAATCCCGACTTTTTAACTGTTCGGAAGGCTCCAGGGAAGTGGTACCGGTACTGGGTACCGGTACCATTTAGCTACTGGTTTCGGGGTACCGGTACCATTTGACTGCCTCGACTTCCAGTGCAGTTTTGACCCATTTAGAGGTCGAATTGGAAAATTTTCATTAGAGACACTTTTGTAGCCCTTGATGTCTACTATCTACTGTAAAAATTTCAGATCAATTGAATATAAGGATAAAAAGTTATGGGCAAAATACTAGAAGGTGTCTAAGATAATTTTTACCCAAATTCACTCTAAAGTGGATTTTAACTCGGGAATGCTTTCTAACCTCTAATACATCTCATATTACCTTTCCCAAGGTTGTTCGACCTTCCGGATTCAATGGACACCTTTTTTTGACCCAAAAGTATTTAGAAATTCATCTAATCCCCATTTCCATGTTTCAACGTCTTTGAAACTCAAACTTTCCAATCAATACGCGTCTCTAGTATTTATCCTATTATTAAAATTTATATGGTTTATCCTTACCTCATTATACATATCCACATATTCACAACAATATTTTACTATATATATCTATACAAATATATAAAAGAAAATACGGGGTGTTACACATTTCTTCCACTATAAATACTTAATGACGCCTCCATTAGCCCCATTTCAACATTTCTAACCCTAGAGAGGTTTAGAGAGGAAGAAAGAAAGGGAAAAATAAGAAATTAGAGTGTTGATTCAAGTTGGGGAAGATCAAAATCTCAAGTTCTTCACACCAAACTAAGGAAGAAGGTAGGAGTTTTCTTCCATTCTTGTTCATTGAGGTTAGGGTTCATATATATGTATGTTTTACTTCTAAATCTTAGATATATGTTATGAAATACTTGTTTCTTGAAGTCCTTACAAATATCACCATGCCTTGAAGGTATTTATGGTTTGATAGCCATAAAAACCCTAGTTCATGAGAAATATGGATTTTTCTTCTTAATGTTCCTTTGTTCTGATTTCAAAATTCTAGTGCTTGATTAAATACTAAAAATTATATATTTGATGATCGCTTGCTCATTTTTCTTAAATTGATCCATTGGAAAAATAAATGTGAATTTTGATATGAAATTTGGGGACTTATGACTTGAGAAAATGGTTGGTATTGTATCTCTTGTATGGTTTGTTATGACGAACTTGAATTGCCTTCGAGAGCTGTCGTAGAGTGTTAGATGTTAGTCTATCCTAGTGGGGGTGTGAGATGGTTTCCTAACACTTGTGGTGGATTGTTGTTTATGAGAGCAACCACTATTGTTCACGTAGGTTCGAGGTCGAGGGATGTATACCTTTCCTGGGATTCGTCAATGCCGTGGGAGATGGTATACGACCTTCCTAAAGTGTTTGTGATGTGCCCTGCGGGGAATGATTGAGATTGTGTGGTTGTGATGGGTGAACGAGGTAGAATCGTTGTGTAGATTCCTGAGAAGCAACCAACATGAGAATATGAAATGATGTTACTGAAATATTTGTTAATTGCTTCAACTTCTTATCAGTTTATTCTTGTCATTGATTCATGGTATTTTGTACACTTGATATCATTTCAACTATCATGGTTTTACTCCTTCATTCAATATACTACTACTGAATAAACTTGAGATCTTATAAACTGTCACTGTTTTTCTTTCAAAAGTTATATATGATATTTGTGAAAATGAGACCAACTGTTTTATATGCTTTTGAAACATTGTTCGAGTTTGGGAGGATTTTCCTACAGAGTTTAGTGCTCAACCCCTACAAACAATATCCTTTTCAGATTATGGTATAGAGGAGGAGCTCGGAGTTGATGAACCGATACATTGGGAAGCTCCAATAGATGGGAACGTGAATCCCGAGATGGATATTTAGAGCTACATTTCCTTATGTTCTAGACTAGAAAATTTATTTTGAGACAATGTAAAGTCTAATATTTTTGTTATTCCGCTGCAAGACAATAGTTAATTTTTGAGATGTAATGACTATAGTTTAGCATATTCTTTTGGGTGCTGTTGTATATCTTGTGGATGATGAATGAAATTATATTTGGTTATGAAGTTCATTTAGTTGCTCTCATGATGTGATTGATTTTAGATAATAATGCAGGGTTGATGGAAAAATAATAATAATAATAATAAGTTCATCAAATTGGGCCCAAAATCTTACCTGTTTATGGTGGCAATCTGTTTTGATAGGCCAACATAACAACAATTATCAAGGCAGAAGCACTAATTTCAAAAGTTCATCAAATTGGGTGCAAAATCTTATTCTGTTAATGCTAGTGGAATCACATTAAATTAAAGAAAATAATTTGAAGCCAAATAAACTTAAATTAAATTTGAAAAACAGAAACTACTCACTCGAACCATCATGTTGTGAGCTGGGCATGTATAGGTACTTTCGTAAGAGGGGATATGCATGCAAACAACAACTATATGTAAACTTGCCTGAAACCAACATAGAAATTAATAAACTAACCTCAATGATGCCGAACACTCGACCGGAAATTAAAGGTATGTGACAACTTTGTAGTTCAAAACCAATTACCCATTTAAAACTCAGAGTGATTGCTTCATCAATTAAATGACTAATTTTCTCCTCAAACTCAACCTGAAAGTATCAAGACATTAGATGGAAGCAATTAACAGACATCAAGAGAACTTCCCCAAATTTCATCTGGTCAAAAAGTGAATGTTGTTATTTATGAAATTCTGGGAAAACAAATGTCAAAGATAAACAACTCTCCGAGTTCTAAAATCGTTAAACTTCCATATAGCCCAATCATTCTTCTAATATCACCTCTTTTTGAAAGCCCATCACTAAGTCCTATACTGAAACATCAAACTTCCTCTCATTAAATTATGTTTCATTACCTCTTTTTGAATGTGTACATCCTCTTTTTTTTTTGTAGTTTTTCAGGTTTCTCTTATAGGCTAGCCTGCAAGAGCCCACATAGTCACTCGTTGCTTTCTTTGCTTGTCTTCTTAAAAAAAAAAAGTGTAAACAAAACTATAGGAAAAATAAAAAAAAGCACCAAAAAAATTAAAAACATCCACAAAGTTCTATATCACAATGTTGATCTATTCATCCATCAAGCTTATATTACCTCTTTTCGTAAGTGTGCGGCCTTTTCTACTATAATTGGTTCATTTTCTCTTCTAGGAAATAGCTGTAAAAGCAAATAATATACAATAAACTGATTTGGAAAAAATTAAGGGAAAAAGAAAAGAAAATAAAAGTGTGCATGAGACATAAATTAGGCATATCCATACATTTCTACATCACAATATCAATCAGTTCCTTTTTGAGATAAAGTTTTCATTACCTCTTTCTGCATTCGAGCATCTTTTTCCTTTTCTAATTGTTTAACTTAAACTTTGAGGATAGCCTGTAGAAGCCCAGAAAGTTAACAACTGCTTTTGAGAAATACAAATAGAACAAAACAATTTTGGATGAAGAAACCGACTATTACCGACCTAATGGTATATTATAGCACAAGATTTTTGGTCATTAGATACTTACATGAATGATTGTTTGTCACCTAAAAATAGCAATTATTTTCCCATGTGGTAATAGAATTCTAGTTGAGTTTGCCGAATTGAATGGAAAAATAAAAATGTATTGGCAGGCCATAGAGATAAAGTCTATCTAGCAATAATAAATGAGTTAAAAATATTTGGTGATGTTTGCTAAATTGAATGGAAAAAGAAAAATGTACTGGAAGGTCATAAAGATAAAGTCTAGCTAGTTATACACCTAATAAAGTATTTCAAAATATTTTGGAAGTGCAATAGGTATGAAAGACAGAAAAATATGTGGGTATAATTGACTTTATAGTGATAATTAGGGGTAAAATAGAAAATAAAAAGTTTTTCATAGATGCTGACATTTACAAGTAGTATAGATATAGATATAGATGTAGATAGTTTGATAAGCGGCGGGGCAGATTAGTTCTCTCTCTCTCTCTCGTCCTTCAATTGATACACACGCACACGTATATGCTAAGTAGTGTCTGAACCGTGCAATACACAAAATTTACAAATCCAAATTTCTTTCTTTTTTCTACCTACTATTTTAGAAATTAGAGAATTATAAAAAATTATAAGTAGACTACATTAGACACGAGTCTTTGGCGAATGCCATCAGCATTCTTCCTGCACCATGCCTCTTGCGCAAAAGAGACTTCAAGTCGTTGTCTGTGTCACGCCCGAATTTCCACAAACCTGGGGAGTAAGTGAAAAGGAAGAAGAAAAGTAAATGAAATGTCATTAGGTTGGATAAATTGGTTTCTCATTCATTTCTCACATTTTCCCATTCTTTTGCCTAAAGTTTTTCAAGCCACTTTCCTTCTTTTTTTAGCCTATTTCTTCAAGGTTTCTAAATCCCCCTTTTTGATATCCTTTCCACCTATTTAAAATGCGTTTTACACAATAAGTCTTTTAATTTTTCATAAAATTTTGACCTAACCTCCTTTGTTTTCCATGTCTTTTCCCCACCTAATATTCACAATATTTCATAAGCATAAGTACATCACAACCCACCCTCACTCGGTGGCCACAACCCATGTAAATTAAACATACATCCCTTATTCTCAACATACACATCAAATTATCACAATATACACATATGATACTTATTAAATAAAGACATCACAAATATCAATTGGGTTTACACTCTTACACTTTAAAATAGTTCAAGACTTATAATCCACTACTTTTTCAAACTGAAATACAAGTCATTTGGGCTTATGCCCATATATACAAAATATGCCCCAAGAGCCAAATATACATTCAAGTCCCTTTCCTCTCATTCCTTTAAGACTTCTTCAAGTGTCAAGTACCGGGAGCCACATCTGTAATATGATATTCCACGAATGGGTCAGCTCAACTATTGGTATGACAAAATACTAATGCTAGGAAAAAATTTAAGGTGTAGCTTGTGCAAGTGTACATTTTAAATGCTACAACCCCATAATCCCTCAATGCTATGCAATGTCAATATGCATGACACACTCATTCAACTCTATGACACCCATGTCTCGCTTTACGGTCCGCCTCCGTCAGCCCGCGAGTGCTGTCATTGACCAAATTTTAGGTTATTCACCACAGGATCTACACCCTCATAATGCATAGCTCCAAGTGCTCAACCCACACTATGTTCCAAGAATTCATGTATGCCAAGATGCCAAGATTTTTTTCAATGTAAATTCTATGGAACATTTCATCAAACACATGGCGTATAACTTAAAATATGTCTCATTCATAAAGTAAAGCATAACTTCAAATTCACAACACTTTACCCACATGAATGTGAAACACAATTCAATGGATTAAACATATGATCAAGTTTCATGTTCAGTACTTTCACAATTTCTCAAGGAAAATACAAATATACAAATTACCAACTCATGGAATAAATCATAACTCTCAAACCACAAGAGTTTATCTACATGAACATAAGCTAGAATATGATAATCCAACACATAAGCAAGGTACACCTTTATCATAGCAACAAATTGTCAAGAAACACAAAGAACACAAAAGTACTTAAACTACCAGCTTTAAGTTTTCAAAGCAACTAGCACCTAAGTGATTTTCTAACATCAAGTAAATACATAAATCATTCAATCAACACATAGAAAGGCAAGAAAACTTAAATCTATTCCCAACTTAGCAAAATATCATACCTAAAATGATTTTTCTCAAATCAAGAGAGTTGTGTTCGCTTTATAGCCGAACCGATCAGTGAGAATATAGCCTTTTTTTAGAGGAACAACTTCTTCGAAGGAAGTCTTGCAAGAATCTTGACCTAGAAATGAGTTTTGGTGCCTTGAAGCTTGAAGAATCTAGGGTTTTTCTTCCTTTTTCCTCCAAGAACGTGTACTGCTCTATCTCCAAGCCAAATACTGCTATTTTTACACTAAAAGGTCTGTATTTATAGTGGAGGGCAAATGTGTAAAATGACCCTTTTACCCTTGATGAATTCGAGACCTCGTTACACTACAACTCGTCCCGAAAATGCCTTAATTCGACATTTTATTTTAACCAAAGTTTTTAAAATTATTTTAAATGATTTTAAAAAAATATATATATTTTCTCTAGTGGCCGGGTTTGACCGGTCCCACCTAGGCCACCCAAGATGTTCTTTTTGTCCAATTTTTGAAACTGTTTCCGTTTAGGTTCAAATTCACACATTAAGTGTATTTTAACATTCTAAGCATGTTTCTCTTCTATGACATACTCAAATTATGCTCCTAAATATGGCATATTCCTAAATGATACATATAAAGTGCCCTACTAGAAAATGGTGCATGAATTACCGACAAAATTGAAAAATTTATCCTCACTTGTCAGATCTATACATCCTTCCCCCCTTAAAAAAATTTCATCCCGAAATTTAGAAATATACCTCTATGAATAAACAAATTTGGGTACCTAGCGCGGACTTCAGCCTCACGCTCCCACGTAGCCTCCTCGACCCCATGATGGTTCCAAAGAACCTTGACCTAAGGGATGGTCTTGCCCCGTAAAACCTGGTCCCTCGAGGCCAATACCTCCACTAGCCTCTCATCATAAGAAACATCACCCTCCACTTGAAGATCTACCCAATCTAACACATGTGAAGGGTCAGGCTCGTACTTCCTCAACATCGACACATGGAAGACATCATGAACCCCAGATAGCTGTGACGGTAATGCTAGCTTATAGGCCACCTCACCAACCTTTCCAAGGATTTCAAATGGTCCTATAAACCATGGCGACAGTTTCTTGCTACGCCCGAATCTCCTCAATCCCCTTCGTGGGGTTACCTTGAGGAACACATGTCCCCCAACATCAAATGATAGAGGTCGCCGCCTCTTGTCTGCATAACTCTTCTGGCGGCTTGGTGCCGTCAATAGACACTGTCTAATCACCTGTATCTTGTCCGTTGTCTCACAAACTATGTCAGGCCCTAAGGCAGTTGTCTCCCCTACCTCAGTCCAACATACCAGTGAACGACACGACCTACCGTACAATGCCTCAAAAGGTGTCATCTCAATACTAGACTGATAGCTGTTGTCTAGTATTGAGTACACATGCTCTAAGCATGTCCTCAAGTATCTGAATAGTAGTTGAGTCCCCAAGGCTGTCTGAAGACTCTGCCAAAATCGTGCAGTGAAACGTGGGTCTCTCTCTGAAACAATGGAAACAAGAATCCCATGTAGTCGTACTACCTCTCGGATATACAACCTACTGAGAACATCCACTGAATCAATCGCTCTAATCAGTAGGAAATGTGCGGACTTCGTCAACCTATCAACAACAACCCAAACTGCATCGTGACCTCTACGTGACTTTGGAAGACCCATCACAAAATCCATGGTAACAAACTCCCACTTCCACTCAGCCACTGGCAATGGATGTAATAAACCCCCAAGTCTCTAGTGCTCAATCTTAACCTACTGGCACGTGAGACATCTCGATACAAACTGTACCACATCCCCCTTCATCCCCATCCACCAATACTGACGACATAAATCATGGTACATCTTAGTGCCCCCAGGGTGTACTGCTAGGCGTGAATGATGAAAATCTCTAAGGACATCAGTCCTAAGAGGCTCTGGAACAAAGACTCTACCCATATACCTCAGGCTAAGGTTAGAATGAATTGTCCATCCCTCAAAGCTCTCGGCACTTGCAACTCGTGCTCGAATTTGCCCTGCTTCTGTGTCCTGTAATTGTACCTCAATAACACTACTCAACAGTATAGGTTGTGCACAAACACTGAATAGTGTGGTGTGTCCCTCAGACTCGGCAAGGTCTAAGTCAAACTCACCAATGTCTCCCATCATCTCCCACTTCGTAATAGCAATGCTAGCTATAGTGTTCCTCAGTCTCCTACTAAGTGCATCTGCTACGACATTGGCCTTCCCAGGACGGTACTGAAGGTCAAAGTCATAGTCTTCCATATACTCCATCCATCTCCTCTTCCGAAGGTTCAAGTCCTTCTGCGTGAAAATGTATCTGAGGCTCTTGTGATCTGAGAACATCTCGAACCTCTCCCCATATAAGTAGTGGCGCTAACTCTTAAGTGCAAAACTGACGGCAGCTAACTCCAAATCATGTGTGGGTTAGTTCTGCTCATGATTATTCAACTGACGAGAACCATAGGCTACCACTCTACCCTCCTGCATCAATACATAGTCTAATCCCTCTCGTGAAGCATCACAATAAACGGTATATCCAATACCTCCCTCAGGTATAATCAGGATAGGTGCTAAAGTTAGCCTCTTCTTCAACTCCTGAAATGAATGCTCACAGTCATCTATCCACTCAAATCTAATGCCCTTGCGCGTCAGACGATTCATCGGCGCCGCAAGACGAGAAAGCCCCTCCACAAACCGATGGTAGTACCCTGCAAATCCTAAGAAACTCCGAATCTCAAACACACTCTTTGGCCTCTCCCAACTCATAACAGCGTCAATATTAGAAGGATTCATAGATACCCCACTACCTGACACTACATGGCCTAGAAACTGCACCTCCTAAAGCCAAAACTCACACTTCGAGAACTTAGCAAATAAATGGTGTTCCCTCAAAATCTATAACACAGTCCGTAGGTAAAAGGCATGTTCATCCTCAAAAGGTGAATAAATCAAAATGTCATCAACAAACACCACAACAAACTGATCTAAATAAGGACTGAAAATGTGATGCATCAAGTCCATGAATGCCGCCGGGGCATTCGTCACACCGAATGGCATAATCACGAATTCATAATGGCCATAACGAGTGCGAAAAGCTGTCTTCGCCACATCCTCCTCCCACATCTCAGCTGGTGATTCCCTGATCCAAAATTAATCTTCGAGAAACATCTCGAACCCCTAAGCTAATCAAACAAGTCATCTATCCTCGGCAATGAGTACTTGTTCTTGATAGTGACCCAGTTCAACCTCCTATAGTCCACACACAAACGTAATGTCTCATCCTTCTTCTTCGCGAATAGTGCCGAAACACCCCACGGAGAAGTACTAGGACGAATAAAACCCTTACCCTGTAAATCAGTCAACTGTTCCTTCAGCTCTCTAAACTCAGCTGGAGCCATACGATAAAGTGGAATGGAAATAGGCATAGTGCCTGGGATACGCTCTATCGTGAACTCTATATCTTGTCTCGACAGTAGACTAGTCAAGTCATCCGGGAAGACATCTGGAAACTCATCCACTACGGGTGGTAACACACTCTCTGTAGTCCTACCCCCATCTACTACCAAACTAGCCAACATATAACTATGACCTCCCCAACTCCTCGAGTCATACAAGGGTGGAACTAAGAAATCCCCACGATCTCCCGTGAAATAATAGTTATCTCCCTCAGGAGTACACACTGTCACTCTCCCCTATAGCAATCTATACTCGCACGGAAAGTAAACAACCAATCCATCCCCAAAATAATATCAAAACCAGACATGTCAAGCAGAATGAAATAAAAAAAAGGATGCGATCAGCTATGTCTATCGGGCAATCTCTACAGATTCTCGTCAATATCACACTACTCCCAACTAGGGTGTCAACATGCAATGGCGGATCTAACCGATATATGTCCAACCCCAATGTCATGGAAAACATGGTAGATATGAATGAATGAGATGCACCTGAGTCTATCAGTACGCTGGCCCATGAACTAAACACAAGGAATGTACCTTGAACCACCGAAGGTCCAAAAGTAGATGCCTCTGGTGTGGCCACTGCATAAACACGACCCTAAGTAGTCTGGCCCTGCCTAAATTTTCATGTAATGAGTAATTTCCTTGCTCCATATTTCTTTCCCTTCAAAAACTTACCATGTTAGTCTCAATCAATCTTTAAGCAAAGTCATGTAATATAATTCATCAATTATTGCTCCACAATCTTCCAATCATATCCTTTCTGAATAATTCTTAAAACTCAATTGTACAAAAATTAAGTCATCACTTAACATTTATTTTTTTTACCCAAAGCAACACTAGCCAACTATTCATACTAATTCCAAACCACTATTAATAACCTCAAATAAATGGTCATTTAACAACCTCCAATCCACTCAAAAGCAAAATCACAATTTGTACTCTTATTCCAAAATCAACACAAATATTTATTCATTTTATCATGCCCCTCCAATTGATTGAATTTGAACATTGTACTATTTTATAGTCTCTTAGTCACCCTAATGAAAGACACATCCAACTCAAAGTTTTCACCATAAAATCAAAATTTTCAGTATTTCTGCAATTCTTAACATCTCTATCAATTCCAATAACTTCACCTAACCAAAATTATATAAATGACGTCATAGTTGACCTTATCTCCAAGCAACAAAATTGAATTACCACACATTTTTGACTTCACAAATTAAAGCAACTAAGGGCCAGGCAAAATAATGAAAGTTAACATAACCTAAAAAAAGTTATAACATCATAAATCATCATACCTCAAAGCCTTTTTACTTCATACATTCTCATCCAAAATACACTAATACTCTCTATGACATCCAAAACTCATGGCGTAGAAATAATTCCTTTGTCACCACACATATCTCCTAACTATCTCCAATAATGGTGTACCCATTTCCCTATAACTCCATGTAAGATCTAATCCTTAAGCTCTGACACCAAGTTGTTACGCCCCAAATTTCCACAAACTCGGGGAGTGAGTGAAAAGAAATAAGAAAAGTAAATGAAATGTCATTAGATTGGATAAATTGGTTTCTCATTCATTTTTCACGTTTTCCCATTCTTTTTCCCGAAGTTTTTCAAGCCACTTTCCTTCTATTTTTAGCCTATTTCTTCAAAGTTTCTAACCCCCCCTTTTTGACATCATTCCCACCTATTTAAAAGGTATTTTACACACTTAACAAGTCTTTTAATATTTCATAAAATTTTGACATAACCTCCTTTGTTTACAAGCCTTTTTCACGCCTAATATTCACAATATTTCATAAGCATAAGTACATCACAACCCGCCCTCACTTGGTGGCCACAACCCATGTAAATTAAACATACATCCCTTATTCTCAACATACACATCTAATTGTCCCAATATACACATATGATACTCATTAAATAAAGACATTCCAAATATCAATTGGGTTTACACTCTTACACTTTAAAATAGTCCAAGAATTATAATCCACTACTTTTTCAAACTGAAATACAAGTCATTTGGGCTTATGCCCATACATACAAAATATGCCCCAAGGGCCAAATATACATTCAAGTCCCTTTCCTTTCATTCCTTTAAGACTTCCTCAAGTCTCAAGTACTGGGAGCCTCATTTGTAATATGATATCCCACGAATGGGTCAGCTAAACTGTTGGTATGACAAAATACTAATGCTAGAAAAAAAATTTAAGGCGTAGCTTGTGCAAGTGTACATTTTAAATGCTATAACCCCATAATCCCTCAATGCTATGCAATATCAATATGCATGACACACCCTTGCAACTCTATGCCACCCATGTCTCACTTCACGGTCCGTCCCCATCAGCTCGCGAGTACTGTCATTGGTCAGATTTTGGGTTATTCACCACATGATCTACACCCTCATAATGCATAGCACCAAGTGCTCAACCCACACTATGTTCCAAGAATTCATGTATGCCAAGATGCCAAGATTTTTGTCAATGTAAATTATATGGAACATTTCATCAAACACATGGCGTATAACTTAAAATATGCCTCATTCATAAAGTAAAACATAACTTCAAATTCACAACACTTTACCCACATGAATGTGAAGCACAATTCAATGGATTAAACATATGATCAAGTTTTATGTTCATTACTTTCACAATTTCTCAAGAAAAATACAAATACACAAATTACCAATGTTAAACGAAAAAATTTAGCACTCGATGCAAAATTTTATTTTAAGAGGTCAATGATGGGTTCATGTTCAATGCGTGGTTCCATAGAATTATTGATCGTTAACTTGACCCATCAAGCTCAATTGTTAAAATTCACATTTCAATTTGACCCATTGAAATTCATCGTTATGATTTTTTTTAAAAAAAAAAACTGTATGTTGTAAAAAAAATAATAGAAAACCGGGAGTTAAGGATGGTTTGACGGTTGGGTAGTTCCCAAACTCCCCACTACATCAATTGCGTACCAGCAAGAGGAAGTGGACTTGGTGGGTCTCCTACAAGATTGTCAGCTGCCCCCCTTTGCATGCAAAAAGTTATTATAAATAGACTTGATCTTGAGATCAAGAAAAAAAAGGGAGAGGAGAAATCTGAAGGAGTTCAGACAATTAAAAAAAACAAAGGAAGAAGATTTTTTGGCAAATAGAGAAGAAAGAAGAAAAGAAAAAAGAAGAAAATTCTGAAGCTTTGGCAATAGGTAAAAAAAAAGTTTGCTTTCCTACTTGTTTATTTGATCTTGTGAATCATTGATGGCAGCATTTCGGTTTAAAAAAAAAAAACCATAGCAATCCGTAGCAACGGCGACGATTTCAATCATTCCAAAGTTGTTGTTTACAGGAGTTTTCAACTCCTATAGTTTAGAACGGCGCACAAGCTTTAATTGGCAAGAACCTTGCCATCTACTTGGACCAAGAAAGGTTTCTTGGAAGTCATTCAACTTCTCTCAGCAAAGGCCACTGATATGATTGAGTAAGCACATGAAGCCAACAACAAAAAAAGTTGTTGCAAATGCTGCCCAAATAAAAAATTAGCGACATAAGAAAATCAAGAAAGGAGGAGAATCAACAAGAGTCTTGGGCTGTTTCAATTTCAAGGTTTTCGCCAACGCCTACTGTTCTTTTGAGTCACTGTTTAAGAGTGTTAGACTCTTTAAAATCAGCCTGTTCCGGCAATTCCGAACCACTTACGAAGTCATAAATCATGGAAGTCACGGAGTCTCCAACTCCCCTCTTAAAAAAAAATCACCAAAGTGAATTCACTTGTATAAGAGTCTTTGGCTCTTTAAGAATTGCATGGATGAAAGGAGTTTCTAACTCATCATCCTCATTGGTGTGTTATACCACCTTTGTTCCAGCAAATGTCAAAATAAAATGGCAGTGACTTTAGGTCTTTCAAAGACCATTTTAAGAAAAAAAAATCTGCTTTGGTCTTTCAAAGACCATTGAAAAAAATTCTGTTTTGGTCTTTCAAAGACCATTTTAAAAAAAAAAAATTATGCTTTGGTCTTTCAAAGACCAATGTAAAAAAAAAAAATTGTTTTGGTCTTTCAAAGACCATTTTAAAAAATTATGTTTTGGTCTTTCAAAGACCATTTAAAAAAAAAATTGTTTTGGTCTTTCAAAGACCATTGTAATTTTTTTTTTGTTTTAGTCTGTTAAAGACCATTTAAAAAAAATTATGCTTTGGTCTTTCAAAGACCATTTTAAAGCAACGTGGAGTTTCTAACTCCTAAAAAAAATTGAAGTTTCTAACTCCTAAAGAATTCAGGAGCTTTTGCCTCCATAAATGTTTGGGATCTTCCAAAAGTAAATGGAAATCACAACAATGAGTCTTTGACTCATCTTGGCCCAAATTGTCTATGGTTTGCAAAATAGTTTTAACTCTTTAAATTCGATTCAGAGTCTTTGACTCCTTTACACAAGCAATAGTCCAAAGAGAGTTTTCAACTTTTTTTAAAAAAACAATCGCAATTTCAAGTGACGGCCAAACAGAGATACAAGACTTGAAATTTTTCTTTATGGTCCCTTCCAAGGTACAAATTAATACAAAGGATTTTTAACTCCCAACAAATCAGAGTTTTTAACTCCTCCGATAGCGAGCAATGACTCAAAATTTTGCGTTCTTTCGAAAGCACATGAAAATCAAAACAAGGGGTCTATTGATCCATTTTGGCAAATGTTACAATAATTTAGCCATTTAAATCTTTCACTATTTTTGGAGTTTCAAACTCCTACATAGTGCAAAAAAAAAAAAATTAAAATAAAGAATTTCAAATTCTTTATTAAGTTTCAGAGTTTTAAACTCCACAGTCATTCTTTATCAAAAGAGTATTAGACTCTTATTAAATTCTTAAGTTTCTAACTCATAAAATCTCAAATTTTACATGGAATTTAATTCCATTTTAAGTTACAACCTATGTGAATCCTAAAATTCACTTAAGTCAAGGTTATTTTAAATACGATTCAAATTCATCCCAAAGGATAATGGGTCATTCACCCATTTCAAACCAAATCAAATTGAACATTAAATTTTGGGTCATTCATCCATTTCAAACCAAATTAAATGGGTTATTCACTCATTTAAAACCCCACTCAAATTCCAAATCTTACATGAACTACGATTGACTTGATTCCCTTTCGGATACGTAGGCAGTCTAGTTAAACTAGACGTGGTCACAACTCCTCCACAATCAAGTGGTCCTTAAACCCATATCAATTCAAATGGTCATTCACCCATTTCAAACATAATGGACATTTTGTCCATTCAATATCAATGAGTCATCTACCCGTTGATCTTACCCAAAATAATAATAATAATAATAATTTAATGCCCCGAACTACGAATCGGCTTGATCCCGTTAACGGGTACGTAGAGCAGCCTAGGCAATTAACCTAGGTCTAGCCACCATCCCAAATAAAATGTCCTTGTGGTGTAAATGATAAGGTGTGATAATTTCTCGTTAGAATCAATGTGTGTTCTCTTGAAGCAAGAGATTATAATTAACGGATATATACTATCCGGAATGGGTCTAACCTATATTTA
Source organism: Ilex asprella (assembly GCA_023539305.1). Classification (NCBI taxonomy): domain Eukaryota; kingdom Viridiplantae; phylum Streptophyta; class Magnoliopsida; order Aquifoliales; family Aquifoliaceae; genus Ilex; species Ilex asprella. Next base: position 39,863,725 of record CM042184.1, on the reverse strand, counting down.
ATAAAACTCGTGTAATTCATCGTTATATGAGTGAAGTCATGTTCGGCAAAATATTCAAATTTTTTGCTCAACATGATTTTTGGCACGCCCAGTGGGACCCATTTTTCCTTTCATCTCTAACTTTAAAAATTAATTAGTGCTTTAATTTTGTTATTTTCACAGTTTCATAATGGCACCACAAGTAACTGTTTACTACCACAAACTACCTTCATCAATGCAAGTGCATGGGAAAAATTCAAAGAAGATGACTTATCGTGCATCTTTCAAGATTGATCAATCCACAATCTCTGGAGCAATTCCAAAAGTCAATGCTAGGATCCAATGGAGGAAAATCACCAAAGCTACACTTAAGAAGGCTATCAAAGTCATGCCAAGAATTGCAAAGGCTACCTATATGGAGGTTCCAGAAATCATCCCAGTTTGTCAGTCTACTCAAATATTGATTGGAACCATACCAATCAATTTGTCGTATACTGTATCAGTGATGGCAACCTCTGTGAAAAGCAAGAAGGATGATCCTCCTTCTACGCCAAGGGTGAAAGCTCCTCAGGCTTCTCAGAATAGGCTACCACAAGGACAGGCTACCTCGAAGTCTGCTGCTACTAGTCAATCAAAGGTTACATCTCTAGTGCAACTTAAACCAAGAGCAGTTGAGCTTGGTTCACCATCTGCATCTGCTAAAGGAAAGAGTCCAAAAAATTTCTATTCCAAAAGTTAGGGATCAAATTCATATATTTTCATTAAGGACCTTTCTAAAAGGAACTCTTCCAAGAAGAGGGGATCCAAGAAGCAATCAAGGGGTCCAAAGACCCAATCTATACCTAAAGCTTCTCTATTTCCATTGACTGCCATAAGTGCTGAGCGATCCAAGAACGCACGTTCAGACATGGAAGCTCAAAAATGGGCTTTCCTTTCTGGATACATGTATGCTAGGGAAGCTCGCATTCCATCAGGGGCAGACCACTTCTCAAGGGAAGACACACAAATTTACACAGGACCTATCACCCGATCAAGAGCTCGGATAATGTCTCAACCTTCTTTTTGAGGAATCTGCGACCGCAAATGAGTCCTTAACAACTGAACAAGATTACTCATCATCACAAGCTATCTCAGAGGAATCAATAGCATCAAATCGACATGAACAATCCATCAGCTCAATGTCAAGTTATAATAATCCTCTTTATGGAGATCCTAAAGTTTTCTTCCAAGAAGAGGATTTTTCGGATGAGTTGGGACAAAAAATTCGAGAAAAGCTAAAAATTGAGCAAGAATTTGAGTCAAAGGATATGCCAGTTCTTGTTACAAGCACGTCAAGTATTGAGGAGCAATTAAATGAGATGCAGAGAAAATTGGCAGAAAAAGACGTTGATATAGCTGCCCTCGCAGATCAAGTGGCTAGCCAAGCTAGTGCCTCAGCACGAGAACATGTTCAAACCATTGAAGAGACTCAAACTTCTACAATGCCAGTCACTCAGGCAGATTTGAAAACATTAATTTCTGACGAAATTCAAGAATTCCAAGCATCCATGACTCCACTAGTGCTTGGTTATCGTAGGCCATATCCTAGTCATTACGACACCATCCCATTTCCTTATGGTTATCAGAAACCAAACTTCAAAAAATTTGATGGGATTAATGGGTCACCCCAAGAGCATCTCGCTCACTTTTATTCAGCATGTGGGGAGTCACCCTTGTCTGACGCCTTGTCAATAAGGCAATTTGTGCAATCCTTAAAAGGGTCAGCATTCACTTGGTATACTCAATTGCAGTCGGGTTCGATCATTCCGTGGGATGATATGCAAAGAGCATTCTTAGCCCAATTTGTTATTTCAAAGAAGAAAATCTCAATAATTGACGTTGCATATGCTCAACAAAGAACAAATGAAAGTGTTAATGACTTCATTACAAGGTGGAGAAGTCTTAACCTTCAATGCTCTGAAAAGCTAAGTGAACAATCTGCAGTTCAAATGTGTTACAATAATTTTCTTCCAGAGATTGCAACATTTGTAGGTACGGCAGAACCCCAGTCATTCGACGCTCTTGTCTCCAAAGCTAGCAATGTTGAAAGACAAATAGCCCGACAAAAGAATGTGCCTCAAAAATCTCGAATGATTGAAGAGAAGAAGTTTGATAATAAGAAGCAAACAAAGAAAGATGAGTCCATGCCTACATTTGTCAATGTCAATAAAAAGAAAGAAAGGAAGTGAAGTACACTTTTGAAGATGATGATGTGGAAGAAATTTTCAACTCATTGCTAAAGGCTAAGGCAATAGAATTACTAGAGCCTAAGCGACCGTCCGAGGTTAACAAGACTAATGATCCAAAATTTTGTCGGTACCATCGGATTGTGAGTCATTATTTGACGGATTGTTATGTCCTTAAGAATATTATTCAAGCAATGGTGAATAAGGGAGACATTGAAATACAAGAGTCCTCCACTACTGCCACTTCAAATAATATTTTCCTAGTTGAAAATGAGTCCATCCCCACTGTCATGCTACCAAAGGGGGCAATTCGAGTTGCTTTTGTTGTCGACGGTGAGGTCAGTTATTGGTATGCTTATCCGGACATGCCTCGTTCAAAAAATCCGACATTTCCAACACTCCATGAGCTTATGACAGAACCAAATTTGGATTGTTGGAGTGATTCTTGTGAATCAGGAGATGAAAGTGGAGATGAGTGGCAAACACATGTCAACAAGAAGACTAAAAAAGGACAAATAATTTATCCTTTAGTGCCAAATCTTCGGGCCACTTTGGAATAAAGTTTCAAGGGAAAAAGGTGGATAAAAAAAACAAGAAAAAGAAAAAGAAGACTCAAAAGAAAACTCAATTCCATTTGGAGGATGAGTACGTCCAACCTGAGAGAGTACCAATTATTCGTGAAGAGTATTTACCCACGGAATTCTTCAAAGATAAAGATGTTGAAGAGGAAATTGTGATGCAATGTTGCATGGCCACAAGCGAGCAAGGTGATTTATTTGACCCCGAGGTCGACGAGATTACCTTACGTTTTGGACGACGTCTTCTGCCACCTCCGAAAGCTCTACCAAATAAAAAGGTTGTAGAACCCTCATCTTTGAGTCCTCAAGGTCAAGCGCCAAAAGAATCATCTGAAAATGGCGAAGCTATTAAGCCTAGAGGTAACCAAGGAGCACCAGCAAAGCAATGGTCTAAAAATGCATCATCTCCTGCAAAGGTTAAATATGATGTCCTTGCACGTCTAAAATGCATTCCAACACTTTTAAGTGTGTATGATGCTCTACAGTTGTCTAGAGAGCTTAGAAAGGCTTTAATTCAAGCATTGATGAGTCCTGATCTCTACGTTGATAATGTTGAACCAGTAGAGGCTCAACACTCACTAAAGGTATGTGCTTCATGTATGGCTTGCATTACCTTTACCTATGATGATCTTCAGTTGGGGGTGGAATATCACAACTATCCTCTTTATGTCACCGACAAAATTGGAGACACTCAAGTGAATCGAATTATGCTTGACTGTGGTTCAGCTGTAAATCTACTTCCTCTAAAGACGTTGCATGCCATGGGTATGTCAACAAAATATTTGTCACCATCTATGCTAACAATTCAAGGCTTTAATCAAGTAGGGCAAAGAGCCCTAGGCACCATCGAAGTAAAGATTGAAAATGATAATTTTCAAACGAGGGCCATTTTCCATGTCATAGATGTTGATACGACATACAATGTCTTGTTAGGACGTCCATGGTTGCATGTTAATGGTGTCATTCCCTCTACACTCCACCAAGTTTTCAAGTTTTATAAAGACGGGGAGGAAAAGACAGTGGTAGCAGACCCAAATCCATTTGGGAGTGAAGAGGTGAACTATACTGACGCCAAGTTCTATAAAATGACAAGTTCTCATTTTTCTGCTGATAGCCAAAAGGATAAAGAAGCTATAACAAGGAATGAGGGTAGCTCTAGACTATCAACTTCTCAATCGTCAAAAGCTTCAAAATTTATCCAAATCAAGACAACTACTAAAAAGGTCCAAAAAAGTCAAGTTTCAATTGCACCGAAGGAAAGATTGGTTCTGAAGTATGTACCAAAAAAGCAACGAAAATTAAAAGAAGAAGTTTTTACTTCAGTTCAAGATACAATGTCGTCACTTACTATATGTTACACATGTCCTCTTCGAAGGATAAATCAATCAATCCCTGAAGACATTGTAATCTCAACTACATTTGGAGAGGATGAAAGTCAGATAAAGAGATTTGTTTTCTTTAAAGAGAGAACATCGAATTTTCCTTCATCATCGGCTCCATACAATTTGGGACCTCAAAAGAGTAAAGTTTTCTTTAAGAAGGGGAAAAAGAAAGTCATAACTCACTAGAAAAATGACATTCCCAAGACTTCCTATTCCGAGGCAATAGTTTTCACTGATAAGTAACAAGCTATGTTCACTGCAGAGGAGGGTGACAAAAAGCCTTGAGTTTCAGTTTTTCAATGGCTTGGAGGTTATTCAAAGTCTACATTCCAAAAGTCCACTGTGAACAAAAAATGGAAACTGAAGCAGAAAATTCAAAGGAGAATTGTCTTGAAAAATGTTGATGAAGTCAAAGCAGAAGAAAATCTAGAAGGGATTGTACAAGTCAATTGTGTTTCCTTTGAAGAAAATCAAACATAAGATTCTTTGGATATGAAAGAGGAAGACAATCCTATTCCAGAAGATGACCCAGATGATCGTTAACTTGACCCGTCAAGCTCTATTATCGATGCGTGGTTCCATAGAATTATTGATCGTTAACTTGACCCGTCAAGCTCAATTGTTAAAATTCACATTTCAACTTGACCCATTGAAATTCATCATTATGAATTTTTTTTTAAAAAAAAATTGTATGTTGAAAAAAATAAATAATAGAAAGCCGGGAGTTAAGGACGGGTTGACGGTTGGGCAGTTCCCAAGCTCCGCATTACATCAATTGCCTACAAGCAAGTGGACGTGGACTTGGTGGGTCTCCTAAAAGATTGCCAGCTGCCCCCCTTTGCATGCAAAAAGTTATTATAAATAGACTTGATCTTGAGATCAAGAAAAAAAAGGAGAGGAGAAATCTGAAGGAGTTCAGACGGTTAAAAAAAAACAAAGGAAGAAGATTTTTCGGCAAACAAAGAAGAAAGAAGAAAAGAAAAAAGAAGAAAATTCTGAAGCTTTGGCAACAGGTAAAAAAAAAAGTTTGTTTTCCTTCTTGTTTATTTGATCTTGTGAATCATTGATTGCAGCATTTCAGTTTAAAAAAAAAACCATAGCAATCCGAAGCAACGGCGGCAATTTCGGTCACTCCAAAGTTGTTGTTTATAGGAGTTTTCAACTCCTATAGTTCGAAACAGCGCACAAGCTTTAATTGGCAAGAACCTTGCTCTCTACTTGGACCAAGAAAGGTTCCTTGGAAGTCATTCGACTTCTCTCAGCAAAGGCCACTTATATGATTGAGTAAGCACATAAAGCCAACAACAAAAATGTTGTTGCAAATGCTGCCCAAATAAAAATCAGCGACATAAGAAAATCAAGAATGGAGGAGAATCAACAAGAGTCTTGGGCTGTTTCAATTTCAAGGTTTTCGCCAATGCTTACTGTCCTTTTGAGTCACTGTTTATGAGTCTCAGACTCTTTAAAATCAGCCCTTTCCGACGATTCCGAACCACTTCCAAAGTCATAAATCATGGAAGTCACGGAGTCTTCGACTCCCCTCTTAAAAAAAATCACCGAAGTGAATGCACTTGTATAAGAGTTTTTGGCTCTTTAAGAATTGCATGGATGAAAGGAGTTTCTAACTCCTCATCATCCTCATTGGTGTGTTACACCACCTTTGTTCCAGCAAATTTCAAAATAAAATGGCAGTGACTCTAGGTCTTTCAAAGACCATTTTAAGAAAAAAGAAATCTGCTTTGATCTTTCAAAGACCATTTTAAAAAAAAAATTATGCTTTTGTCTTTCATAGACCAATGTAAAAAAAAAAAAAAAAAATCTGTTTTGGCCTTTCAAAGACCATTTTAAAAAATTTGGTTTCAGTATTTCAAAGACCATTTAAAAACAATTTTGTTTTGGTCTTCAAAGACCATTTAAAAAAAAAAATCTGCTTTGGTCTTTCAAAGACCATTTAAAAAAATTCTGCTATGGTCTTTCAAAGACCATTTTAAGGCAACGTGGAGTTAATAACTCCTAAAAAAAATTGAAGTTTCTAACTCCTAAAGAATTCTGTAGCTCTTGCCTCCATAAATGTTTGGGATCTTCCAAAAGTAAATGAAAATCACAACAAAGAGTCATTGACTCCTCTAGGCCCAAACTGTCCATTGTTTGCAAAATAGTTTTAACTCTTTAAATTCGATTCGAAGTCTTTGACTCCTTTACACAAGCAATAGTCCAGAGAGAGTTTTCAACTTTTTTAAAAAAAAAACAATCGCAATTTCAAGTGACGGCCAAACAGAGATACAAGACTTGAAATTTTTCTTTATGATCCCTTCCATTGTACAAATTAATACAAAGGAGTTTTTAACTCCTCCGATAGCGTGCAATGACTCAAAATTTTGCATTCTTTCGAAAGTACATGAAAATCAAAACAAGGGGTCTATTGATCCATTTTGGCAAATGTTACAATAATTTAGCCATTTAAATCTTTCACTATTTTTGGAGTTTCAAACTCCTACATAGTGCAAAAAAAAAATTAGAACAAAGAATTTCAAATTCTTTACTAAGTTTCAGAGTTTTAAACTCCACAGTCATTCTTTATCAAAAGAGTATTAGACTCTTATTAAATTCTTGAGTTTCTAACTCATAAAATCTCAAATTTTACATGGAATTTAATTCCATTTTAAGTTACAACCTATGTGAATCCTAAAATTCACTTAAGTCAAGGTTGTTTTAAATACGATTCAAATTCATTCCAAAGAATAATGGGTCATTCACCCATTTCAAACCAAATCAAATTGAACATTAAATTTCGGGTCATTAACCCATTTCAAACCAAATTAAATGGGTCATTCACTCATTTAAAACCCCACTCAAATTCCAAATCTTACATGAACTATGATTGACTTGATTCCCTTTCGGATACGTAAGCAGTCTAGTTAAACTAGGCGCAGTCACAACTCCTCCACAATCAAGTGGTCCTTAAACCTATATCAATTCAAATGGTCATTCACCCATTTCCAACATAATGGAGATTTTGTCCATTCAAGATCAATGAGTCATCTACCCGTTGATCTTACCCAAAAAAATAAAAATAATAATAATTTAATGCCTCGAACTACGAATCGACTTGATCCCGATAACGGGTACGTAGAGCAGCCTAGACAATTAACCTAGGTCCAGCCACCATCACAAATAAAATGTCCTTGTGGTGTAAATGTAACGTGTGATAATTTCTCATTAGAATCAAAGGGTGCTCTCTTGAAGCAAGAGATTATAAGTAACGATATATACTATTCGGAATGGGTCTAACCTACATTTAATAAAACTCTTATAATTCGTCGTTATATGAGTGAAGTCATGCTCGGCAAAATATTCAAATTTTTTGCTCAACAACCAACTCATGGAATAAATCATAACTCTCAAACCACAAGAGTTTCTCTACATGAACATAAGCTACAATATGATAATCCAACACATAAGCAAGGTACACCTTTATCATTGCAACAAATTGTCGAGAAACTCAAAGAACACAAAAGTACATAAACTACTAGCTCTAATTTTCAAAGCAACTAGCACCTAAGTGATTTTCAAACATCAAGTAAATACATAAATCATTCAATCAACACATAGAAAGGCAAAAAAACTTAAATCTGATGGGTCAAGCCCAAATAGTCCAATTTATGTGGAAAGGTCCAACCTCGAGCCCAACCATATAAGGACCCACTAAGTCCAAGTTCAAGTTCAATCCAGCTGGGGCCCTCTTCCAAAGGAATAGGAGTACGAGGGAGAGAAATGCGGTGCATGGAGAAACCCTACCAAATTTGTAATTATCAAAACAAGTAGGAATCCCCTTCCTCACGTCACCGCCTCACCTCCAAACCCTAACTCTGTAAATGTGCCCTCTCAACATCTAGGGCACGCCTCCCAAGAACCTCCTCTCCTACCTTTGCACACATCGTTGCTCCCATATCCCTCAAGGCACTGTAACTCCTCGGAGTAGGCTCTCTGGTGTCCATTGTTCATTAATAAGAAACTCAGGCCACCACTACATTCAAAGTGGACGTAGGCCACGACCGAACCACTATAACTTATATTTTGATCCTTATCTGTTATTTTTATCATTGATTGTTTGTTTACTACACATCGATTATACCTATTCACCTTCTTGACTGTTGAGCTTGCACGAAAACCGATTTGTGCATCATCAGTTTGGCGCCGTCTGTGGGAACGACAGAATTCTTACTTCGAAACACTCCATTTTACTGAAACAATGACGATCACTACCAGATCCATGAACCAGCATGAAGGCAATCCTCCACGAGAGGAGGAGGATGTTCCTCCACCTGTCAACCATGTGCCGGATGCTCCAGCTCCAAATCCTCAACAAATGTTGGAGACCATGCATCAGCTGGTGGCCCAAAATCAGTAGATACTACAACTTATGCTCGCCAGACGAGGAGGGGCATAACTTGGCGAAGCACAACATAGCGGAGCACAACTTGGAGGAACTCCACGTCCTAAAGGTCAAGGAGCTCCACGCCTTGCTGCTCCACATCTAGGCAGCCCAGTAGGGCTGGGCGCTCCCTTTGGAGTCCCCATGGGCACCCCACATAGGGGAGCTCAGCATGAGGGACCTCCACCCCCTCCTCCCCCTGCTTCTCATGGTGAGGACCCTCCTCTCCAAGAGGATGAGGGCTAGAACTAAAGCATAGAGCATGAGAGTCATTTCCATGATCGTTCCAGAGGAGCCCCAAATCATTGGGACGAGAAAATCAAAGAGGTCCAAAATCAGCTAGGTGACGTCTTCAATGCCATGAAGACACAAGGACCAAAGACCGTGGACTATCTTGTAAGTCGAACGGACACGCCTTTCAAGCCCGACGTGGAAAACTACCCTCTACCCCAGAAGTTCAAAATGCCCTCTGTGGAGACCTTTGATGGAACAAAGGACCCACTAGATCATCTCGACACCTACAAAACTCTGATGCAGTTTCACAATGTCCCAGACGAAATTATGTGCAGGGCATTCCCAACCACATTAAAGGGGTCTGCCCGACAATGGTTTGCTAAGCTCTCCCCGGCATCCATTGCCTCCTTTGCTGAGCTGAGCAGGTCATTCGTGTCGCATTTCATTGGAGGGCGTCGCCACCAGAAGCCAGTCACCCACCTGCTTAGCATAAAGCAGGACCAGGAGGAGAGCCTGAGGAGCTACCTCACTCGTTTTAACGAGGAGGTACTTCAGGTTGATAAACCTAACGACAAAGTGACAATGACCGCCTTCCTGGGAGGCCTCCGCTCATCAAGATTCCTCTTCTCAGTGATGAAGCGCCCACCAAAGAGGATGCCAAAGCTACTAGCAAAGGCCTAGAAATACATGAATGCTGAGGACATCACGAGGGCCAGACGAGGTGAGTCCTCTAGAGCAGGGGAAAAGAGGAAGGAAAGAGAGAGAAGACAAGAAGGAGACTAATAATAAACAAAGTAGGACAGAGAGGGTACCCGTCAAAGACCGACTGGGTCCTGCTCCCCAGAGGGACCGACAACCTTTCACTCCCCTCAATGCCGCTGTCGGACATATTCTATTGCAGATTCAGGATGACCCCGTGATAAAGTGGCCAGAGAAGATGAAGTCTCCTCCAAATCGCAAAAATTCTAACAAGTATTGCCGCTTCCACCGCGACCACGGGCATAACACCGACGACTGCTAAGACCTCAAAAGGAAAATTGAGGATCTCATTCGACGTGGTCACCTACGCCAGTATGTTGCTGGTAGAGGACAGGCGCCACCGCCACCCCATAACCAAGAAGATCAACATCCCGTTGGGGAAATCCACACTATCTCGGGAGGATTAGCAGGAGGTGGAGAGTCCCTCTCTGCCATGAAGGCCCACGCCAGGAAGGCAAGACACCTTGACGAAGGGCGCCCGTCCAAAGCGCCCAGGCAAGGCATCGACGAGGTCATATCCTTCTCAGATAAGGACCTGGAAGGAGCTCAACACCCCCATGACGACCCCCTGGTGCTCACCATGACGGTTGCCAATTTTCAGGTGCGCGGGGTTCTAGTGGACAGCGGCAGTTCTGCAGATATCCTATTTGCAGAAGCTTATGACAAGCTCAACCTGGGCAAGGAGAGACTGCAGCCCATCAGATCTCCCCTCATTGGGTTTTCAGGGGAGAAGGTGTTTCCCCTAGGGTCCATCACCCTACCAGTCATAGCCAGAGCAGCGCCTCAAAGCTCCTCAGTCATGGTCAACTTTTTGGTGATAGACTACCCATCAGCTTATAATATCATATTAGGGCGACCTGTTCTCAACACATTAAGAGCCGTGCCCTCCACCTATCACCTCATTCTCCTATTTCCAACCCCTAACAGAGTTGGAGAGGTCAGAGGAGACCAGGTAGTAGCAAGGGAATGTTATGTCTCCTCCATGAAGACTGGAAAGTTACAGGAGACGTTGCAAGTGGAGGTCCTTGACCCAAGGGATGACTCTACCATAGAAAGAGGAGAACCAGTCGAGGAGCTCACCCCTATGGTCTTAGATGAATAGCACCCAGACAAAAGAATATACGTTGGCTCTTCCCTTTCTGCAGACTTGGTGGGCCCGCTAATAGATTTTTTAAGATGTAACATGGATGTCTTCGCATGGTCACATGCAGACCTTGAGGGCATCGACCCAGAAGTGGCCACACACCGTCTCAATGTCGACCCGTGACACAAGCCTATTCGCCAAAAGCTGAGAGACACCTCCACTGAAAGGGCCCAAGCTATGGACAAGGAGGTGGGAAAGCTAATAAATAACGGGGCCGTTAGAGAAGTAGCATATCCTGAGTGGCTCTCCAATGTGGTGATGGTCACTAAGTCTAATGGGAAGTGGCGTCTCTGCGTGGACTTTACAGAATTCAACAAGGAGTGCCCAAAAGATAGCTATCCACTGCTACGGATTGACCTCCTCATCAACGCCACCGCAGGACACGAGTTGCTCACTTTCTTGGATGCATACTCTGGATATAACCAGATTAGCATGTACCCCCCGGATCAGGAGAAGACATCGTTCATTACTCCGAAGGGGACCTACTGCTACAGGGTCATGCCCTTCGGGTTAAAGAACGCAGGAGTGACCTACCAACGACTTGTGAACAAGATGTTCCAATCTTAAATTGGGCTAACTATGGACGTATTTATGGATGATATGCTGGTGAAAAGTCTCACAGCAGTAGACCACGTTGATCACCTCCAGGAGACTTTCAACGTCCTAAGGTCCTATCACATGAAGCTCAATCCTGAGAAATGCACCTTTGGCGTAGGGTCAGGAACATTGCTGGGCTTCATGGTCAATCAGAGGGGAATAGAGACGAACCCTGATAAGATCAAGGCCATCATTGACATGAAATCACCTTCCTCAACCAAGGAGCTCTAGTGCCTCAATGAGAGGATCGCAGCACTCAATAGGTTCGTCTCCAAGTCTGCAGACAAATGTCTCCTTTTTTCAAAATTCTTCGCAAAACTTTTGAGTGGGGACCTGAGGCGGATGAGGCCCTCCAAAGGCTCAAAGCCTACCTAGCTACACCTCCCCTCTTGTCACATGCCACTTCAGGAGAAGCTTTTCATCTTTATCTTTCTGCTTCCCTATCAGCACTAAGCTCTGTGCTCATCAGAAATGATAGCGGAGTACAAATGCCTATATATTATGTGAGCAGGGCCTACCGGGGAGCGGAGATGAGGTATTCGGGGCTAGAAAGGCTAGCGCTCGCCCTAGTTACAATGGCAAGACGACTGCGACATTACTTTCAGAGCCACAGTATAATGGTCATCACAGACCAACCACTAAAAAGAGTCATGGCGAAACCGGACATATCTGGCAGACTTCTTAAGTGGGCAGTGGAGCTCGGTGAGTTCGATATTCAGTACCAACCAAGAACAACCATCAAAGCACAGGCTCTGGCAGACTTTATCGTCGAGCTTACACCAGCGAAAGAAGATAGCCACGAGGATACCCATGTCAGTTCAGGCGCCCAAGCTGCACCTCCAGGCACCCAAGTTGCACCTCCAAGCTCCCATCCTGCACCTCTAGGCGCCCAAGTTGCACCTTCAGGCGCCCACGCTGCACCTGCAAGCGCCCAAGCTGCACCTTCTGGCGCCCATCCTGCACCTCCAGGCGCCCAGTCTCCCACTTTGATTTCCAAGCCCTCCTCTCTTCTACTTTGAAAACTCTATGTAGATGGCTCTCGACCAGGGAAGGAGGAGGAGCGGGCCTAATCTTAATCAGCCCAGATGGCAACACTCTCAAGTATGCAGTGAAACTCCACTTTATTGCTTCAAATAATGAAGCAGAATACGAAGCCCTCCTCTCTGGATTAAGACTGGCCGTTGAAATGGAAGCTCAACACCTCGCCACCTACAACGACTCTCAGCTCATAGTTAATCAAGTGAAGGGAAAGTTCGAAGCCAAAGGAGCCAGGATGTAAGAATACCTTGAAATGGCAAGAAGAATGATCACAAGGTTCCACTACTTTCAGATAAGTCACATCCCCAGAGAAGACAACATGGTCGCCGATGCACTTGCAAGGCTTGCCTTAGCCTTGGAAGCCCCACCAGGAGGGCCATCATTCATTGGTCACTAGTTCGAGCCAAGCAAGTTAGACTTGGTGACCACAAATATCAACTGCGCATCAGTTGAGTCAAATTGGGTCACTCCAATAAAGGCATACCTCCAAGAAGGCGTGTTGCCCGATGATCCTCTAGAGGCCAAGAAGTTGAGAATGAGAGCCTCCAAATTTACCATCCTGCAGGATACCTTGTACAAGAAAGGCTACTCCTTGCCGTTGTTGCGGTGCCTTTCACCCGAAGAATCTCATTATGCCTTGCGAGAGATCCACGAGGGCATCTGTGAAAACCACTCCGGATGGCGCTCTCTTGCTCACAAGGTGCTCAGACAGGGCTACTTCTGGCCTTCCATGGTGAGGGACGCCCAAGAGTTCTCCAAGAAGTGTGACAAGTGCCAACGCTTCGTGACCATGCCCAGGCAACCACCAAAGGAGCTGACGACAATCATGAGTCCATGGCCTTTGTCAAAATGGGGCATTGACATTCTAGGCCCCCTACCTCTGAGCAGAGGACAATGCAAGTTTGTCGTGGTCGCCATCGACTACTTCACAAAATGGGCAGAGGCGGAACCCTTAGCAAAGATAACAGACACTAAGGTTAGAGATTTTATATGAAAAAACCTGGTCTGCCGCTTCGGGATACCCCACGCCATTGTTAGCGGTAATGCGAAACAATTCGACAATAAGCTTCTCAACACCTTCTGCTCTGATCTACAAATAAAGTAGCCTCACTCTAGTCCAGTGCACCCACAGGCAAATGGACAAGCAGATGTCATGGTGAGAACAGTGTTGCGCAACTTAAAGACAAGGCTTGAAAAAGCGAAGGGTCTCTGGGTCGACGAGCTACTAGGCGTATTGTGGGCTTACCGAACCACGCCAAGAACTCCTATTGGGGAGACCCCTTTCTCCCTCGCCTTTGGGACTGAGGCGGTTATTCCTGTGGAGATAGGGGTACACTCTCTAAGGGTCCAGCTCCACGACCCCATCACCAATGAGGAAGGACTCCGCATCAACCTCGACTTGGTGGAAGAGGCAAGGGAGATGGTGGTGGTCCGCAACGCGAAATACAAGTGATGTATGGCCAAACAATACAATTCGAGGGTGAGGCCTCGTTCCTTCCAACCAGGGGACTTGGCCCTCAAGAAAGTGATCCTCGCCACAAAGGATACATGCGAAGGGAAGCTAAGACCAAATTGGGAAGGACCCTACCTCATAACAGAAGTAGTGAGGCCAGGAACCTACAGGATCCAGAATTTTGAGGGGAAGGTCTTACTCCACCCATGGAATGCAGAGCACTTGAAGAGGTATTATCAATGACATCTTGAGAGTATCAAAGCAGTGGAGGTGGGGACTTGGTTTTATTTTTGTTTATTTATTTTTATTAAATGTACCTTTTTGGGGATTATTACCCAGCTAAATCAATGAAATTCTCTACGTTTTACTCCAAAAAAGATCTTGGCATTCCATTTCTAAGGAGTATCAGTACAAAAACAAGGCTACAGACCGCCTTTCTTAAAAACAAAAATCATCAAAAGTCTGTAACACTCTAACTGCTCTCATGGTCATCCTCCACCTCCTCCTCGTCACCTTCAGCATCATCCTCATCTTCGCCAGATCCTCCTTCATCTTCGTCAGACGCCCCAGTAGGCAAGAAACCTGAAACATCAATATCAAGAAAGGCAACAGAGATCCTCCCTCGGAGCTCATCATAACCATCCATGAAGGCATCTACAAGGCCATTTGCTAAGTCCCTCTCAACTATGACAGGCTTCTCTTCAGCCTGCGAAGCTCTCTCATGAACCGCCTTCAACTCTGTCTCCAAAGCTGCCTCTTTGAGCATGACCCTCTCACGGGTCACTGAAAGCTCAGCCTCCCAGAACGAGTCCCTCCTACAGGTCGCCAAAAGCTCAGTCTCAAGCTTAGTTGCTCTCTCGCGGGCCACAACTAGCTCATCTTCTCTGAGCACATCCCTCTCATGGGACACCAAAAGCTCAGACTCAAGTCTGGATGTCTTCTCACGGGCCGCAACAAGGTCATCCTCTCTAAGCGCATCCCTCTCACGGGACGCCGAAAGCTCAGACTCAAGTCTGGACACCTTCTCATGGGCCAGCACAAGCTCATCCTTAGAAGCCCTGCCGCAGCTTCGAGCTCAGCAATCTTCCCCTGAGCGGCAAGAAGTTCTTTTTGGACGGCGACATGATCCTGCCTCAGGGTGCCATGGGCATAGGTTCTCGAAGACAGGCAGAGAGAAATAGTCGAGACCTGAAAGAAATAAAAGACAGAGGTACGATAAAAGACATAAGAAAGAACTAGAGAAAAGGGAATAGCAAACCCTTACCTGAGCCAGACCTTCCAAGTACATGTTGATGATTCTGTCGGTGCTCGGAGTATTCATCTGATTAACCTCGGGGATATACACAAACCTCCCAAGTCTTTCTCTAATGACTTCCGGGTTGCCTAGCATGGGGCGAGACCAAAACAGTGCCTCTATAGAAGTTCCCATGGGAGGAGAAGACGGAGGAGCAGAGGCAGTGCTCGACAAGGAAATCTCTAGAGTAGCAACTGGAGGGGTCACTTGATGAGGACACATCTGAGGATCTATCAAATGGGGTGCTTGAGATGTGTCCGCCTTGTACATCGCCGAAATCACTTGGGGGCATCATCTGTCCTTGCCACCTTGGAAGGAGGAGGACTCCTGCTGGAAAGGCGAGACTCAATCACTCATTTATATATAGCTGCAAAGAAAATGTAGTGTCAGACACACACGAAACACCAAGTAAAATAAGAGGACATACGAGAATCAACTCACCCTTCCTCTTTGAAGAAGAGCCACCAGACTTTAGGGAGAGAGCAGCGGCCTTAGCACGAATTGGAGGAGAGCCTTTAACCCCGACAGCTTTGGGTAGAAGAGCTCTCAAGTCTCTGTGGGGACAATCTCTTACGGCCTCCAGTTTTTGCTTTTGGTCTGTGGAGAGCACAGGCATGTCTGCAGGAAAATATTGAGTCTATACATAAAAAAAAACAAACAAAAAACAAAAAAGGAGAAGGAAAAAAGAGAGTAAAGGGAGAGTAAATGAAGGGTGTACCTGGTTTCATAGCAACAACCCACTGCATGGGTACCAAGGCCTTGTCATCTTCCGCAGCCCACTCACCGTCGACAAAAAAAAAGCGTGATTTCCAGTCGCAACAATTGGAGCATAATCTCGTAAGCGCCGTGCCACTTCTTGTGGTAAAATAGTACCACCCTCTATTTGGCGCAGGGGTGTCACTCAAATTATAGGCTGTGTGGAACTCCTTAGGTGATGCATCTCCATGGTGAACTTTCCTCCACAGTACAAGAAAGCCCAGCAAGACTCTCCAACCGTTAGACGTCAACCGCCCTGGAGTCAAGGAAAAGTAATGCAAAATTTGACAAATGGAAGAGGACATGGGGAATCTAAGCCCAGCTTCGAGCATCTCCTCGTAGATGACAATATCTCCAGAGGAATCACCACAAGCAGGCTCACCCTCCTGGGCCCGGCGACACAATACGGTGGGAGGAATACGATAAACAGAAACAAGTCTCGAAATATCTTCATCAGAATCGAGCAAACTAGAAATGGTGCTCACCTTAGATCCGTCATCATCGGATACAATTTTTCCCTTCTGCTTCTTCTTGCGGGACCATGAGGAATAGCCTGAGCCACTGTCTAAGAGGTCCTGAGTGATTTGGGTTTGAGAAACTATACTGGGAGGAGTCAGATTGCCACCACCAAAAGCGGCACCCAAAATTTCCTTGTCACCTGCAGTGATCGACCCAACACTTGGAGGAGTGCCTGACACCCTGTGCTCGTCTAAATAAGTTAACCCAACATTTGGAGAAGTGTTTGACCATCTTTGCTCGCCCGAACAGGACAGCTCAGCGCTGCCTGGCCCTCCGAAGTCACACGAAGTAGCCCCTAAGGCGCCTAGATCAGCGCCTAAAGTGGCACCCAGGCTGTCCAGCCCCTTTGTCTGCACACCCAAGCTATCCAGACCCCCATTTTGAATGCCCTGGTTATCCAACCCCTTTGTTTGCGCGCCCAGGTTGTCTAGGAAAGCTCTTGCAACGCCTAAGCTGTCTAGGACAACCCTTGCAGCGCCTGGATCAGCGCCTAAAGGCGCCTGCACAGCCCTCCTCACGCTGGACCGCCCGCTTGAACCGCCTGAGTGGGCACCCAGACCATCTGCCACATACATGCTGACTCCCAATGCGCGCCCAGCCGCGGTTTGGACAGCCTCGCCAGCCGCCAGATCTACTCGTTTTTCCTTCGGCGCCCAAGACTTGCTGAGTAGCGCCTCCTTCATCGTATAAGCAACGCCCAGCCCCCTGAGGCAGTGCCTCCCTGCTCGTCTAAGGCCTCCCTCTCCTCGCTTGTGCTGGCAGTAGGCGCCCATGGTGCCACCGCTTGGGCGTCCATCTGTGGTCTCTTCTCTCCGAAAACAACTTCATCTTCTTCGGATTCTCCATTGAAGTTCTCAAATCGCTGCACTTCGTCTCCTCCAATCGACATAGCTTCTCCAATGCTCAACCCAAGAATCTCAACTTTTGGTTTTCAAAGAATTTCAAGGAGAGCACCCTTCTTCGCCCTTTCAAGTTTCCATAGAATGGTTAGAACTCGAAGTTCTCAAGATTTTCAAGAACGGGTTTCCAATCTCAAGGCGAATGAAATGGGTAAAATCTTGAAGAAGGCTACATTTACAGCCTAGGGTTTTGAAAAGAGGGAAAAACCCAAAATTAAAAACAAGGGCTCTCTAAAAAATTCATTGTGAAAGGGAAGAAGACATCTATCAGAAGAGGGAGTCTCCACTGCCAAAATTCAAACAAATGTCCCCTTCTCCAAGTTTCCTCAGACACTGGGCATTGGGGGGCAAATGATGGGTCAAGCCCAAATAGTCCAATTTACGTGGAAAGATCCAACCTCGAGCCCAACCATATAAGGACCAACTAAGTCCAAGTTCAAGTCCAATCTAGCTGGGGCCCTTCTCCGAAGGAATAGGAGTACGAGGGAGAGAAATGCGGCGCACGGAGAAACCCTACCAAATTTGTAATTACCAAAACAAGTAGGAAACCCCTTCCTCACGTCACCGCCTCACCTCCAAACCCTAACTCTATAAATGTAAGCCCTCTCAACATCTAGGGCACGCCTCCCAAGAACCTCCTCTCCTACCTTTGCACACATCGTTGCTCCCATCTCCCTCAAGGCATTGTAACTCCTTGGAGTAGACTCTCTGGTGTCCATTGTTCATTAATAAGAAACAAAAGCCACCGCTGCCATTCAAAGTGGACGTAGGCCACGACCGAACCACTATAACTTATGTATTGATCCTTATCTGCTATTTTTATCATTGATTGTTTGTTTAATGCACATTGATTATACATATTCACCTTCTTGACATTTGAGCTTGCACGAAAATCGATTTGTGCATCATCAAAATCTATTCTCAACTTAGCAAAATATAATATCAAAATAGTTTTTTCTCAAACCAAGAGAGTTGTGTTCTCTTTATAGCCAAACCGATCGGTGAGAATATTGCCCTTGTGGAGAGGAACAACTTCTTAGAAGGAAGTCTTGCAAGAATCTTGACCTAGGAATGAGTTTTGGTGCCTTAAAGCTTGAAAAACCTAGGGTTTTTCTTCCTTTTTTCTCCAAGAACATGTAATGCTCTATCTCCAGGCCAAATACTTATATTTTTATACTAAAAGGTCTGTATTTGTAGTGGAGGGCAAAGGTGCAAAATGATCATTTTGCCTTTGACGAATCTGAGATCCCGTTACACTACAACTCGTCCCGAAATGCCTCAATTCGACATTTTATTTTAACCAAAGTTCTTAAAATTATTTTAAATAAAAATTTTCAAAAAAAAATATTTTTTCTAGTGGCCGAGTTTGACCGGTCCCACCTAGGCCACTTGAGATGCCATGTTTGTCCAATTTTTGAAACTATTTTCGTTTAGGCTCAAATTTACACAGTATGTGTATTTTAACATTCTAAGCATGTTTTTCTTCTATTACATACTCTAATTATGCTCCTAAATATGATCTATACCTAAATGATGCATATATAGTGTCTTATTGACAAATGGTGCATGAATAGTGCCCTACCAGCAAAACTGAAAAATTTATCCTCACTTGTCAGATCTCTACAGTCTAGACCTGCTTGGTTGAAGAAAAATATTATTATTCTATTAACTTACCCAAAATTGCGAGTATGTGAGTATTTAATTATTTACAATACACTAAGATACCCCCAAAAAAAAAATTGGTGTCATATTGAAAATTTTTATTTGTAAAAGTTAAGGTACAAATCAAAGTTGAGGATATAACTACCTGAGCTAATTTATGATCGATTAATAATAATATGATCGATCATGAATTACTTCAATTAATTGTAACTTTTTTTTACGAGTTGTAACTTGAACTTTAAAAGTTAGTATGAAAAATATATTCAGACCCTCAAAGTTTGATTAAAATACACTCTATCCCTTCACATTTGAAAAATTATAATGTCACCCTAATCAAAGCTTGTCTAGTAGCAGAACTAGTCGGAGGCAGGTGAATTTACCAATCATGTCATTTAATAACTACCTAAGTGAAATTCATCTTACTCATAAATTTATTATTGAATGGTAACACCACATCTCAATGATGACATAATATCGCCATTACACCTAATATTTACTTGTGTTTGTGGTGAGTGGAGTACAGATAGTAATGCAATGCGAATGGTATTATTGAACACGATTGGGTCCTCTTGGTCATGGTTTGAGATGGGGGAGGCTGTTGGTGGTTTGAGATGGGGGGATGTGGTTGGGTTCTCTCTTCTTTCATTGATTATAACATCATCATCTTGAACCTGTTTAAGGCACCACAAAGCTCGATTTTTCATGGGCTTTGCAACGGGAGGGTGGGTGTGTGTTTGTGTGTGTGTGTGAGAGAGAACAATTTTAATTAGAGAAAACATTAAGATAGCCTCACCCCAATACACCTAGAGGGTGTTATCAAAAGAAGCTCCCAAGGTACAATTTACTTTCTCTAAATTATACCCTAAGCTCTTAGATATACATATATATATATATATATATGTATATATATATATTGGGGGGGAGGGGTTTGATATATTAATGCACACACCGAAAGAATAAAGTTGTAAAATGACAGACAATATACAAGCAAAATTTTTTGCTTCCCATATAACTAGGTAAAACTACTGACTCTTCTTACTCGACCGCATTTAACTTGCCTGCAAACACGAAATTTGAATAGCCAATCTAAACCAAAGCTTCATTCCCATCATGAACGAACATGACCTCTTTTCTGGTGCTCCAATGAACCATTCAAATTTAGCACCAGCCAACCTATGATCATCAAGCGCCACCCAGTGGGAACCAATGTTGTGGCCACTTGGGATAGGTGCGCTTATACAAACTCATGCATACAGTGTCATGCTGCTGGAGGACCCCATTAAGGAGACACTTCTTGGCCCCAACAAAAAAAATAGATACAATAAAACTTGATAAAGAAAAACGACAACCTAAGCTTCTGCCAAGCAAAACATTGAATCAAAAGCTTGAAAGTTAATTGACATTATTGGATAACCAAGATAAGCATTTTGGACAATCATATAACCAAGGATTTCATGAGCAAGAGTGACATGTAACATGCAAAACAACATTAATTGTTGCAGGCATTAACTGTGAATATAGTAGAAGGTCATTATGGAAGTAGGATAATGCACAACCATAACGGACCTTCCATGATCTAAACTAGTCCCTCATCGCAACCACCAGTAAAGAACACCACCATTCCACTACTTTCTCCTCTTCCCCTTCTTTCTCTCCATGACAGAACTTAAAAAAGTGAATATGTAACGGCGAAGAGGTCACATTGCGCTTTAGAAGCACCAACGTAGCATCTCTTTCTTTGTCCCCAAATGATGTTTTTCAAATAATGAACAATCTATTTGTCATATATCTTTCCAACACAATTAAGTGACATGTTTAAAGACCTATTTAAGTTTGTAACAACATAATATATTCGACATTTTTTCATTCAAAAATACACAAAAACCACATAGATACTGCAAATAAATACAAAATACATAAATATTGCATCATATTAATCCAGAAACTTGTTTTCAGGGACAAAGAAAGCACCCTGCTCATTTTTGAAAGACATATCTTTGTCTAGTAAGCAACATATCATGTGTACCAACAACTTTCTTAATACGACCACGACGTCCACACTTCCACAGGATGTAACCAAAATCGAACACCAAGATCAATAAAACTCCACTCATAATAAATGTCGGCAATTCCACGACAAGACATATTACAAGTGTGAGTCTGCAACAAAACTGAAGAAACATAATGTGTTCACAGCGAAGTTTTCATACCTTGAACCATCTCACATCCTCTGGATTATGAAACATATATCTTACTAAGACTTTTAATTTTGATAGTCGTTGAGGGTAACTGTATAATAAGAGATTTTATTTCATCAACTCAAGCCAAAACTTCTAGTAAACTGACATATTATGTCTATTGTCTAGCATGACTCTAAAATCTGAAGTAGAAATGAATATAGAGCATTTGCAATTAAAAAAGTAGTTGGCAAAAAAACAGTGACACCATTGAGCATCACCAATGAAGTGTCCAAACAAAGAGCTTTCTTACAACATAAACAAAGATGGTCAATGGCGTTGCCTTTGTAAAACCCTTACAACTGACCCAAGTAAAAAAGTTATAGATACTCTTTGGCTGGCACTTGAAAGCTTTTAAAATCTTAACCCCCAAAAGCAAGATAAGCACCTTCGAGTGGACTTTAACACCCTACCATTAAACTACTTTAATTTGATCTAGAAAACCTCATCACCATATCATTTACATCAATACATATAATCGCATTGGCACCCCACAATTTAATCTGCCACATGAGGGTGAGCTAAAATAAGAAATGCATGCCTTCTACAATGAGATCTTTCCCAGTTAAAATGATTTTATTCAAAATAATCCTATCAAGGTCAATACTTCTCAATGAACCAATGGCAGCAACAGCAGGTGAGGTAGCTTCTCCCTCCTTTTTAAGGGCAATTAAAGGCAGAGGAGGAAAAAAAATTGGGGCATATACTGAAGCTATGGAAAACCGTCCTTCATGAAGAAATCTCTCCATCTTGTGCTTGTCTGAATTAATATTGTCAAAATAAAATATTGGTCTGCGTATTAAACAATAAATCTAAATACTTAGAAAGAGAAAATGGCTAGAACTACATATATTATTGACCATAAGACTATTACCTTGTGACAAATTGACGGAAACCAACATGAAATATGAAGTCGTCTTTGGCTTTTAAGAGAGCAATGTACGTATCATGCTTCTTTATGCTTCAAAGACATAAATGATTCCCCATTGTAAAGCAAATTATCACAGAGGTCCATGTGAGCAACAAATAAATATACACCTAAATACATTCCAAGAAAAATATACTGCTAACTAAATAAATAAAAGGAGAAGAAAAGGAAAATACTAAAGAAAGGTACCTAAAGTGAAGGACAAAAACTTTGGACTCGTGCTGCAGTAGGCGGCATGCAATTACGGGCATCGTCTTTGCAAGATCACATAATTTGGAAGCAACAGTGCGTGGAACTTCCTTAATATGAAGTCTTGCATAAGAGCCTCCTGGTAAATATTTGTTCATGCTCCCTTGCTCCATTTCTAGAGCTTTAGCAAGAACATGTTTGTGTTCTTGCGAAATTATCAAATGCAAAAATTCTGGCATATTATGGAGGTGGAGATTCTTGAAATTAGCATAACAAAATGTTTAACGCTCTTACATCAAAAGACAACATAAAACAAACTCAAAAAAAAAGTCATAATCTTAGGAGTTACTTTTGGGTCCCATTAGGAGGTTCTGAAAGACTTGAGGCCTCTATATTTAGCGAAACGCTTTCGAGCAGGAACATCTATCGGGGTATCCACTTCATCGGGGTACTCTGAGATGCATTACATCAATTAGATAACAACTAAACCAAAAAATTACTAAAATGCTGACAACATCAAAAACCTCCTGTCATGTAAGACAAACATCTTGACAATATATTATCTCAGTTGGAAATTTTAGAAAAAGAAAACCCCATCACAACTCAGATATATAAGATCAATTTAAAGATGAAGTTTAATGATTACAAATCAAATCAAATCAAATGGACATGTATAGTTTAGTTCTTTAAGGCCAATTTTCATTCTCTGTTCCAATATATATATTTTTATCTTCCTGATAGAAAGAATTCCATTGCCCAGAACCCATATCAAGTATTTCAATTGGGGTTTCCTGTTGAATATCTATAGTAAAAATATATGAAATATGATGATTACAAGTGCAGGTGTGATCATCGGAAAAATTAGTACGTCGAATCAAGCAAGCATTAGATGTTGCACAATATGCATTCCAGCTATGCAGCATGGCACCCCCGCTTTAACTACTAATCCATTGGCCCTCGTTTACACTCCAAACAAAAATGATATAAAAGTCCGCAAGAAACATTAGGACGAAGTGATTATTAAACAATAGAAATTGTCTCTTTACTTGATGCTTGTCATATACAAATGGAGTTCCCTCCTCGCCTATGCCATGTACTAAATATTTACGAACATTTGACATGTCGAATACTTGCTTACAGAACACCCTAACCACCCATTTAACAAATTTGTTTGAGCAACTCAAAGATCTAATTATATCAAATCTACATTGTGCAAATAAAGGGACATTGTATATTGAAATCTTTGTTCTAATGCTGCAAAGCAAATGCAATCCAGCACTACATAAGTCAATTAGCATAAGCTCATTGCTAACGGCTCCAGAAAAATAGAGATTAGTATTCTAGAAAGGGGAACTACCTTCATCTTCACCATGCTCATCTTTAATTTTTCGAATCTCATCCTCTATCTTCTCCTTTGTCATTTTCTCGCCTTCCTGCAAAGGAATGCAGTTCACATCACTATGATCCAAAAAAAAGTTAACTCATCATACATAGCATGCATTTTTTGTTTTTTCAAAGCTTGGAAAAGACAAAGATGATATATCTCTTTAAGATGACTAATACACAAATATTTGCTAATCTTCTCTTAAACCTGACAAATGAAAATTACCATGTAATATGCACTACCCTAGAGCAAGAATTGAACATGAAACATTTGACAGTCAGTTATACTAATCACAAAGTGGCAATTATCTAGTTGTCCTACATAACATACTCAACCCCTACCTTTCTCTTTCGAGAACAGCTGACCTATTTTCCTTTCAACAAGGGCTTACTCATCAAATTCAATATGGATGGTTTGATAAGTGAATGTTTTCATAACAACTTACTTGATAAGTCCAAGTTCTTACCAAAAGTTACATCCCTCCCTTTCCCCAAGGCCTTACACACACAGAGAGACTAACATACATGCAGAAAGGCGCACAATCAAAAACAATCACAACATGATGCACAACCATGAAGCCCCAAAAAACAAAGTGAGTTGATAACTGACAAAGGTAGCAATACACTACAACATTATTGACTCTGGGATTTACCCTTAGGTACGTATCTTTATAATCATGGATGTAGCTTTTGTTTTCTTTCCTAAAAGTAAGAGAGAAGCCAAAAATTACAGAAAGATAAAAGCCAACTATCCTGTGTTAAACTATAACAATTAAGGACTCCAAAGTTGGGACAAGCAGATGACCATTGACAATTTGGATACCATGGTTTAATCCTGTCATAATAAAGGTCATTACCCAGTCTGCTCCCCATTAATTTTACAACTTTTGGTCCGCCAAATGAGTGCTCCAGAATGTACAGGTAACATAATTTGTAAAGCTTGTTCCAATCGCAATCTAGTGGGGTAGAAGTGTTTTCAGGTAATTCCGGCTAGAATGCCGAAACCCAGCGCATTTGTGCAATCAACATTGTTAAATCACAACCAAATTTCTCTTCAAGCACACGGGGATTTTCAAAACCAGAAAAATGCAACAAATTGGCTCTTCAAGAATGTACACTAAGAAATCGTCAAAAGTACACCCTAATAGTAGCAGCATTCAATTTTTGGCGTGTACCAGATACTCACCATCGTCACATAATCAACTTCAGTTTCTTCATCTGATTCTGTATCGAGTATAAGAGACGCTTGGTCATTATCAAGGTCCAACTCAAAATGGCCCTCTTGGCCCAGATTACCGCTCTATCTGGAATCCAGCACCATACCAACATCGTCTGCATCATCATCACTATCATAATAGTCCATGTCTGAATCATCCACAATCCAAGCAGCCTGAAAAATTCATGTGTATGCATATATTACAATCAAGTGGGCACTTTTTCTAGCATCAAGGATACACAAAGACCAAAGAACGTAAAGAAAGACTCTGAACATAAACAAGCACATGCCTGATATTCAGAAGTGCCCCGAGGAAGGGTCCTTTTTTTCAGCTTTTTCTCCTTGTGATTTCTATCTGCTTCGGCCATTTTTGCCTCTGTTGACCAAGTCTGATGAACAAGAAAATTGTCGTAAGCAACAATAGAAACAGAGTAACAATTCTTCCCAGTGAAAATACATTTTGTGACAGATGAGTTATTGTTGTGACTAGTGAGATACTGTAACTAAGAATAATTATGTAACAGGCCATCATGAGGTGAAACCAAATCTCGCACAGCACATAATCAAGTGTGCATCTAGACGAAGAATATCTCTGATATTAAAATTATGACAAAGGAAACAATTGAAAAATCCAATAAACCTAATACGACAGTAAACCACAAAGTCTAGGATTTTAAGTCAGCAAGCCAAAACAGCAATACAGAACCCAACGCTGATATTTTCTTCAAGTTACCTGTTCTCCTGCCAGAGGATCGGGAACATTTTCAATAAGCAAAGGTTCTTACTTCCAAGGATCAGGATCTAGGGCATTGATGACCTGTAATATTTTAGAAGAGACAGCGTAATGCTTACATGCAAAAATAAAAACACTGTCAATAAATAACATAGACTTATGTGCAAAATACAATGGCTTGGTCATTCAAGTGGGATCCAAAATGAATTCTGGACAACCAGTAGTAAATTTTAGGGTTTCAATCACGAAAGGTAAGCTGTTTAACAAGTAATGAGTCTTGTTAATTTCTTAATAATAACCGAGGAAGTAAAACTCGAATGTAAATAGAGAAATAAAATTTAAAAAGGAAAGCAAAGCACATGCAATTTATCATATCATATCAACTCATGCCACAGGAAATTTCAGTATTTCAATACAGTTAGAGTAATTGAACCCAATTATTCGGGTATGTGTCGGTTGTTTAAACTCCTCAAAACTTTGCTAGGACAGCATCAATTATAATCCACATAATGATTAGATATATAACTTAAACTTAGAATGATCACATCTATTCAGCACCAACCTTCATGAAAATTGTTAGAAATTGTGAAACTTATCAACATAGTGGTGTCTGTAGACTAGGTATTTCTACAAATGAAACTCAGTGCATCTCACGAAGCAAGACAAGTTACCAGACATGGTACAAAGAACCGAGACAAGAAGTCGATATGTTCTTCAAAAAATAACAAAAGGAAAAAGGAGGAAAAAAAGTAGTTTGTATCTGAACACAGAGGCACAATCAGTTGGAAAATCAGTTTTACACTATCACTTACATTATTTTCAGAAAGCAACCTATACCTGCACATCATGTACTTCATCTGAATCCATGAAGTCCCCTTTTCTCACATTCAAAGGACATGGATCCTTGAGAATTTCAATTTTGCACATTTGAAAATCCCCAGCACCTGAAACATGAATCTGGTCCAAAAAGGATTAGAATGCACAAAACAACAATGAGCCACAAAATGCATGCCAAAGGCTGAACAACTTACCAGCTGATCTACTGAAAGATTGCGAGCACAGAGATAACCAGTGAGGAGGAGGGTGCATGTTTCATAATTGCAATCATCAGATACCAAATCAACCTGAAATTCTTGAATGACTTAAGTGACAAACAAATTTCTACTTTAGGGCTCAGATAAAATCCATTTTATACATTGAAGATCCAACATCTTAGGGTCTACATGCAGAATTTTACATACATGGGGACAGAAACAGGTGTTAAAAATATTGGCAAAATAGACCAGACAAAAGAGGGGGGAAAATTTTCATAAATGGAAACAAAAAATATTTTGGTGTATTCTTCTGATAAGAATTGATGGTTGGACATGTATATCTCTCAGGATACCATATTTTGGATGATGCTGAAATTTGGCCAAATAGCCTTGTGATTGTGATTCGAACCTGAAGACAGCAACTTAGTGCAAAATGTAGGCAAAGGTTAGATTTATATCGAATCTACTCCTCCCAAACACCATTCCTGGGGACTAAACTAGGTTTCATAATTTTTCTTCCATCCGAATCCCATGAATTTTGTTAGTACTATGTGCTACCTAGAAACACCCATGATGTGAAATTATAAAATACTGCCCAAAAAGTCTTCATTCAAAGAATCATGCTACTTTGGAGTTGAGGTGTACAAAGAGTTATTTCTTACTCTTAGGCCCTCCAGTCATTTTACTTTTATGTTTTTCCTTCTATTTGTTGATTCTTCCGATAAGAGGGCAACTACCAATCTCAGGAAATTTTCTTCATACATCCACTATTAAGTCAACTGAAATTCAGAAGGGATGGTTTCGAATGATCTCAATAAGCACGTACATGACAGACACACACCCCTCCACCCCCCCAAACACAAAGGTCAGCCTATTATATTTTCTTAACAAGAAGGAAAATAGCTATAGTGTTGTTGAGAAAATATGACCAAATAAAAAGGGATGACGAGGGCAGTGGTGATTCGCAGTCTCCCTTACTTCATATGGTCCCAATGTTTCAAATAGCATTTCTTACTAGTTCATTGAATATTTTCGACTAATTAATCAATAAGGGGACATAGTTGAATCTCTCCTATTGGTTTCAATCTTATAATACTTATGCAGTTATCGGCATGGGCATGAGCTATTTCATTTTACAAATATTTTTGGTATATGAGTACCAAAAAAAGACAAATGGCAAGTTTTTGAAATCTCAGGATTACAAAATTACGAGATTGTAAATTCTGTCAACAAAACACAACCTTACTCACAATGCACGACAATCTTTTTTGCTTAAAGAAGAATTCCCAGAAAATATAACATCCCAATAATATAAGAAATTCGGCAGTGGAAATTCTGATACGCAGATTGCAATAGAAGAAACAATACCTTAGAGAAGACATAATATTGGGAAGAGGAAGAAGAAGTAGCATCAATGGAAGGCCAAATGAGAAAGAGCCATCAAAATGTTTAGTAAAAAAAATTGTCAAGGACTCCACCAGTAAGAACTCAGAAGTACATGTTATTTCCGGTTAACGGTGTTACTGTTACATGGACAGCTAAAAGACCCAAGGATGCCTTCGATTGGATGGAGCTGAATGCCAAAGCGGATTCTTGTATTGCATCATATATATTTGCAAGACATCAAATAATCTTGAGTTGAGTCTACATTATTTCTCCACTATTGTCACATAATTTTCCATATGGCAAACCTCTGCCCTCACCCCCAACTTAAAAAAGAAGGCAAACCTAAAAATGTAAAAATTATACACACACCCTTCATGTTGTCTTACCAAAAAAGGACAAAACCATTTCCATTGTATAAATCACCCTTAAAAGTAAGACGTGGATGCTATAAACACCAAATAAAGTTTCTGCCCCAAAAAAAAGTAATATCAACATCATTGGGCCATTATTGTTACAATTTGAAGGGGAATCAGAATGCATGACATCAAGAACTCAATGGTGCTCAAAAGAAGTGAGAACATTATCACATAATCATGTCAAAATGGTAATGTGTTGTAGAAAACATCATACAGATTAGAATCTTTGTGAGATGGAACAGAGGATGAAATATGAAAATAAACATGTTATGATTTCAAAGGATCCTCCGGTTAAAGTGAAAAACAAAAGTTCAATCAAGAAACCTGAAGTCTAACTGAATGTAAAAAAGATTTCTGTAGAAATGCTAATAATACCCTTTAAGCCATCAAGTAAGCCCGTTGGTTACGCCAATGAGGAACTGTAAGCCTTTGCTCCTTGAAAAGCCACATGAACTACAACAAATACATAAGGGAATGAATTCTCAATGGAATATGAATTAAAAGTGTTAAAAACTCGTGGAGTTAGAATGAAACCAAAAGACAAAAAATATGCAATAATAACCAAATGCCATTCATTTCCATCTGATGTCTAATTCTCAATGCTAATAGCTGAAAACCAAAATACGTGAATAGAGAGTAACCTTATGCAACTCATCCTTTGTATCTGCCACATAAAACTTACAGTCCTCAGGAAATTCAGAAGCCAGGATAGAAGTACATGTCTTCTTCAAATCATGACTTCTCTTCGAATCGTTGGGTAGATCCTAAATGCGGAGCAAAAAAAAAAATTTATATCATCCACAACTCATGTAAAGTCAAAATTCTCCAAGAAAAAACAAAGCATGGAAAAAAAGACGTACACGAATCAACACCACAGTGCTTGGTAATCCAAGAGCTTTAAACACAGACAAACATTGAGATCCAAATGAATCAATATAATAATCAGAACTGTCATCTTGACAAGGAGAGCTTGCAGATGCTACAAAAGCAATCAAATCGGCAATCTGTGATATAATCGGTGTTTAAGCATCGCAAATAGAAGAAGATCTCAAAGCCCAAGATTTGAGGGACAAACAACCCAAAAGAATTATCAAAAGAACCCAAGCTCCAAACCAGCAAGTAACTTGACCATTTCCATGCATGCTAACAAATCACCATGAGGTGCCTTGAGGACCTAATGAATGCAAAATTTGGTTAGGTATTTATTAAACTCATGTTTTGGATACTGAAGTCTACATAAATGAAAGGTCATTTAAGACACATAAACCAACAGAGATGGCATAATGGACAAGATTAATCTCATTTAATCGATACCAGTAACCAATGGTGATAAACCAATAGCTATAATTTACACAAGCTATGTTGTTTTAAAACCAAACATCCAACTGTAATAGTACTCTGAATGTTATTTCTAGTTTTCTACATTATTAAGCCCAAAACAATCTGAAACAATAAAGTAAAAGTTATCTCCTAGCCTTCGCCTCCTTCTACCATCCATAACTTTGATCCAAACATTAATCACAAAATTAATGTTCAACAGTGCAGCAGAATTTTCTGCCAACTCTTCTACTACATCATCAAGGAAACAAAAATAACTACAGCATTTTGCAAATCAATAGTTATTTCACAAAATTCATCAATCCCCATTATCAAAAAAGATATAGATCTTCAAATAAAAGGTACATGAGCTGAATAACATCTTAATGAACACCAAACATAGACAAACAACAGCAGCCTAACCTAACCATTGTTTTAAACCAATAAATTAATCCATATTACTTTCACCAGAGAAGTCCAACTTCCTCAACTAATCTCGTCAAAGTTCAGGGAATATTACAGAATCCTAATGATACAGACAAAGAATAATTAGCCTACCATTGTTCTCATCTGGTTCTCAGATGAATCAACTGTAGGGAACACAATTCCAGTTCCCTCATTTGATAATAATGCCAAGATATCTTCTTCAAGTGCATCCAGGTTCACGAGAGCAGAAAGGCCAAAAAGTACCTGTGCAGCATAACAGACCATTTGTTCATATATCTCCCTGGGAGAGAAAAAGTTGTAATCTTTAATCATAAAACTAAAATCGTGGGGGCAAGTCAAGAAACACAAATTGCACAACAGCAATTTCAATAGCACTTCAGTGGGGTGAGTCACTTTGATGGGAATTGCAGAAAATTATTATGTTGCAAAATCAATGATAACAAGTGCCATTCAACTCATGCTCCAACCTCGTTCTCGTAAACAGAAACACTGCATAATGAGAAACTCACAATAACACGTGGAGGACTAGTTGATCCACCAGAGGCCCGTTTCTCTTTCAAAAGGGCTGCCCGTTTCTGCTCCCTCATTTACATAATTCCAAACTTCTCAATGAGGTCACAACAACAATTCATTCAATAAAAATTGACACAAAATTACAGAATATATATATATGTTATTTCTCGTGCCTGAAGACACGTAATAAAAAAATATCAACAATAAACATATTTGTATTCACACCCAAAATCAAATTAGAAAGATAGAAGAAAGAGAAAGGAATTTAAGCATCTGGTTGTAGTTGAGGAGAGCGGTGGTACTGGTGGTGGATGGCAATGGTGATGGTGGTGGAAGATGATGATGGTTGTGATGGGTGACGACGATCGGTTGTGATGGTGGCAGCCGTGGGGACAATGGTGATGGTGGTAGTATAGGCGGTTGGGGTGGTGGTAGTAGGGATGATAGTGAAACAGTGGCGCAGCAGTGGTGGTGGTGGTGGGGGGTAGTGGAGATGGTGGTGGGGGTAGTGAGGATGGTGGTGGTGGGGAAGTGGTGTGGTGGTGGTGGTGGTGGCGACGACGGCAGTGATAGTGGGGTGTTAGAGTAGTTTATATTATGGGTAGTTTAGGTATTTTACATTATTTTGTTGCCCTAATATATAAGGGCCTACATTGTGTATTTGCTTGGATATTGCATTACTGAATAGATTATTCTTAATATCATTCTTGATTTCTCTCTCTGTTTTCTTTCCTTTGATCAATGTTAACATGGTATCAGAGCAAGTTCAATCCTAGCATACTTAAAAAAATGAATAAGAATCTCTTGAAGAACACAGCAGGTTCTTCATCGAGCTAGGTCTGACGTCATTGTTGACATCATCAATCTGGAGTCGAGGAGAGCACTACCCTACTCGATTCTTCATGGGCTTTCCAATGGTATGTTTGGTTTTTTATTTGGAGGTCATCGGATAGGGTTTCCCATTTTTTGAATGTTTTTTCAAAAATTCGGCTCTATTTTTTCGATCTGTAAATTGGGGTTGGTTTTCTCGAATTTTTTGCTTCCAATCGAGTCTACAAGGTGCGATTAAGAGTGTAGACTGGCTGGTTGGTTGATTTGAAGGCTTTTGGTTGGATTTTGATTGTATATTGGCTGCTTGGGACTGTCGACCTACTGTTCACAGTAAGAACAGTAGCCGAAGTTTTTGTTCTGGGGTTTTTTCTCTGTTCTTGGCCCCTTTCTTTGGCTTTGCTGGTTGGTTTTGGTTCTTCGCTGGCTGGTTGGTGTACTACGCAGGTTGGTCGAACAACTTGCTTTCTTATTTTGATTCTCATTTTTTACTTGGTTTGGGTATTTTTGTGTTGTGAGCATTGCTTCTTTGTTTTGACATTATGGCAAGTGGACATTCTAATTCTCTTCAGGCTATTAGTGTCAGATAAAATGGTGAAAATTATGTATATTGGTCTTATGTTATGAAGATTTTTTTGTTGGGGAAAGAGATGTGGAGTTATGTTACTGGTGCTTTGCAAGCTCCAACAGATTCGAAGGAAGAGAAATATGCAGATTTATAGAATACTTGGGAAGTCAATAATGCTAAAATCATCACTTGGATTAACAACTCAGTTGATCAGACCATTGGTGTGCATTTGACTAAGTTTAACACAGCTAAAGAGATTTGGGATTATTTAGTTACATTGTTTGTTCAGTCCAATTTTGCAAAGAGATATCAGCTTGAGCATGAAATTCGAGTTGCAGGCTAGGGTGATAAGACCATACAGGAGTTCTACTCGATTATGACTGGATTTTGGGATCAGTTAGCACTTGCTGAGCCTGCTGAATTGAGTACTCACATGGTCTATCGTACTTTTAGGGAGGAGCAGCGATTGGTACAGTTTTTTATGGCCCTTAGAGATGACTTTGAGGGTCTTCATGGTTCTATTCTCCATTATCTCCCACTTCCCACAGTTGATGCAGTAGTGAATGAGCTTCTAGCTAAAGAAGTCCGTCTTAAGACCCTTTCTGGAAAAGGTCTTCTTTCATTGTCTAATCAGATTGTATTGGTTGTACCACCCAGAGGGACTTCTCACTCACAGACTAAATATCGAGGTCGAGCTACTTCAGATGAGTGTAGTTTTTGTCGTGAGAAGGGTCACTGGAAGGCTCAATGTCCTAAATTGGTGAACAGGAATGCCAAGGGGGCCTTACAGCAGCCATTTAAGCCCAAAGACCGTCATACAGCTGTAGTTGCTTCACCAGTGGATGAGACACTTCCATCAGCTCCCAGCATGACTATGATAGTTGATCAGTTGTAGAAGCTTTTTTCCCTTCATCAACTAGGTGCCCTATCAGTTTCTTCTTCCACAGGTTCATTTACTACAGGCCCTTCAGGTATATCTCGAATTGTCTGGGTCTTTGACTCAGGAGCCACCCATCATATGACTAGCAATTCTTCCTTATTTGTTTATATTGTTTCCCCTCCCTCTATATCTGTCCTTACAGCCAATGGCACCCAAATGTCTTTGGCTGGTGTTGGAACTATCGTATCTTCCCAGCTTACACTTTCTGATGTCTACTATATCCCTCAACTTACTTTAAATTTAATATCTGTTAGTCAGTTGTTTGATTCAGGATTCTTAGTTCACTTTTCTTCCACTGGTTGTGTTGTGCAGGATCCATGGTCCAAGAAGCTGATTAAGACAGGCCATAGAAATGGAGGGCTATATTTGTTGGATGAACTTCATGTCCCTGAAGTTGTTGCATCTACTGTTGATTTATCCTTTTTTCAATTGAGTCCAAAGTCGTCTAGTTTTTATTTATGGCATTCTCGTTTAGGTCATGTTTCTCATTCTCGATTAAAATTTCTAGCTTCTACTGGTAGTTTGGGTAGTTTAGAGTGTCATGATATTTCAGATTATAGTGGTTGTAAGTTGGCAAAATTTACTGCATTACCTTTCAATAAAAGTAATTCTCATTCTCTTGCACCTTTTGATCTTGTACATTCTGATATTTGGGGACCAGCTCTTATTGCTACTAAAAAGGGGTCTAGATATTATGTCTCCTTTATTGATCATCATACCAGATATTGTTGGGTGTATCTAATGACACGTAGGTCTGAGTTCTTTTCCATTTTCACTACCTTTCGTGCTATGGTGTGTACTCAATATTCTTCTATCATTAAATGTTTTTGTTGTGATCAAGGTGGAGAATATTCTTTTAGTGTTTTTTGTGATTTGTTGAAATCTAATGGTACTATTTTTCAGTCTTCTTGTACTGACACACCTGCTCAGAATGGAGTGGCTGAACGGAAACATCGTCACATTATTGAGACAGCTCGTTCTCTTTTGTTGTCATCTAGTGTCCCTAGCTCTTTTTGGAGAGAAGTAGTGCTCACAGTAGTTCATCTGATTAATTGCATTCCTACAATCCTTAATTCTGGTGTCTTACCATTTAAAAAATTATGTGGTAAGACACCTGACTATTTCTCCTTACGTTCTGCTACCTAGTATTAATCGTACCAAACTCTCGGCTTAGTCAACCTTATGTGTTTTTCTTGGCTACGATGAGGGACAAAAGGGATTTCGGTGTTATGACCGGTGTGGTGGTGATGGTGGGGGTGGCGACAGTGGTAGTGGTTGTTGTAGCAGAGGTGGTAGTAGGATAACGACGGAGGCGGCGACGATGGTAGTGGTGATGGGCCCCTAAGGCGTCGA
>CM042184.1:39763814-39828883 GCA_023539305.1 Ilex asprella | reverse complement strand
GTAGGTGGTGGGGCGGTGGGGTTAGTGGTGGTGGTGGGGCAATTTCAAACACTATTTTTTCTAAAAAAATACTTATGAGAAATTTTAAGTCTTATAAACAATTTTAAAAAGTTATACCAAACACACCCTTAGAGGCTTATTTTCCCTATTAAATTTTGAAGTGTTAATATTAATCGTCAGATTAATTTTAAAGTAAAAATTTAAAGAGATCTCAACCGCGAAAAACAAAAGTGATTTTGTTTATCTTTTTGAGATTTGAATTGTATTGTACTTTATATATATATATATATATATATATATATATATACACACCTGAACAGATATCTATACATATGCATACACATATAGGGAATACAAATTACCATCTTATTGCGCTGAATTCGAGCTGCCCAAGCTCCTTTAGTTACATTGCGCTCGGATTTTGCACTCTTGATCTTGTCTTAACATCAAAAGAAAGATAGAGAGTAGAAACAACATCAAATCAGCGTTTTGTATGCTAAAATCTATATAATAAAACACCTGCCAATTTAAATTTTATCTCATACATATTTTACCTCTCAAAAACATCACATCACCAATTTCTATCACATGTTCAATTATTTAATATTTAATTAATTTATAGTTTAACATAGTTTTATTTTAGACATTATCTATACACAATAATATACACATGTTGAGAAAATTTTGTCAAATTATGTATTTTGAGAAAATTGTTAATATTTTTAAGAAAATAATGGATAAAAATAAATTTTAAATGATATAATCAAAGAAATGATGGGAAAAAATTATTATTTAATATAGTAAAATTAATTTTTTAGGCGTTCAAATTTTTTATTCTATCGTGCATTCAGGCAGGCATGAGTTATGACTAGTCAATGTATAAAACAAAACCATTAAAGAAAGATAAAGAGAGTAGAAACAATATCAAATCAGCGTTTTGTAGACTAAAATCAATGTATAAAACAAAACTATGGTGAAATAGCAGCATGGTAGGTAGAACTATAATGAATCATGATGATTAACCTTTGAGGGGAATTTTGTGAACGTTGTGAGACGATTTCGAAGCAAAGCGAGTTTTATGTGGCATGTTTTGTTGAACTCGTGAACCCGCCATCGCGACGGCCACAATGGAACACAGAGAGCGTCGCCAATAAACTCTATCAACACATCCAATGCAACGTTAACCACACAAAACCCCAACAAAGTCTCAGACTTGAGAGTAAATATTGAATGCAACGGTGATACCATGTCACCATTGATGACATGATATCACCAACCAATAATAAAACTCCAAATGAAAAAGATAAACCCCACTTGGCCTTACATGGCAGAAGTGTGAAAAGTTATTTGGTTACATAGTAGGTTAGTTATTGATTTTTGTGGGGTCTATATACTTATTTATTTTAATATTATTAGTTGGTAATACCACATCACTTTATCACGTCGTATTACCGTTGTAATGAATATTTTCTCCAGACTTTGGAGGCGCGTGCGGCACTGGATGGGTTCAGTTATTTGTTTTACTACTTAAAGAAATACTTTTACGCTAGAAACCCTGGAGTTTCTAGTAATTATCATAAGCACCCTTCTTGTTTTTGAAACTCTATTTCATGTCCTTTAGTCCAGAATTTCTTAGATATCAATTGTTCTGGTTAAGCTCTATGGTAGTTTTTAACTTTAAAAATTATCCAATTTGACCTTCTTAACATAATCATAAAACAAATTTACGTTAACCCAATAGAATAACTCAAATGGTAACACAAAAAAATTGTAAATTTAGACGTTCTAAATTTAAGTCTTGATAATTTCGTGGGGTAAAATCATGAAAATTTTATCCTTAGTGAATACCCTAGTCCCGAATGCGATAATCTGCTTTTGACCAAACCGAGAAAAAAATTAGTCGAAATGCACTTAAACTAACTCAAACACCTTTAACCATTAAATTAAGAACTCCACTGGCACAACACAAGACTCTATTTTTTACTCCTTCTTTTGTCCAAAAGTCACAAAAAATTAGTTTTTTGTTGATACCCAAAAATTAGTTGGTTTGAACAATTTATGGTGAATAGGAAGAATGATCAAACAAAAGACTTTTACTCCACCTTTCAAGCTAGGTTTTGAACATTTTGTAACATATGTAGTTTGATTTTTTTGTCTAATGTCATAAATTTACAGTTACTAGACGATGAATGTTCAAAAAATATATTCCTAATCTCGAATGCTTCGTGAAATTAGACACTTGTATTCATATTAGTTATGTACACTCTTTCTAGAAGTTGAAGGTTTAAAAGACGTTTTTAAAAAAAAAGAACTCTCCAATTAAGATATTGAAACATATAAAAAGAGTATACTTTTAAAAAAAAAATGCGTTGCTTACAAAATATTGGTAACACATGCTTTTTATAAAAATAAAATTTTCAAAATTAAAATTGATAAGATCTTTATTGCAACGTACATTAAGTACATTAGTCATTTTTACCACTAAAAAAAGATATGTCACGAATACAAAACCTAACTAGCAATTTGCTTCAAAAAGCAAGAACAAAAAAAAATTATATTAAAAAGGTTACACAACAATTAAAAAAAAAAGATCTCTATGTTGTATAAGAACCTCTATCAAGGTTCAAATTTCACTATACTGAAAGATAAAAATGGAGTATGAAACCAATGAAAGCCCCGGGTCTTAATGGTCTTCCGGCTCTATTTTTCCAAAAATACTGAGAAATTGTTGGGGATTCTATCTGCAACTTAATTAAAGAAATGATAGATAATAGGAAATGTACTAGCATTTTGAATAAAACTTGGGTTACCCTTATACAAACGGTGGAAAACCCCCACACAGATCACTCAGTTTAGACCAATTAGCCTGTGTAATGTTTCTTATAAAATTCTAACAAAGCTTTTGGTTTTGAGACTTAGACCCTTTCTTGATAAGATGATTAGTCCTAACCAGTGTAATTTTATCCCAGGCAGACAAACTATTGATAATGTTATAATAACACAGGAGATTATCCATTCCCTTAAGAGGGAAAAAGGAAAGTTTGGGGGAATTGTTATTAAAATTGAATTGGAAAAAGCTTATGATAGAATTAACTGGAATTTTCTTTATAAAACGCTGACTGATTTTAACTTCCCACAGTATTAGATTGATATCATCATGAGTTGTGTTACAGGGTCAAACCTTTCTATTTTATGGAATGGTTCTCCTCTGGAACCCATCAAGTCTAAGAGAGGTTTGAGACAAGGGGATCCCCTTATCTCTTTGTTTTATGTATGGAACGACTAGGGCAATTGATTTTTGAAAAGTACAAGAAGGGAAATGGAAAGGTTCATTTATTCTTTGCAGATGACATTATTTTGTTTTCTAGAGCTACTGAAAGAGATTGTCTTATGATTAAGAATGTTGTTGAAGACTTTTGTTCGATGTCTGGACAAAAAATCAGTTTGAACAAGTCTAAGATTTTCTTTTCTCCCAACTTCAATAGAAGCCATGCCCTATTTCTTAGCAAAAAAATGTGGAGTTACCCTCATTGATGATCTAGGTAAATATTGTAAAACCCGGATAAATTTAATTTTTTGTGAAAAAAGGAAAAACGGTAATTTGTCACTTCGGTACGGGTTAAAAACCTGTATATTTCTAGAACTCAGGTGATGAAATGGACCTCATCGTTGGATTCGTCTCGCGAAATCTAGTTACACTGTCAATTTTCGTCGAATTCCGAGACATTCGAATTTTTCGCGTTTTATGAGGCGGACGGGTGTCGGGTGACCTCAAAAACAAACCCAAGACTTAGATTTTGAAAAGTGAAAAAATAATTTAAAATAAGTTCATATAAAATATTTTGAACTTGAACTGGGATGAAATTTAATCATTTCTGGACGAAATCAGACTCAAGAATGAGGAACGTGTGGTGCGATGTGGACCATGTATTTAAAGAGTATAAATAAGGGAGAAAATCAAATTTTCTTTCCATTATCTCTGTTGGGTTACGTTGGAGAGAGGAAGAGAGAGAAAAGAGAGAGTTCAAGACTTCTCTCTACGATCTACAAAGTTCCGTCGGTCTGAATCCTTCGGGCAAAGTATTAAAGTTGATCTACACGACGAGGACTACACCTACGTACCAAAAAGAACGGATTTCACCGAAGTTTCCAAGATGAGATTTTGGAAAATCAAGGGTTTGGACTTAGGTTGTATTCTTGAAGGTTCTACCATTGTTTTTATGCTTCAAGAGGTAGGGTTTTCATCGTAACTAGGTTTATTTCCAACCTAGGTTAATTATATGGCAGTTGTTAGATGTATTTAACACTTGCCTATTGCTGTAAATTGATGAAATGGGTATTAGAAATGGGAAAAATAAATTCTATCTTGATTTGGGTATGTAGAAATTACTTAATTTAATTTCTTAAGTTATATGATGAAATTCGGCATTTTATGTTACTGCATGATTTGGTACCTTGAAAGTATTTGAGTAATTACACATGTGAAATTAAGTATGTTATTGCATAGGTTATGTATTACATGCTTGAGAAAATTGTTGTTGAATGTAAATGTTAATATATGCTTATGATATATTGGCATTGTGATGATTTATGAAAAATTATATGCTTTGGATATAATTAGACATGGAATGTGTTGAAATGTAGTTGAAATAATTCATATGACATTCATTTCATATAGATATGATATTGATATTGCAATTGTTCATTACATTGCATATCCACAGAGGCATCACATTCATGGGCATTAGACATGGGTGTGGGTGTGTTCTTGTCTTTGAATCAAACATCACTCTTGGAAGTTGATAAGTGAGTTCGGTACAGTTGGACCAAGGTTCAACAGAGTCGTATGGTTGCATGAAAAGAAAACTTGTGTCAGGTATAGAAAGAAGGGCTAGATACTCCCTCGGGTGCAAGACTCAATTACTGGTTTATACACTTCCGTCAGTGCAAGCCCAAAAAACTGTAACGGTGTACGGAACCGGCGGTGAGATTCTAAAATCCGAATACCCAACAAAGACACATGGTTTATTTTTTTAAAAAAAAAAGTCGTTGGATGTGCAACATCAATCGCAAGGGCTTGGAATGCCCGGTTTTATACTCATGACATAGAATGGGTTGTGGGAGCCGGTAAAGGCTCAGGTTGAGTTGCATGAGTGAGTCTCATCTCATTTCATGGCATGATATGGTAATTCCTATAATTGAATTGCATATTCTTGATTGGAATGTTGTTGCTTGTTGAATTGTACATGTGAGCATTTCATATGCATCTAGGTTGGGGAGTAGCCTCTTTAGGAGATATCCTATTGAGCGTGACTCTCTCTTCATGGAAAAATATTTCAGGTGCGGGGTACACACCGGTGGACGGCTCTCATTCGGGCCCTCAAGGATGAAGAAAAGCTGACTTATGACTTTTAAACCATATTTTGTAAAACATTTATGAAATTTGATTTTGGGCATATAAATCTATGGAAATGATTATAATATAACTTGTATGGACCATGTTTTACATGAAAACTTCATTATACATCTGTTGAGTTGATATGAAGTGGGTTGGAATGAATTGGAATTGAAAAAATTATGAAAATGGGCAAAAATTGGCAAAACCTACCGGTTGAATGGTGATAAACCTGCTTCTAGAACTATTTCAGTGGACAAAACCTACCGGTAGGATGATGACAAACCTACTGGTAGGTATTCCAAAAATTTGAATTTTAAAGAATGTTTTGCCATGCTTTCGGGTTTTATGTCATTTTATTCAAATGACGTAAATGGACAATAATGGAGTATAAATTGTGGTATATTGAACCTCGGATAAGTCATGTGATTAAATGTATACAAGATATGCGTTTAAGAGTGCCCAATACAAGGGAAACTCTTTCCAAACTTTGAGTTATTGCGATCCTGGTAAAGGAGATGTTGTGCCGTGATGACGGGTTATGTGGCATTCATTGGTATTTCTACGGGTTGACAAAGGACCCCCGATTTTAGGGGCGTCACAACTTAGTATCAGAACCTAGGTATACGATTTACCTAGGGCTTGAGAGGCATGGATTTAGACCATTGCATCTATTGTGTATTTCATGTTATGTGGTTTAAATGCTACATGTTAAGTGTTATGTGTTATGTGAATTATATGCATGGTGAAGCTTATACGGAAAAAGAGACACTAGGGTTAGAGAACATAACATTGGGGTCGAAAAAAGAATGAACGGGATGGTTTAGGGTGTAGATGCCTACTAGTGGGTGGCATATGCTCTACAAGTGAGACAAGGAGAGAAATCTCAAAGTGTGAACTTGATCCTTATCTTGGGATACTAATTAAGTGCTCTATTTATGTTTGACATGTGTGTAGATGGCACATAGAGGAAGAGGACGCGATCAAGGCGGTGAGCGGAACAACAACCAACCACCACCGGTCTTTGACCAACAAGTCTTTATGGAGGTTATTGGCACTATGGCAGCTACTTTTGCACAGGTTAGTGCCAATGTAGGCCAAGGAGACTCAAGTAAACTTCAAAAGTTCAAGGCACACAAGCCTCCGACCTTTATGGCAGGGGGCGGATCCGATGGTGGTCGACCATTAGTTCCAGCAAGTTGAGAAGATCCTAGAGGCTATGGAGATCACCTCCGATGCCACTAAGATAAGGCTAGCTGCATTCCAGCTAGAAGGAGAAGCCTATTTGTGGTAGGATTAGGCAAAGGACTCAAAGAACTTAGAGGTGATGACATGGGAAGAGTTTTGGGAGCTCTTCATGGGAAAGTACTTCCCATCAGCTGTTCGACATGCGAAAGCCCAGGAATTCTTGGATTTGAAACAAAAGACTATGACGGTGATGGAGTACGTGGCGAAGTTCACTGAGTTAGCTCGTTTCGCCGATGATTACGTAGCCACGGACATGGCCAAAGTAAAGAGGTTTGAGGATGGTTTGAAATTGTCCATCCAGGGGAAGACTATGGGCCATCGCCAATTGAATTTGGACTCGATGGTCGAGACAGCTATGA
Source organism: Ilex asprella (assembly GCA_023539305.1). Taxonomy (NCBI): domain Eukaryota; kingdom Viridiplantae; phylum Streptophyta; class Magnoliopsida; order Aquifoliales; family Aquifoliaceae; genus Ilex; species Ilex asprella. The sequence continues at coordinate 39,821,881 of CM042184.1, read as the reverse complement.
CCATTGAGAGAGAGGTAGACGATGCAAGGAGCATCCGAGAGTATGGTGCTAAGAACAAGAAGAATGAAGGTCAATCCTCTTCTTCGAGTTCGGGGAAGAAGTAGAGGACTTCTACTCCGCAAGGATATCAAGGACAGGGTCGCTGCTATCAAGGCCAAGGCCAAGGTCAATCCTCCCAAGGCGGGAGAAATCATAGGTCTTCCTACTACGCAGGCCAAAGGACATGTTTCATTTGCCACCAACCAGGTCACATGAAGTGGGATTGTCCTCAGAGGCAAGGATCCAAGAGCTACAGGGCATCCTAGTCCCATTCATCGATGGGGCATACATAGACTCATCTTATTCCTCCCTACCCCACCATGGCCTATGGAAGCCATTATTAGTTCCAGGGTGCTACACAAGGCCCTACTACTTCATAAGCGGGGACTCCGCAATCAAGGCAGATGGGCTAGGGCATGGGTCGAGGCCGAGGACAGGGCTCACAGGCCGAGGCTTTGGGGACCCAGGGGCGTGTCTACGTCATCATATCTCATACTAAGTCAGTGGATCAGTTGGTTATTCAGGGTACATTTCTACTCTCTCGCTTATGGGCAAGGGTATTATTTAATTCTGGTGCATCGTATTCATTTATTTCTACATCATGTGTAAGAGATTTGGGCTTGGAGGTTAAGACCTTGGAAGAGTCATTGCATGTGAGTTCACCCCTAGGAGCTAGGGTGTGTATTGATTAGATATTTTGAGGTTGTGAGTTAGAGATCTTGGGGATTCTACTCACCGTCGACCTTAGGGTCATGGACATATCAGAGTTTGATGTTATCCTCGAGATGGATTGGTAGGCGACACACCGAATCGTCATTGATTATGATCGGAAGAGGGTCATTGCTTATACTTCGGAGGGGTTTGTTTCAATTTTCAAGGGAGAAACATGATATTTTACCCCAAGTAGTGTATGATTCCCGTTGGCATGGACAATTGATGGGTTGGCTAGCAAGTCTTGCCCTGGAGGATAAGGCGAGATAGAAGTTGGGTCTACCTCGGGTGTTTTGTGAGTACGAGGATGTCTTTTGGGACGAACTACCGAGATTACCCCCACATAAGGATGTAGACTTCATCATTGAATTACACCCCGGTACATCGCCCATTTCTATGACTTCGCATAGAATGGCACCTCCAGAGTTGTAAGAACTCAAGGTCTGGTTACAAGAATTGATGGACAAGGGTTTCATAAGATCGAGTACCTCACCTTAGGGCGCTCCAGTGTTATTTGCAAGAAGAAAGACAAGACCTTTCGGGTATGCATAGATTATCGACAGTTGAATCGGGTTACTATCAAGAGTAGATCCCTTTGCCAATGATTGATAATTTGTTTGATCAACTGAGAGGGGCGCGACTCTACTCTAAGATAGATCTACGCACGGGTTACTATTAGTTAAGGATTAAAAAGGTAGATATCTCTAAGATAGCGTTTAGGATACAATATAGGCATTTCGAGTTCACTATGATGCCTTTTGGATTGACGAATGCCCCGACGGCATTCATGGATCTCACGTATAGAGTGTTCCAACCCTACCTAGATTAGTTTGTCGTGGTCTTTGTTGACGACATTTTGATCTACCACAAGTCTGAAGAGGAGCATGAGGGTCACTGGACGGTTTTTCTCGAGAGGGACCATCAGTTGTACGCCAAGTTCACCAAATGTGAATTTAACTTACGGAAATGAAGTTTTTTGGGACACGTGGTGTCGACTACGGGTGTGTCAGTTGACCCGAAGAAGGTTAAAGCGGTTATGAGTTAGGAGAGACCGAAGTCAGTCTTCGAGATATGCAGTTTCTTGGAATTGGCAGGGTATTACAGAAGGTTCATTGAGGACTTCTCCCGAATAGCTGCACCTCTGACGAGATTGACCTGAAAGGAGGTCAAGTTTCAATGGGATGACTTGTGTGAAAGGGCATTCCAAGAGTTAAAGGGGAAGCTTACTTCAACTCCTATTTTGATAGTCCTAGAGAGGGGACAGAGGTACACAATATATTGTGATGCCGCCAAGGACGAACTTGGTTGTATTTTGATGTAGTCCGGAAGAGTGGTAGCTTATGGTTCTCGATAGTTAAAGAACCATGAGCAGAACTATCCTACGCCCGACATGGATTTGGCGGACATTGTCTTTGCCTTGAAGGCTTGGCGCCACTATTTGTATGGTGAGCAGTTTAAGGTTTTTTTTGACCACAAGAATCTGAAATACATTTTTACACAATGGGACCTCAATATGAAGCGATGAAGTATTTAGAGGATTATGACTTCAATTTGCATTACCATCTTGGTAAGGAAAATGTGGTGGTCGATGCACTCATTCGGAAGTCACAGGGAGCCTTGGTAAGTGTAGCTTCCCGAGAGTGGTAGATGCTTGAGATTATAGGACAATTCGGGCTACACTACAGGGGTCAGGCTCAGGACACTTTGGGGAGTTTGGTGGCTACACCTTCCATACTGAGCAGAGTGATCGAGTCCCAGGGACATGACACAAAAATATTGTCCATCAGGGGTCGGGTATAGGTGACGAGGGTTGGGTCATTCATGCGGATAGTAGTCTTCGATTCAAGGGAAGGGTTGTGGTTCCCCAATCTATGGATCTGAGAGAGGAGATCCTTAGCGAGTTCCATTGCTCTTGTTTTGTTGTGCATCTAGGTGACACGAAAACGTACCATGATCTTTGTCGTCGGTACTACTGGAGTGGAATGAAGAGGTATGTCGGAGAACTCATTAGTCGATGTCTCACGTGTCAGAAGGTCAAGGCTAAGCACTAGAGACCAACAAGGTTGCTCCAGCCTTTGCAGGTGGATGAGGGGAAGTGAGAGAACGTCACGATGGATTTTATGACCCACTTGCCACGGACATCATACATGATGCGATGTGGGTGATAGTGGACCGGCTTACCAAATCGGCACACTTTTTGGTGGTGCGAATGACTTTCACACTGGAGAAATTCGGTAGATTGTATATACGGGAGATAGTCCGGTTACATGCGGTGCCCATATCTATAGTATCTGATTGGGATCTCAGGTTCACGGCCTATTTTTGGGAGAGTTTCTAGCAGGCCATGGGGACACAGTTGATGATGAGCATAACTTTTCATACCCAGACGGACGGTCAGTCGGAGAGGACCATCCAGACTTTAGAGGACATGCTATGGGCATGCGTCCTAGATCTCAAGGGTAGCTAGGAAGAGCATTTACCCTTAGTGAATTTTTCCTACAACAATAGTTATCAGACGAGCATACAGATGGGACCCTATGATGCATTTTATGGGAGGCCTTGTCGTTCTCCAGTTTGTTGGACGGAGGTTAGAAAGAGACCCTCTACGAGTCTGGACTTGGTTAGAGACACCTCGGACAAGGTGAACTTGATTCGGAAGAGTTTTCTCACGCCTTAGTGCCGACAGAAAAGCTACGCCGACAGATAGAGGCAACCTCTGGAGTTTGAGATAGGAGATCACATCTTCTTGAAGGTGATGCCTAAGAAGGGAGTGGTTAGGTTCGGGAAGCGAGAAAAGTTGTCACCGAGGTTTATCGAGCCTTCGAGGTACTCGAGGGGGTTGGTACAGTTGCTTATCAGTTGACATTATTGCCAAATTATCAGATGTTCGCGTGGTCTTCCATGTCTCCATGCTCCAGAAGTATACTCCAAATACGGCACATGTGATGGATTAGAGTGAGTTGATTGTTGATGTGGATGCGGATGCGACCTTCAAGGAGAGACCGATGCAAATCATGGATAGTCGAGAGCAGGTTTTGCGAGGCAAGACCGTGAGGTGTGGAGGAGGTGACATGGGAGCGTGAGGACACCATACGTATCAGTTATCCGTTCTTATTCGAGAGTGGAGGTACATTTTTGAAATCATAAATATTGTATTACTTGTTTCACATGCATGCAGTTAAGTATGCATCAGTGTGTGAATTTCGGGGACAAAATTCTTTTGAGGGGGAATAATGTAAAACCCGGGTAAATTTGAATTTTTATGAAAAAGGACAAAACGGTAATTTGTTACTTCAGTACGAGTTAATAACCTGTATTTTTCTAGAACTCGGATGACAAAATGGATCTCACTGTTGGATTCGTCTCGCGAAATCTAGTTACCCTGCTAATTTTTGTCAAATTCTGAGACAGTCGGATTTTTTACGTTTTACGAGGCGACCGGCTGTCGGGTGACCTCAAAAACGAACTCAAGACTTAAATTTCAAAAAGTGAAAAATAATTTAAAGGAAGTTCATATAAAAATATTTTGAACTTGAACCAAGACAAAATTTAATCGTTTCAGGATAAAATTTAATCGGACCTAGGAATGAGGAACGTGTGGCGCGATGTGGACAAAGCATTTAAAGGGTATAAATAAGGGAGAAAATCATATTTTCTCCCCATTCTCTCTGTTGGGTTACGTTGGAGAGAGGAAGAGAGGGAAAAGAGAGAGTTCAAGACTTCTCTTTATGATCTACGGAGTTTTGTTGGTCAGAATCCTTCGAGCCAAGTATTAAAGTTAATCTACGCGACGAGGGCTACGCCTACGTACCAAAAATAACGAATTTCACCGAAGTTTCCAAGATGAGATTTTGGGAAATCAAGAATTTGGACTTGGGTTGTATTCTTGAAGGTTCTACCGTTGTTTTTACGTTTCAAGAGGTAGAGTTTTCATCCTAACAAGGTTTATTTCCAACCTAGGGTGATTATATGGAATGCGTAGGTTATTATATGTATTTAACACTTGCCTATTGTTGTAAATGGATGAAATGTGTATTAGAAATTGGTAGAGTAAATTATATCTTTATTTTGGTATGTAAAAATTTCTTAATGTAATTTCTTAAGTTATATGATGAAATTGGACATTTTATGTGATTGCATGATTTGGTGCCTTGAATGTGTTTGATTAAATGCCTATGTGAAATTAAGTGTGTTATTGCATAAATTATGTATAACATGCTTGGAAAAATTATTGATGAATGTAAATGTTGATATATGCTTATGATATATTGGCATTGTAATGATTTATAGAAAATTATATGCTTTGGATATAATTAGTCCTAGAATGTGTTGAAATGTGGTTGAAATAGTTCATATGCTATTCATTACATATGGATATGATATTGATATTGCAATTATTCATTACATTGCATATCCACGGAGGCATTACATTCATGGGCATTAGACATGGGTGTGGGTGTGTGCATGTCTTTGAATCAAACATCACTCTTGGTGGTTGATAATTGAGTTTGGTACAGTTGGACCAAGGTTCAACAGAGTTACACGGTTGCATGAAAAGAAAACTTGTGTCGGATATAGCAAGAAGGGCTAGATATTCCCTCGGGTGCAAGACTCGATTACTGGTTTATACACTTCCGTCGATGCAAGTCCAAAAATGTGACGCCCCGAAATCCGGGGGTCCGTTGATTATCCATCAACTCGCGGAATGCCCGTGGATACCGAATGACTCGATATCTCGGCGTTATGTCCCATTTATCGGGATCCATCTTTTAACAAAATTCAGGCAGAGTCTCCTTCGTACGGGGAGCTCTACCCAAAAACACAACCTGTACAATAAAACTTACAATGCCCATTCGAGGCCCAATATAATACAATGACCGCACTGGGTCCATTTATAAGCAAATATAGACCACACCGGGTCCATTTATCTATACTCATATAAAACATGCACAGTTATATCAAAATAGTCCATATAGACTCTGTTACAATTCTTTTACACGTTACATGCCAAAATTTAATTACAAGTCTAATTTTACAAAAAACGAAGCTAAGACCACATGTTGGCCTTCTTCAACCATGAGGGCTCAACCTTGAGCCATCCGCAGGTGAACGTTCCGCACCCAAAATTTTTCCCGTATAGGGTGAGCCAACGCCCAGTAGAGAAATTCCTACAGAGGCTACTTCTCCACCTATATACATATGAAATGTTCACATGCACACACCACAAATCCATAACCATTCCATCAATAACATGCGATTTAATGATGTAATGTTATTATGTCATACCATGAATGACGTGAGACCCACCCATGTGCACCCATCTGAGCCCATCACGGCTCCCTTTACATGCAATGCCATGTATGATAAACCCGGGCTACCCAAGCCCCATAAAATGAGATGAGACTCGTGTACTCAACCCGAGCCCGCCCCGGCTCAACATGAAATGAGATATGACTCATTGACGCACTCACCCCGAGCCCTTCCCGGCTCGACAACACAATGTAAATGCTCATGTGTACAACATGCCATGACTGAGATGAGACTCAATCATGTAACACAACCCGAGTCCTTCCCGACTCCCACAACACAATGCAATGTGTAATGAACCCTTCTTCGACGGTAAATATGATACTCATTGGATGAGTATATTTTATATCAAAATCTTGTGTCTTGTTGGGCAACGGATTTTGGAATTACACCGCCGGCTCCGTACGCCTAATTCACTTTTTTTGGACTTGCACCGACGAAAGTGAATAAACCAGTAACTGGGTCTTGCACCCGAGGGATCTTCTAGCCCTTCTTGCTATACCCGACACAAGTTTTCCATGCATACATGCAACCGTGCGACTCAGTCGGATTTTCAATCCCACTTTTCTGAGCCCGCCATCAAGCACCAAGTATGGTGTTGATTAACCATGCACCACCTACACATGCCTCCACTAATGACTAATGTCCATGAATGGAGTTACCAATGTCATGCTCTATATGCAATAATGTCAATGAGCAAGTCCCATAACCACATGCATTTAATACCACATAGATTGTGGTATAAACACCCATGCACAACATCCTTATGACACAATGTCCATGTATATGATGTTCCCGTACATATGCAATGTAATGACCCATTGCTTTTCTCATGCAAGGTTCATATGTAATGAATGTCATATGAACTGTCTCTACCACATTCCGACATATGGTATTAACAACAACCAGGCACACACACACACCACTCATTGTCGTGCATATGCAATGCGATGTGTCATTGCAATAACATTATGTCACATATGTAATGCATGCCATATGGACTAAATTAACATAATCAATTCCATTCCATGGCAATTTACATTATAAACGTATAAATTCCATGCTTCATCACAACAATTGATATATCAAAATATATATCTGAAATTCACAATTTTAATATAAATCATATCGTACACATATGATTTCATTTACCATATAAGGCATAACATGTTATTTATCAAATAACAATTTCAATCCATTTAGGCATTTTGTCAAACACCTTCAAGGCAAACAACATGGTAACACATATCATGCCCAATTTCCACATAATTCAAGAAATTCCAATAGGCAATTTCTACATACCAATTTAGGATAAAATTATTTTACCTAAATCCCATCAATAGGCAAGTGTAATTTTCTAACAACCTACCCACCATCTTCATTATTCCATAACCATATACATATAAATATATATATATATATACCTAGGTCAATATATATAGATATACATATATATATCCAGCCCATTTATCATAGGCATTTCTAGGTAAGAAATCAACCCAAGTAGGAGAACCCTTACCTCTTGTAGCATGAGAATCCCATAGGAAGCTCCCAAGACCCGAAAACCCAACTCAAAGTTTGATTTTCCCAACTCCTAGAATTTCACCTTCGGTAAAATTTATTGTTTTTGGTACCCACGTGTAGCCCTCGTCGACGTGATCACTTCTCCCTTCTAGCTCGACGGAATCCGAGCAACGAAATACGACTCGAATCTTGATTTGCGTACACCCCCATCCGTTCACCTTCGGTGAAACTTGTGGTTTTTGGTACCCACGCGTAGCCCTCGTCGCGTGGAGCAACTCTCTCTTCTAGCTCGACAGAATCCGAGCTACGATCGCCGGAGAAATCGTCGGAGAAAGCCTTAAAAGCCCCCCCCCCCTTTTTTCTCTCCCTTTCTCATGTTGAGCGGCTGAAATGGGTGTGAAGGAGTCTAATTTTTCAGACTTTTAACCCCTTTTTATATTTTTAAAACACTTGGCCCACAATTGACCACACGTCCCTTTTAATTCCGGGTCCGTTTTAATCCTGAAACGATTAAATTTCGCTCCGGTTCAAGTTCAAAATATTTCTTATGAACTCTAATTAAATTATTTTTAAATTCCCCATCTTTTGACCAAATTTTCGTTTTTGGGGTCACCCAAGACCCGACCGTCTCGTAAAACGTAAAAATCTGACTATCTCGGAATTCGATGAAATTTTACATGTCCACTAGATTTCGCGAGACGAATTCAACGGCAATGTCCGTTTCGTCATTCGAGCTCTAGAAAAATTCAAGTTCACAACATGTTCCGTGGTGGCAATTTACTATTATTTTTTTTCCTTTGTTATAAACAGTTCACATTTTACGGGGTTTCACAAAAAAGGTGTAACGGTGTACGGAATCGGAGGTGAGATTTCAAAATCTGAATTCCCAACAAAAACATATGGTTTATTTTAAAAAAAAAGCCGTTAGATGTGCAACATCAATGGCAAGGGCTTGGAATGCCCAATTTTATGCTCATGACATAGCATGGGTTGTGGGAGCATGTAAAGGTTCGGGTTGAGTTGCATGATTGAGTCTCATTTTATTTTATGGCATGGCATGGTAATTCCTATCATTGAATTGCATATTCTTGATTGGAATGTTGCTGCTTGTTGAATTGTGCATGTGAACATTTCATATGCATCTAGGTTGGGGAGTAGCCTCTTTAGGAGATACCCTATTGAGTTTGGTTCATCCTTTATGAAAAAAATATTTTAGGTGTGGGGTACACACCGGTGGACGGCTTTCATTCAGGCCCTCAAGGATGAAAAAAAGTTGACTTGGGGCTTTTAAACCATGTTTTGTAAATTATTTATGAAATTTGATTTTGGACATGTAAATCTATGAAAATGATTATAATAGAACTTGTATGGACCATGTTTTATATGAAAACTTCATTATACATGTGTTGAGTTGATATGGAGTGGGTTGGAATGAATTGGAATTGAAAATGGATGAAAATAGGTGAAAATAGGCAAAACCTACCGATAGAACGATGATAAACTTACCAGTAGAACATTTTCAGTGGGCAAAACCTACCGGTAGGACGATGACAAACCTACCGGTAGGTTTTCCAAAATATGAATTTTTAAGAATGCTTTGCCATGCTTTCAGGCTTTGTGTCATTTTATTCAAATAACGTAAATGGACAATAATAGAATATAAATTGTGATTTATTGGACCTTGGATGGGTCATGTGATTAAATGTATACAGGATATGCGTTTGAGAGTGTCCGGTACAAAGGAGACTCTGCCCAAACTTTGAGTTATTGTGACAAGGGACCCCTGATTTTAGGGGCGTCACAAATATCTTGGTGTTCCTATTTTCCATAAAAGATCTTCTAAGGATTGCTTTAAATTCATTATAGAGAAGATCCAAAATAGACTTAGTGGGTGGAAAGCCAAAACTCTCTCTTTGGCAGGTAGAACTACTCTTGTTAAGGTGGTTACTTCTACTCTTTCTAATCATGTTATGCAAACTAACTGGCTCCCTCAAGCAACGTGTGACCAGATCAACAGACTTAATAGAAATTTCCTGTGGGGAGATACTTCGAAAAAGAAAAAAATTCACCTCATGAATTGGAAAAGGGTATGCTTTCCCAAAAAGGAAGGGGGGTTGGGTTTAAGAAAGAGTAGGGATAATAACTTGACTCTGTTATCTAAACTAGGTTGGAAAATGAAGAACAAGGATAAAACCCTCTGGGCTAAAGTGGTCAATAATAAATATGTTGATCAGGATAATTTTAATTGGAAGATTAAACCTACTAGCTAACCAACTTGGAGAGCAATTAGGAAGACAAAAAATTTAGTGGACCAAGGAGCTAAATGGGGTATTGGTGATGGTAAACTTATCAATTTCTGGATGGATTGGTGGTTAGGTGATGGCCCCCTAGTGCATCAGGTTACTCATACAACTCATTTGAACCTCAATAAGAAGTTGGCGGACTTCATTGATGATAAAGGTAACTGGAATCTCCAAGCGGCAGGTATTCTTCTTCCTCACTACACTGTGCTTGGCATTTTGCATACTCCCTATCCAATATCTGCTGAGCTTCAGGATACCATTTGTTGGGGTCTTTCTTGCAATGGAAAGTTCTCAACAAAGGTAGCCTTTGAATTCCCCTCTAGGTCCAGTTCTAATAGCCTTCACGCACTTGATTGGAATTGGATCTAGAAAATGAATCTTCCCCAAAAGCTGAAACAGTCTAGAGCTTCAAGTAATATGGTAAGTGAGGCTAATAGAATCCTCACTAATAATCTGAGAGCTTAAAGTAATATGGTAAGTGAGGTTACTTATGCTAGATGTCAACATTTTGATGAAACCTTCTTGCATGTTTTATTTTCTTGTCCAAATGCACAAAGAGTTTGGAAATTCTTTAATCTGTCTCAAGGGGAGGAAAATGCCCTGTTGGGGGGGTTGTAGGACTAGATTAACCTTAATTTCAAGACCAGAAGGACCATGGAGTGAAAGGAATTAATTGGCCTGTTTTGAGTGCTTGTATTGCTTGGTGTATATGGAAGGATACGAATAGGGAAAGTATTTCAAAAAATTTAACCTCTCCAAAAATTGTTGCTAGGGAAACAAGGCTCTTTGCTATTGGTACTGTTAAAGCTTTTCATAATGATCATGATGTCTTTGTTAATGTCTCTCCTAGACTTATTGCATGGTTTTTCCCCTAATCAGGTTGGAATAAACTGAACACGGACGGATGCTCCAAGGGTAACCCCGGTCCAGCAGGAGTGGGAGGTATCATCAGAAATGATCAAGGAAAATGGATTGCTGATTTTTTTTTTGGGAGAATGGAGGATACTACGAGTTTACAAGCAGAGCGGTGGGCTATCTCCAAGGAACTGGAGCTTTTTTAGAAGAGGAAGATCACACAGGTCATTGTGGAAATTGATTCATTTGAAACAGCCAAACTCTTGTCCATGGATCTGGAGGCCACTCATCCGAACAAAGCCATTATTTCCCAATTAGTAAAGAATCTATTAGCTGATCTGGCTAGCATCGTCTTTTCTAGGAACTCCATGTAGTTTTTTTTTTCTGTTTTACCTTTCTGATGTACCAAAAAAAAGAGAGAGATAAAAATGGTTGGAACTAAAAATTAAAATTGCACGATGGTAAAAAAATGGAAATTACATGTGACACCAATCAAAAATTACTCCGCCCAACTACCACCACAAATGTTGTTTGAACATATAAGAAGCCTCACAAATTATCAGGGGGTGATGGCAGAAACAATTGGTCTACTACTCTTTGAGATTCTAGAGCAAAACATGTACATCAATAGGACGGATGATAACAAGAAGAGCTTGAAGTATGTCCTAATCTCCTGCATTCCAAGTTAAAGCTCCTCCATCTTCTTCCCTACTCCTCATCTCCATTAAATATCCATTCAAGTAGTCATCTATAGATACCCATTTGTCCGAATTGGAAGCAGATTCCTTTAAATAAAATTCGTCCACCTAATTTGCACCCATGCTAAACATTGCGAAGAATGCAGCAGACCAATCATTGAGAACTCTCTAAAACCAAAAGAACAAGATAATTATTGAACAAAGGTTGCATTATTTAATTCATGTGCATGTCAAGATAAAAATCAAAAGACTGTGGTCTGACATACGTTAGAGGTTGTAATATCAATGGAATTGAACATTTTAAAGTAGTCTGTTGAGGAGGTTGTTCCATCTCCATAGATTTGCCATCAATGCATAGTAACGAATGGAAGGATATTTGTGTGAAATCGATCAAGTGAAAAATTTTACAAGAAGAGAGTGCACTCACAACCTCAAAGGTGAAAGTGATTGGCACCCTAGCAATGTCATACATGTAATCTATTGTCGTGCCATGTGCAAGATACCTAATTCATACATGTGAGTAATTAGAACAACTATATCAACATCTTAAAAAAATGAAAATATTCTTTTATGTTGTCCCAAACATTAGTTCTAGGCCTGCTGACATTCAGCTCCCTTTAGGCCCAAATACCAATGATTTGCAGTGTAAGAGATAGAATTTACAAAATTGCCTCAAAATTATCAAAATGCAAGTCATTGTGACAAGTCCCTAAATGGGGATTGAATTATAAAACATAGGATTAGCAAAGTGGATTTATGCAGCTTGACTGGATAATTTGTAAGAAGTTATGCGAAAAATACGCTCAGACCTTTTTCCCCATATTGGACTTCCTGAGAATCATGCGTACCAAAAGCCACTTTTAGACACCAACATAGCATCATAAGGCCTGTTTTCATGTGGTCACCATGTTTGACATCCTCACCAATGTCAATATAATTCATTACATATGGCAAAGAAAGCTCAACCAATGCTTTACAATATTATCATTCTGATAAAAGTGATTATAGGAACAAATAGACTAGGAAGGCATGCTATGATTGTGGTAATGTATTTTTGGCAGGCCTTAGATTAATCTGGATGTTCTACTCAAAAATCACTGCATATCAGTATGAAATATACGAACCCAACAGAGCCTCCCCCTGATCCGACCAAGCAGTGGTCTTCTAAGTGAAGACGGTTCAACTTTTCCAGCATCAACCCATTTTTGAGAGGGTAATCCATCTGGCATGGTGTTTTTGTGATCGTATGGCATAAACAGAGCCTAAAAAACATGTATCAATAAAGAAATATGTTGATAGGGAATATTTAAAACAGATAATTAAATGGTTATAATAAAATAGTGCATTCCAACACCCTTGATCTTGAGTGACCAGAGTATGAAAGAAAAAAAATTGACATCTATTACGACCCAATCATCAGCAGTTTGATATTTCACTACTTATCCCTTGATAACATAGAAACCCTGTTCACAAATAGAATAAAAGGGTCCAATTTGTTAACAACCAAACAAGAATGGCTAATAGCAGAATATGTTGTATGGATGGTGAGGAATAGCAGAAATTTTAAAGGGAAAGTTGAGGATGTAGAGTTGTTACGGGATAGGGTTAAATTCCTAGAGTCTTTATGGGTTGTGGTGATCAGAGTTTCGAGATATTCCTTTTTCATTATATCACGTAATTGAAAGTTGTTTGCAATTGTTGGATCTTATTTTGTAATTTTCCTTATATGGTTTTTTTATTAAGGCTGGATTTCTTATCCATCATATTGCATATTCACAGCTTTCTATGAAATGAAAATCTTTGTTTCTTGTTCAGAAAAACAAAAAAGGATGGTAACTGACCATCAGGCTCTACAAGTCGATAAAAGAACCTAAAAAAAAGTATGGAACACCACCAAAAAAGTGCATCTAGTGCACCCTACATAGGCATCGCAATTTAACGACATAATCTGAAAAAATTTGTCAAATGCATGTACTTCCTTATTGAATTTCTGGCAAAAAAGTAGATTAAGCAATCATACGTAGGGGATATCCAAAAGAAGAAGAAAAAGTAGGGAATTACCTCCATTCTAGAGTGCACATTTACCAATATGTGTGGTTCAAAGGATATGGATAGTTTCCACATTGTTCAAGTCTCGGGCTCACTAAAGGAGCAGTTCTAGGATTCTCTTCATATGGATCATAATCCTAATATAAGGTGCAAAAAATGAGTGAGAGAGAGCCGTTGCTACAAGAAATTTTATCAAATCTAACATCATAGTGGATGCAGAAGAGAATATTCAATACAACAGCGATACCATGTCAGCTTTAATGACATGGTATCACTGACCAATAATAAAATCCAAATAAACAAAGTGAACCCTACTTGGGTAGTACTTGGCTTACATGAAAAAAAAAGTTAGTTATCTGATTACATGGACAGATAGTTAGCGGCTTGTGTGGATCCATTTCCTTATTTGTCTACATATTATTGGTTGATGATATCACGTGGCAATACTAACGTGGTATCACCATTGCAATGGATATTTTTTCGTGGATGCAGAGGGAGAATAAAAAATCAATGCTAAAAACTAGCAAACGCAATAGCGTAATCTGAATCAACTCAAGAGATTCATCCTAAAGTATTTCAACAAGCTTTAAAATGGAAGCGAATGAATAAAAAAAATTTGGTTGTAAAGGAAGAATAAAACTTTCAATTAATGTACTTCAAAATAAATAAATGCAACGAACCTTCAATTTTTTGCCCCAGCCTACACTCCAATTTCGATTGAGATCAACACCTCTTCCTGTAAGAAAAAATAAACTTTAAGCATTTTCACATCTTTTATGGATTAATGTGCTATATTTAATATCATGAAGTGGAGAACTGTCAGCCAGAGAAGTACTCAGAGTTTCTCATGCCTGCAGTGTTCACTCAATTCGGGTTCAGTCCTCCCGAGGTGAGAGTTGAGACTCTTATCCCAATATCTGTCGCCGATGTGGATGATTCTGTTGGTAAGGATTTCTTTCTCCATCCCTAGCTTTACCTTTTCTTCTTTCCAAATCTATTGACTTGCTTACTTCGATTTTGCAGGTCCTAGCTTGATGGCTCTAGATGCTGAGACAGTAAGGGCCAAGGTGGCCCAATTTAGGAAGGGTAGAACTGGGGGAAGCACAAGGCTGAAATCGGATCCGGAAGCGACTTGGGTCCTCCTCAAAAAATGCCAAGGGTAAGCTCGTCTTTGACCCTACCTTCTCAGACAACTCCCTCACCTCCACTGGCACTACAAAAAACTCCTCCGTCAGTGAATATTGTGAATGTCTCCTCTTCTCAAGGAGTTCTTCTTCCCAAAAAGACTCCAGCGACATCTCTTACTACTTGTGACGCCCCAAAATCCGGGGGTCCGTTGATTACCTATCAACCCGTGGATACTGAGTAACTAGATATCACACCGTTACCCCATTTACCGGGGTCCATAACTTAACAAAATTTAGGCAGAGTCTCATTTGTACCGGAAGCTCTACCCAAAACCTAACCTGTGCAATATAACTTCACATGACCCACTCGAGGCCCAATATAAACAATGACCGCACCGGGTCCGTTTATAAGTAAACATTGGCCACACTGGGTCCAATTATCCACACTTATATCAAAACATGCAAGGCTATTCTAACGATAGTCTTTATAAGTTCTATTACAAATATTTGCAAAAGGTTACAAGCTCAAGACATAAGTTTCACAAGTGTTTTATACAAAACATTAAGTAAAGCCACATACGGCTTTCTTCATCTTTGAGGACCCAAATGGGAGCCGTCCACCGGCACACACTCCGCACTTGAAATGTTTCCCGTATAGGGTGAGCCAACGCCCAGTAGAGAATTTCCTACAGAGGCTACTCCCCACCTAGATGCACATGAAGAGTGTACATGCAACAATTTACACACACATCCACCATTCCTTACAAGAACATGCATTCAATGCTGGAATTCTACTTTGTTATGCCATGAAATGAGATGCGACTCACTCATGCAAATTTTCCCGAGTCCTCCCCGACTGACACGAGACAATGCAGTACCAATATGTAATGAACTCGTCTTTGACGGAAAAACATCCAATGATCATTTTGAATAAAATTCATGCGTTTTATAAATCAGATCATTATGGGATGATACTCATTGACAGAGTATATTTTTATAATCAAAACCTTGTGTCTTTGTTGGGCAACGGATTCTGAAATTACACCGCTGGCTCCGTGGGCCTTACACTTTTACGGAATTTCACCCAGGGAAGTGTATAAACCAAGTGACCGGGTCTTGCACCCGAGGGAGAGTCTAGCACTGCTTGCTATACCCAACACAAATTTTTCTCATGCAATCATGCGACTCCATGTGACCATCGATCCATATTTCCAAGTCCACATATCAACTACCAAACATGGTGTTTGGTTAAACATGCACCTCACACCCCCACACCCATGACTTATGCTCATGAATGTGATGCTCCCATACACATGCAATGCAATGCTTCATTGCACACTTTTCCATATGTTCAAGATGCAATGAATGTCTTATGAACAATTTAAACCACATATCAATATATGTCATGGCAATATATGTCTTAAGCATACAATTATAATAAAACATCATGAAACTAATATCTTAGCAACATATTAAGGCAACCATCATGTTGAACACAAATCATGCCCAAATTCCACTAAATTACAAGAAATTTCACAAGTAACTATCATGCAACATTCTCAAGCTAAGAGATAGCCTATGCCATAACAAATCCTAAGTGATTCCACAAAGAACTTTCACACACAATCTCAAGATAGAACTTATCCCAAGTCATTTTTACCGGAATGATCCCAATTTCCTTATAACCTACGATAGGTTAGAACAATCATGTTACCAACACTTTGTCCTCAAAATATGAAGTTACACAAGACTTCACAAGTAACTTCTCTAAACCAATTTTAACAAGGAAGTGATCTAAGTCATTTCCCTAATTATTTGGTAAGTGTTAAGGCTCTAACACTCCACTCTTCCATACAAACATCCCACATAAACATTTTATATAAGCAACTAAGGTGAGGAATAATCCCAAATAGCAAGAATCCTACACGTCATCATGCAACACAAGAAATTATTCTAAGTAATTTCTACACCACAATTTCAAGATAGAATATATTGTATCCATTTCTAACATCCATTTAATCATAACATTAACAATTATCAAGAGTCCCATACAAGGTCTCATACATCAACTACTTTCACATGAATATCCCAGAATGAAATAAACCCAAAACAGTCCATAATTTCAACTCCATAATAGCCTATAATTTCAGCTCTAAAACAGTCCAAAAATAATCCACAATTTCAATCTAAAACAACTTAAAAACAGTCCACAATTTCAGTCCATAGAACCAGTCCAAACAGTCCAGAAAATCAGTCCAAAATAGTCCCAAAAACTGTCCAGAAAATCAGTCCAAAACAATCAGGAAAATCAGTCCCAAATTTTGGCCATTTGGCAGCCACAATTCAGCCACTAAAATAGTCCACAAATAGCCATAAAACTGCCCCCAAAATAGGATGCATAGCAGTCCCAAAGTAGGCTACCAAACAATCCACTATTTCATTAAGTTACAAGAAGATATAAAAGTAACTTTCATATATCAATCAGAAGATAGAACTTAGCTTAAGTTATTCCTACACTTAATCATTCATTTCCTTAAAGGATATACAGGGAATATATGTATTCACATACATTTAACACCTTATGGACATGCTAGGTACGAAATGAACCAAAGTAGGAGTAACCCTACCTTTTGAAGCGTGAAATGAAGACTAGAGCTCCAAGGCTTCAAGAACACCAACACAAGCTCCAAGATCCTTGATTTCTTCAAAGACTCCACTTGAATCTTCGGTGAAAACACTTGTTTTTTGTACGTAGACGTAGCCCTCGTGACGGTGAACAACTTTAGTTCTTGGTTTAAGAGATTCCGAGTGACAGAACTCCGAGAAATTAAGGGAGAAAGTTGAAGAACACTTGGATTTTCTCTTTTCTCTCTTCTCTCTCTCTATGGACGGCCAAAGAAGACTCAAAATGGGTGAAGAATATCTGATTTTTCAGATATTTACCCTTATTTATAATTTTAAATGCGCGGCCCATGTCGCGCCACGTGTCCCTCGATTAATCGGATCCGATTTCGCCCCGAAACGACTAATCACATTACGGGTTAAGTTTAATTAAATTTTATTTAAAATTTTAATCAAAAATAATTAAATTTTGAGCTTATTGCTTTTTTGGGACCTTGGTGGGGCCATCCGCCACCCAGTCGACTCGATCTACGTGTAAAATTCTAACTTATCTCGGAATTCGACATGGTGACTATATTCCGCGATACGAGTCCAATGGCGAAGTCTATTGAGTCATACGAGGTCAATAGAACACGTATTTTAATTTTACATTATAGTGGCAAAATGACCATTTTGCCCTTTTTAGAAAAATTCAAAATTTCCTGGGTTTCACACTACCTCCACGGGGCATGTTAGACTTGTTGGGGTCTTGTCCTCCCCTTCATCGGCGAAGATGGCTGGAGCCCTCGAGGCCATTGCTCCCTTCCTGCAAGATCCTTTCTCCTAGAAGTCTGCTGAAGAGGCGCCTCGCCAATGGTTGGAGGGCTCGTCAAGTCAGGTAACTAAGAGCAAGGGTTCGCTCATCAAGGGCGTGAACCTTGTTTTCGATGTTATTTTATCTGTTATCCATGAATCTGACATTCAGGAGGTTTCATTGATGCCTCTATCTACCTCAGGTACCACTTCTCTATATGGAGCATCATCGGTAAGCTCCAAATTTCTAACCTTTATTTTTAGGTAGGTAGTTTATCTAACCTTAGTTCCTTTTTGTTTTCGCAAATGGAAATTCATGTGAGTGCCCTGGTAAGCAGAGTTTGAGCTCTGGAACAGGTAGTCGAGGTGTCCCAGAAGACTTTGAAGGCCTCCGAGCTTAAGGTTGCTAAATTGGCCTTTCCAATGATGATTTAAGAGCTCAAGTACAAGACCTGAAGGCTCAAGTTAAGGGGCTGAGCTCGGCAAATATGAACCTTGAGGCTGAGGTTAGGACGAAAGATGAATCAGCTGCTAAAGAGGATGTTGAAGTCGAGGTCACTACTCCTGGCGTTGTTCCTGCTGGGGACGAGATTGAGGCTCCTAGGCCCGTTTTTGCTGAGACTAGGGCTGAGGCTTTTGAGCTGGCACCTATCGAGTCTGAGGTCCAAGTCCCCAAGGTAGCCCAAGCTCTTGAGCTTGCTCCACTCTTGCCAACTTCTTTTGGGATGTCTGAGGAAATCCTTATGACTGACCTAACCGCTACTCGTCCTCCAACTGTTCCTACAAATGATGGGACCTGTGATCCTTCTTTGCCTTGGGACACTCTTACTTCAATTGATCTCCCCCCATTTCCAGCTTTTTCAGGAGGAGTAATTGCTTCTAAATTTCCCTTAGCTGTAGATCCATCTTTGGACACTTAGGGCATTGCCTTTGGTTTATAATTTTCTTTTTTTGCTTTGTAACTAGTGTGAATAAAGAGGAATTTTTTGTAATTTGTGCGTCTTTTTTTATATTTCTCTTCCTTCTTTTGCTCCCTTGCTTTTGAGACGAGTCTTGGTCTTTTTGGAAGCAGAATTTTTTCAAGTATGAATTTTACCTCTTGAATTTAAGGGTTCCTGAACTTAAGAACCTGGCTTGAGTCTATGAGCTAGGGTGCTCATCTATGGCTTTCTGATCAAAGTGTCAAATTTATGAGCTAAAAAGTTCATTGTCTGTTTATGAGTTGAAGAGCTCATCTTTGATTTATGAGTTGAATAACTCATTGTATGTTTATGAGCTGAAGATCTCATTTTATGTTTATGAGTTAAGGAACTCATTGTATATTATGAGCTGAAGAACTCATCTTATGAGTTAAGGAACTCATCGTATGTTTATGAGCTGAAAAATTCATCTTTTATTTATGAGTTGAATAGCTCATCGTGTGTTTATGAGTCAAATAGCTCATTTCATGTTTATGAGTTAAGGAACTCATCGTATGTTTATGAGTTGAAGAGCTCATCTTATGTTTATGATTTTAGGAACTCATCGTATGGTTATGAGCTTGAGAAACTCATCTTAGATTTATGAGCTGGGAAGCTCATTGTAGTTTTATGAGTGAAGAGCTCATCGTAGTTTTATGAGTTGAAGAACTCATCGTTTGCTAATTATAGAATGACGATTGATCTTATACTTCTTGTTTATTGCAGTGAAGTTTTACAAAAGTAGGGTTCTTAGCTATTGAAAGAACTTTTTCAAATGACCAGCGTTCTAGGTGTGAGGCAAAACCCTTCCTTTTTCTGTTCACAGCTCATAGTTCCCTATTCTGATTACTCTGGACACAATGTACGGACCTTCCCAGTTAGGCTCTAGTTTTCCAAGAGTGGGGTTTTTTCCAGCTAGGAGGAGTTTCTTGAGGACCAGATCTCCTACTTTGAAACTCTTGTTGTAGAATCGTTCTATTTTTTTATGATAGTCAAGGATGCGTTGCAAGGCTCTGTCCATTTTTTCCTCTAAGAGATCAAGATTGACTAGAAGTGATTTTTTGTTTTGCTCGAGGTTGGTGGACTCTATTCTGGGGGATGAGATGCCTATTTCCACGGGGATCACCGCTTCAGCACCATAAGCCAAGGCGAAAGGCGTTTCTTGAGTTACTGCTTTGGTGGTGGTTTTGTAAGCCCATAGCACTTCTGGCATATGCTCCACCTATTGACCTTTCAATGCTTCGAGTTTTGTTTTAAGAGTTGTCTTGATAGTTCAGATTGTTACTTTTGCTTGCCCATTTGACTGAGGATGAGCTGGTGTCGAGAAATAATTATTTATGTCTAGCTCAGCACAAAACTCTTTGAACCTGGAATTGTCGAACTGCTTTCAATTATTTGAGATTAATGCCCTAGGAATTCCAAATCTGCAGATGATGGATTTCCAAGTGAAGCTCTGGATCTTCTGCTCTGTAATCTTTGTAAGAGGTTCGAACTCAGCTCATTTAGTGAAGTATCAACTCCAATTATCGTAAATTTATATTGTACAATGCTTGTTGGAAGGGGTACGAGTATGTCTAATCCCCACTACTGGAATGGCCATGGGCTAATCATTGTGGTAAGGAGCTCTGGTGTGCAGTGTGAGATATTGGCATGCAACTGGTAGATTTTGCACATTTTGACCAACTCTACAGCGTCCATGAGCATCGTGGGCCAAAAGTACCCCTAGCCCAAAGCTTTACCATCCAAAGTTAGAGCTCCAATGTGGTTTCCACAGATTCCTTTATGGATCTCTTTGAGAATGTAATTTGCCTCCTCATCTCCAACACACCTTAGGAGTAGTGATGAGAATCCCCGCTTGTACAGGTTCTCTTGGAGGATGGTGAATCTGGATAACCTGGCTCTTAGCTTTGCTACTTCTTTAGAGTCTACAGGCAGGGTTCCATTCTGAAGGTATTCCCTGATTGAGTTCATCCAGGTTGGATGAATCTGAACAGGAAACACCTCTTCGGCCTCGAAGCTTATAGATGGCTCAACTAGGTGTTCGACTAGGATGAGCCTATCCAAGTTCTCCTGAGAAGCATTGGCTAGTTTGGCTAAGACATCGACTGGAGAATTTTCTGTTCTAGGGACATGCATGACCTTAACCTGTACAAAATTTTTCATCAATTCTTGTACCTTCTTTAGATATAGAGCCATTCTTTCTCCCTTAGCCTCGTATGCTTCCTCGATCTGTTTCACTACTAGCTGGGAGTCGCTGTGAATCACGAGCTGCTTTACTTCCATGGAATGTGCAATATTGAACCTAGCAATTATGGCTTCGTACTCAGCCTTGTTGTTTGAAGCTTTGAAATCAAATCTAAGGGCGTACTCTATGTCTATCCCATCTGGGGAGGTCAGGATCAGTCCAGGACCACTGCCTTGGGCATTGGTAGCACCATCTACAGAAAGCTTTCACGTTGGAAGGTCGGGGACCAATTGGACTGCATCCAGGGTTGCCTTTTGACCTATTGTGAATTCTGCGACGAAATCAGCCAATATCTATTCTTTGATAGTGGTTTTGGGCTTGTACCTGATGTCAAACTCACTGAGCTCTATTGCCCATTTGACCAGTCTTCTTGACGACTCTAGCTTATGTAAGACCTACTTCATTGACTGATCTGTAGGGACTTCTATTGTGTGAGCCTAAAAAGAAGGTCTAAGCCTTCTTGCTACTATTACCAGAGCTAAGACTAGTTTTTCCATTTTCGAATACCATTCCTCTACTACTTTCAGAGCTCTACGGCAGTAGTAGACTGGTTGCTGAGCTCGATCCAGTTCCCTTACTCGGGTTGCACTAGTGGAAAAGTCTGAGACTGCCAGGTACATGGTGAGCACCTCTTGACCAGCATGCCATCGATGTAAACCTCCATTAATGTCCCAATCTGCTTCTAGAATTTGCAATTTACCAATCGCTGATTAGTGGCTCTCGCATTTCTTAGTTCGAAAGGCATGACATGATAGCAGTATGTTCCTTGCTAAGTCACGAAGGACGTCTTCTCTTGGTCATTGGGGTCCATCCTGATCTGGTTGTATACCGAGAAAGCATCCATGAAACTGAGCAATTCATGCCCTGTTGTGGCGTCCACGATCAAATCAATTTGAGGTAAAGGAAAATTGTCCTTTAGGTAGGCACGATTCAGGTCAATGAAGTCAATGCAGAAGCACCACTTGCCATTGGTCTTCTTTACAAGGACCACATTGGCCAGCAAGGTCAGATAATCTACCTCCCTGATGGCCTTGGCATGGAGGAGCATGGAAACCTCTTCATTTATAGCTTTATGGCGCTCTGGGGAAAAGTGCCACTTCTCCGTTTCTACTTGATGGATTTAAAGGTCGAATTCACATTGAGGTTGTGTGTGATGAATGAGGGATCAATTTCCTACATGTCATCTTGCTTTCACGAGAAGACCTCGATATTTCTTTTCAGAAACTGGATAAGGAGGTCTTTGATTTCATTGAGCAGTCTTGACCCCACATACACCAAGTGCCTTTGTCCTCATCTAGCTAGACCAGTTCTACTTCTTCTGAAGGCATGGGCCTTTTCTCTAACTCGTCCCTCATGTCAAACTCATCAAGTTGTATGGTCTCGACCTCTTTCTTCTTTATAGACGCCATGCAGCATTTTTGTGCCACTCATTGGTCTCCTTGGACCACTCCAATGCCATTATTAGCATGAAATTTCATCACTAAATGATAGGCAAAGGTAATAGCCCTAATGGCATTGAGGGAAGGGCTCCCTAGTAAAATGTTGTACGCTGATGAGGCGTTGACGACTAGAAATCTCACAGTGGTGGTTGATTGGCAAAGTCAATATACGAGTCACGAGTTAGAGGAGATGGTAACGGTCGATAGATGTTCATACTTGAGTATTTGCTGACTTCAACGTCACATCAAGATAACAGAATTTGAACCTATAGCCCTCTGTACCCAAAACAAATGTGCTGACCAGACTACGCTACAATTTGTCTTACCACCCGGGGGCTTCGGACAGTAAGTTATGTCAACCATCCCACAATTCTTGAGAAGATCTCCCATGGTGAGGACAATCTAGATTGAACCTAAGTGGAGTACCTTTTCTCCAGAGAATCCGAACATGTGAGTTCTCACATGTTCGAGCTTGTCTTTGCCAATGTCCATCTTATCGAAGATTGATGCAAAGATGATAACGACAGAGCTTTCGTTGTCAATTAGAACCCGATGGATGGTTCTATTGGTGATGATAGCCCTTACCACCAAGGGATCATCATGAGGATGCTGGCACCCTTTGAAATTCGAGTCTGAAAAGGCAATATCCATGCTTAGCCAAGGAGTTTTGGACGCAGTCTATATTTCCCAAACGTCCTCAGGTATGATTTTTTGCATGTGGGCTTTTCTGGTTGAGCTGGTTTCCCCACCTCCAGCGAATCCACCTGATATTACTTTGATCTCTCTCATGGGCTGCTGATGTTGGGGAGGAGCTTGTTGCTGTGGCACAAGAGGTGGATGAGCTCGATTTTGGTTATCCTGGGCCACAAAGCGACACAGCTGCCCTATTTGAATTAGGAATTCGATCTCTTTCTTCAGCTAGATGTTATCATCAGTGAGATGACCGTGGTTCCGGTAATACTCACAGTACTTCGTTGTGTCCCACTTCGTTCTATACCTCATAGAGTACTTAGGATACGAAGGCATTAAGAGGAGTGAACTATCGTGGGGCATACCTCGGCTGTAACTTTTGAGGTGGAGGTCCCAGGCGATCTCTAATATCTCCTCTCTTCTTTGGAGAAAGATCTCTGTCTCTTTTTGGAGACCGTTCTCGACTCCTCACCTTTATGGGACTTCGGTCCTTCTTTTTATATTTCTCCTTGTGGGTAGTCAAGCTCCCAGCCTTAAAAAAAGAGCTTCCTCACCATTGATATACTTCTCCGCCTTGGCAAGGACCTTAGTCATACTGGCTTGTGGGTTATGGGAGATAGAGAATAGCAAATCCTTTGACTAAACTCCCAGCCCGACAACAAAGGCAGTGAGGGAAAATTTCTCATCAGGGATGTCTACTTTTAGGGATTTTGAGTTGAACCTTTGAACGTAACTTTGTAGTGTCTCGTTTGGTCCCTGTTTCACATTCAGTAAGTGGTAGCTCAACTTTCGATAGGTTCGAGCTCATATGAAGTGCAAGACGAATGAGATGGAGAGTTCCCTGAAGGAGAAAATGGATGTTGGGGTCAGCTTGTTGAACCAGGCTAAGGCTGAGCCCTACAATGTAATGGCAAAAGCTCAGCACTACACTGGGTCTTGGTACCCATGTAATTCTATCTGGTTTTTATAGGTGTTGAGATGGTCCATAGAATCCTTCGTTCCAACAAAGGTCTCCATATGAGGCATTCTGAACTTTGGTGCAAGGGAAAAATACAGCACCTCTGCGGTAATGGGAGACTCTATCTGTTGGACCAGGGCGTCCATAATCATTGGGGTTTTACCTATTACAACCTTCTTTATATGGTTGAGTTCCTATTAAATCTCTCTGAAGTGTTGTTCCCATAACTTCTCCTTTCTTTCCTGTCGGGGTGGGGGAAGCTCGTTTTTGTGAGTCCCCCTGTTCTGGCTTTGCACTTCCTCATCTTCTTCGTTCTTTTGAGCTCGATGGTGCATGTTGTTGAATGATTGGTTGTGCTCATTCTCCTCCGTATTTTCCCTTAAAGGATTGAGATGTTGATGTTACCCACACTGGGGACCATCCTGTGCTGGCTATGCCCTCTGGGGATGTTGGACGTGGATTAGGCTTAATAGTTCTTCATTTTGTTAGAGGAGTCGTTGGTTGGCTTAACGAAAGGCCTCGAGTTCGTTGTTCAGAGGAGGATTCTCCATTAGAGGGTTAGTTTCAGAATTAGGCAGGTTTTCCTATTGTCTTCCAGTGGCGAACTCTGTTTGATTCTGTAAATGCAAATGATTCATCTGACTTCTACTCGTGTTGCGTGTAGAAACCATCAATTACTGAAATGATCAGTAGAATTTTTACAGGAACAATCGTTTTCACAAACAGCGTCAACTGATGATGTATGTCACACAAATGAACAGAGCTAATGATAGCTAGGGACTAAAGGGTCACTGAATAGCTCGGCTAATACACTTTGAAGGGAGTCTCTTGCTCTTGAAGATATTTGTAACACCCTGCATTTTCTTTTATATATGTATATAGTTATATGATAGATAATTGTTGTGAAAATGAGGATATGTATAATGATGTAAGAATGAATCACATAGATTAAAACATTAGAAATGAATAATTGGGAGACAAATAGATTTGGGAAGTTTAAGTTTCAAAGGCGTTTGAGATTGAAAATAGTTATTAGATAAGTTTCTAAATATTTTTAGGTCAAAATGATGTTTCCATTGAATCCGGAAGGTCGAAAAACCTTGGGAGAGGTAATATGAGGTGTATTGAAAGCTTGGAAGTACTCCGGAATAAAAACACAAATTACGTAAATTTTGGGTATAAAATATTTTGGATACATCTTAGTATTTTGACCATAAATTTTTATCCTTATATCTAATGGATATGAAATTTTGACAGTAGATAGTAGACATCAAGGGCTACAAAAGTGTCTCTAATGAAAATTTTCCAATTCGACCTATAAATGGCTCAAAACTGCACTGGAAGTCGAGGCAGTCAAACGGTACCGGTATCCAATACTGGTACCATATGGTACCAGTAGCTAAACGGTACCGGTACCCAGTACCGGTACCGCTTCTCTGAAGCCTTCCGAACAGTTAAAAAGTCAGGATTTTTTGTTTTAAAACCCCATTCCAAGCCCTATTTGCCCCATTCTTCATCTCATTCTCACCACAAACATCCTAGAGCCCTAGGAGGAGATAAAGAAAGGGAAAAACACCAAGATCAAGATAGCTTCACACCTCATAAAAATTAAAATCAAAATTTCTCAAGAACACCATTCTTCTCCCCTCTTCCTATACTCTTTCACCACACCCTTACCCACATCTCTTAGAACCCTAACAGAAGGCAAGAAGGAGAAAGAGAAGGGAGGAAGAAGATCTTTGGAGCTTGGGTTAGCTCAAAATTTTTGGATTCAAGGTAGGATTTTCTTCCATTTTTATCCAATGATGTTAGGGTTATTATACATGTATATTTTGACTCTAAATAATATGTATTTGTTATGGGTTCATTGTTTCTTAGTATTTTTACAAACATTCACATGATTTGAACAAAATAATGGTTTGAAATCCATCAAACCCTAGTTTTTGGGGAAAATATGGATTTCTCTCTATATCTTCACATCGTCTTGATTTCTAACATGCTAGAGCTTTGTGTTGGGTATTAAAATGGTAGTATTGATGATCTCATGCCTATTTCCTTTAAACTTGTCTTTTGTAACATGATTTGCGAAATGAGTATATTTCCTTAAATTATTTTATTATGTACAATGCTTGTGAAAGTTGGGAAAGTTGTGGAATTGCTTATATATGAGATTTTGAGTATATTATTGGTATGTTACTCTTGTGTATGGTGTTGTGAGGGACTTGGATTACTTCGAGATCTGTCGTAGGGTGTTAGAAGTCAGTCTATCCCAGTGGGGGTGAGATAGTTACCTAATGCCCGTAATGGATTGTTGTTTGTGAGAGCAACCATTATTGTTCACTTTCGAGACAAAAGGGGTTAGTATACTAGATCCTTGGGAGAATTTCGTCAATGCCGCTGGAGGCGGTATACGCCCTTCCTAAAGAGATATAGGTGAACGAGGTAGAATCGTTGGGTAGATTCATGAGAAGCGACTGCCTACTTGAGTGGTACCAAATAGAAATCATTGTTCTTTGTACCAAATATTATTTCTCCAAGAGTTTCGGGTAGTATGGGATGCCGCGATAACTTGTGAAAATGGTGTATGGTGGATTGGATTATGTTGAAAATTGTTTGCCAATTAAAGTTGATTTTATTCTCTTCCAATTCTTTATTATTGTACAAACTTGAGATCTCTTTTAAAATGTCCTTATTTTATTTCAAAATTCATTGATATGTATGTGCGAAATGAGACCTACCTGTTTTACTTGATTTCAAAACCTTGAATGGGTTTGGAAGGATTTTCCTACAGAGTCTTGTACTCACTCCCCCTACCTACAAAAATTTCAGATTGTACCCTTGAGGAGGAGTTAGGACTTCAGGAGCCCGTACCCTGGGAGATTCAGCAAGACGGGAGTGTGGATCCCGGGGAGGACTCTTAGCTGGACACTATATTTTGTTCTAGACTAGGGTATTATTTTGAAACAATGTAAAGCCTAGCCACATTTTGTAATTCCGCTGCATTATCATAGTTATTTGATTTTGGGGATGTAAAGGCCATAGCTTGGCCTATTCTTTTGGGATAACATGTAAATTTGATGAATTGATTTTATGGTAAGTAAATGGACCCGGTGTGGTCATTATAGTAGAATTGTACATGTTGGGTTTTGTGGTAGAGCTCCCCGTACAAGGGAGACTCTGCCCGAATTTTGTTACAATATAAATTGTTGATGTAATGTTGATGGATTACTTAGTGCTCTCATGCTTAAATGGTTATTAGAATGTAATGTCGTCCAGGGTGATATTTGGGGCATTACAATATTATTAATGATGGGGAAGATTACACAAGTTATCTATTCAGGTTAAAGTTGTTTGTCTCTTGTTGTGAGGGATATGCCTCGTATTTATTGTCTTTAGAGGTCTTGCATGATCCGGGGCATGATCTTAGCCCTCTTCTTGTAACAGTTGCACTTTTTATGCGACTGTTATGGATACTGATGAGGCGGTTACAATTCCTTTGCCCAGATGCACGGTCGTTATGTTATGTATGGTGCTTGGGTGGAAGCTAGTTGTCTTCGGTGGTATTCCTACGAAGGTGTAGTTACTGGGGCGGAGGTACCGACCTCAGGTTCCCTGGTCAACCAAGATGAGCTGAGTGACCTGAGCTTAGACGGCCCTAGCTGAATACTCGAGCTCAATCTTAGGCATATTTAGGGTATCATCAGAAACAAAAATAAATAAGAATCCTAATTAAACTAGAAAATAAAAATAAAGAAGATTCCTAATAAAATTAGGAAATAAAATAATAAGATCTTCAAAAATTTTCTAATTGAATGACATTGACCACGATCAAATAAAATGTCAAAACTCTCAATATCCATAATGCATCATTCTTCCTAGGTTGGAAAGAATTCACCCTTGACTTTGCTTCAACATTTAAGTCTTCACTTGAATTTAGATTTCAACCAGTCCATCAAATTTAGGTTTGACACTTTGATATTTGTTTGAACTTGCATTTTGTCAATATTCATAGTTATCAAACATTTTGAATTGACCAAAAAAATTGCCAAGAAATCAAACAACTACTAACCTGTTACTCCGTTCGAGTGAAAGGTGATGAATATATATGTTGGAAATAATGGTATATTAATTTAAAAACCATAAGTATTGAATGAGAAATTGTTAATGTCTTTGGGACTTTTGGGAGAAATTGAAAAGGTGTGCAGTGAATATGACATGAAAGACTACTAATTCAAAATTGGTAACTTTTGGTTAAAGACACCAATCCAAATAGTTACATCCTTTCATAAAGCTACCATTAACCCCTTTTGGTTAAAAGACACAATTACAAATAGTCACAATTTTTCATAAAGTCACCATTGATATCTCTTGATCTAAAAGATACCATTTTAAATGGTTGTCCCTTTTCATAAAGTCACCATTGATAATATCCTTTGGACTAAAAGATACCATTACATACGGTGACACTCTTTATAAAAGTCACTAGTGAGTCTATAAATAAGTGATGTCTTGCACCTCCAAATCACATCATTGAACAATTCAAGAATTGTTGTCTTATTTTAGTTCTCTCAATTATCCAAAATACTGAATTAAGTATTCAGTCTTTCTTCTCTTTCTCTCTATGCATATTGCTGCATTATTATTTCAAGTTCGATTCAAGTATAAACACAGAATTGTGTTCGTTGGAGTCCTGGAGATTGAAGTGATTCATCTACAAGAACGAAATCTATTCTATCTTCGGAGACAGTTGCTTATCAACCTTAAGCACCGAGAGAGAGAAAATCTTTCTTAAGGAAACTATGATTACACAGGGCTCAGATTATTATTATTATTATTATTGGATTTTTGGATTTCTAATTTTTTGAATTTTATTATTTGTGTCATTCTGCGTCAATGCGAGTGCACTAATTTTGCTTACTTTCTGTTTTGTTTTCGCATGATTTAGATTTAAAGCAGTATAGTATCATCTAATTATATACACATTATCTATAACAATCTTAAGACATATTTCATCTTTTGAACGTTATATAATTAGAGTAATTACTGTTACAAGTCTAAAATAGAATTTTGTATTCTGTTATTGTTTTACTGTGATTAACTAATATACTTATCACAATTATAATTTTGTATTCTATTACATTAGTGCAATACTTTGTGAAAATCAGAATTGAATATTATTGTTTTAATTAAATCAATAACCGTTTTCCCAATTACAATTATGTATTTTGTTAGACTGTTAAATTAAGTTAAGTGTGTTTGCTTCTATTTGTGTAACCGAAATGGCTACTACAACTGATTATGTTCCTCCTACTGTTGTTCGTGTAACAGTTGTTCTCACTACCATGAATGTGTCTCATGGGGAGAAGCCCGAGGAGTTCAATGGCTCGGACTTCAAACGTTGGCAATTTAAGATGTTTTTCTATCTTACCACCTTAAACCTTGCAAAGTTTCTCTATGAAGATGTTCCTTCTCTTGATGAGAATGAAACTAATGTGGAAAAGGTGGTTGTCGTGGATGCTTGGAAGCATTCGGACATCTTGTGAAAAAATTACATCCTCAATGGGTTAGCCAATGCATTATATAATGTGTATAGTGCTTTCAAAACCTGCAGATGATAGAAGCTAGAGTCTGGAGGGAGCATCTAATAGGGACATAGCATCGGGATATCCGGAGTTGGCTTGAAGGCGTGACCCCTTTTCTTTTTTTATTTATTTGGCGGGGTTACCGCGGTTCCTTCGACTTTCAGTTCGGGATTAACAGGACCCTTATTTACTCAGACTCAGATTGGTAGGCAATCAACAATCATAACAAGGAGAACCACAAAAGAACTTTGAGAGTCCTTGGACAAAAAATACAAGACCGAGGATGCCGACATGAAAAAATTCATTGTTGGTAAATTCTTGGATTTTAAAATGGTGGATTCCAAGACTTTCATATCCTAAGTTCAAGAACTTCAAGCTATCCTTCATGAAATTCATGCCGAAGATATGTCTCTTAGTGAGTCGTTCCAAGTGGCTACGATTATAGAAAAATTACCACCTCTTTGGAAGGATATCAAGAACTATCTCAAACATAAATGCAATAAGATAAATTAAGTGGAGTCTTTAATGCTATGGAATCTAAAGCCTACATTGTGGAAGGTGGGACAAAGGCTAACAAGAAGAGGAAGAATAACGGTGAAGGTCCAAATCAAGAATCAAAGAAGTTCAAGGGCAAGTGCTACAACTATGGAAAACATGGACATCTCTCTAAGGATTTTATAAAGCCAAAGAACTTCAAGAATCCAAATGGTCAAGCAAATGTGACTAAAACGGATAAGCTTTCAATGGAAGTCTCTAACATGAACCTCTCCGCAATGGTTTCTGAATGTAACTTGGTGGGTAACCCCAAGGAGTGGTGGCCGGACAACGGTGCCACGCGACACATTTGTTCAAATAAATGGATGTTCTCTACTTACAATAAATTAGAGGATGATGAACAAGTCCATATGGAAAAATCTTCTACCTCCAAGGTTGAAGGATGTGGAAATGTAATACTCAAGATGACATCCGGTAAGGAACTCACCTTGAATGAACTGCTTCATGTGCCCAATATTTGCAAAAATTTGGTGTCTGGTTTTTTGTTTAGCAAGAATGATTTTAAGTTAGTTTTTGTATCCGATAAGTTTGTGCTTACAAAGAATGAAATGTTTGTAGGGAAGAGATACTTGAATGATTTTTTAAGTTCAATGTAATGACTGTTGTACCCAAAGCTATTATCAATAAGAATGAGAATAATTCTTCTTACTTGCTTGAATCTTCAAATATATGGCATGCTAGTCTAGGACATGTGAATTATGATACAATTAGAAAATTAATAAATATGAATGATGTGCCTAATTGTTTCATTGATCCAAATCATAAGTATGAAATTTGTGTGGAATCAAAGTTGGTAAGAACATCTTTCAAATCAATTGAAAGAAGTACCGAACCTCTAGAATTAATTCATAGTGATGTATGTGACTTAAAATTTATGCAAACTAGAGGTGGTAAAAAGTGTTTTATTACTTTTATTGACGATTTCACAAGATATTGTTATGTTTACTTAATTAAAAGTAAAGATGAGGCACTTGATATATTCAAGCATTATAAAAATGAAATTGAGAACCAACTTAGTAGAAAATTTAAGGCATTGAGAAATAATAGGGGAGGTGTA
This sequence comes from Ilex asprella, assembly GCA_023539305.1. NCBI lineage: Eukaryota > Viridiplantae > Streptophyta > Magnoliopsida > Aquifoliales > Aquifoliaceae > Ilex > Ilex asprella. The sequence goes on along the minus strand of CM042184.1, from coordinate 39,790,369 downwards.
TATAAATCTCCTTTTGTGGAGTTTTGTTCAGCACATGGAATAATTCACCAAACTACTGCCCCTTATTCACCGCAATCAAATGGCGTAGCTGAATACAAAAATCGAACATTGAAAGACATGATGAATGCTATGTTGTCAAGTTCAGGAGCAACCGAAAACTTGTAGACGGAGCCTTATTATTTGCTAATTATATTCTTAACTAGGTGCCTCATAAGAAAACTAATAAGATACCATACAAATTATGGAAAGGTCATAGACCTTCCTATAAATTCTTAAAAGTGTGGGGGTGTCTAGCAAAAGTGGCAATTCCAAAACCTAAAAAAGGTTAAGATAGGACCAAAAACCATTGATTTTGTATTTATTGGTTATGCCCATAACAGTATTGCATATAGATTTCTTGTTCATAAATATGAGATTCTTGATGTGCATATTAATATAATTATAGAATCAATGAATCCGTCATTCTTTGAAAATAATTTATATTTAGCATGTTACATGAATCAAGCTCATTGAAGAGACCAATTGAGGCTACAACTAGTTGTGTCCAAGACGAGTTGTTCATTGAAAATAAACCTAGACGTAGCAAGAGGACAAAGACTTCAAAGTCATTTGTTCATGATTTTCTAACTTATCTATTAGAAAATGATCCTCAAAGTTTCAAAGTAGCTATGTCTTCCCCTGAAGCTCCTTATTGGAAGGAAGTTGTCAATTTTGAAATTGAATCCATTATAAAAAATAATATATGGGAGTTGGTGGATCTTCCACCAGGTAACAAACCTTTAGGTTGTAAATGGATCTTTAAAAAGAAGATGAAAGCCGATGGAACCATTGATAAGTACAAAGTCAGACTTGTAGCCAAAGGATATAAACAAAGGGATGGATTGAATTATTGATAAGTACAAAGTCAGACTTGTAGCCAAATGATATAAACAAAAGAAAGGATTGAATTATTTTGACACTTATTCACCAATTACTACAATTACTTCCATACGGATGTTAATTGCTATAACTGCATTGAATGGTCTTGAAATACATCAAATGGATGTAAAGACAACATTCTTAAATGATGAATTAGATAAATAACTATACATGAAACAACCTGAGAGGTTCATTGCTAATGGATAAGAAAAGAAAGTATGCAAGCTTGTTAAATCTCTGTATGATTTATAACAAGTACCGAAGTAGTGACGTGAAAATTTTGACAAAGCAATGTTGTCAAATGGGTTCAAAATAAATGAGTGTGACAAGTGTATATATGTCAAGAGCACTCATAGTATATACGTTATTGTATGTCTTTATGTAGACGACATGTTAATTATAGGCAGCAATAACGATGTCATTAAAGCTATCAAGTGGATTTTGACAAATAGGTTTGAAATTAAAGACCTAGGTGTTGCTAACGTTATATTAGGAATTAAAATTTCTAGAACGTCAGATGAACTCACACTATCTCAAACTCATTATATTGAGAAAGTACTTGATAAGTTCAAGTAGTATGATATAAAACCTACGAGAACACATGTCAATGTTAATATCTATCTTTCAAAGAATAATGGAGAAAATATATCTCAGTTAAACTATGCACGTATAATTGGTAGTTTAATATACATTATAAATTGTACCCATCCGGATATAGCATACTCTATGAGTAAGCTAAGTCGATATACTAGTAATCCCAGAAAAGACCACTAGAAATCAATAATTAGAGTTATGAGATATTTAAAACATACTCAAAATTATGGTTTGTACTACACAAAGTACCCAGCTGTATTTGAGGGATATACCGATGCTAATTGGATATCCGATACTAAAGACTTAAAATCCACAAGTGGATATGTCGTTACCTTAGGAAGTACAGCAGTATCTTAAAAAATCCTCAAAGCAAACGTGTATTGCTAGATCTACAATAGAATCGGAATTCATTAGCTTAGACAAAGCAGGAGAAGAAGCAGAATGGCTGCACAACTTCTTAGAAGATATTCCAAATTGGCCAAAGCCCATGCCAATTATATGCATACATTGTGATAGCCAATCTACGATTGGAAGGGCACCGAATTGTATGTACAACGGTAAGTCTTGACACATATATTGTAGGCATAATACCAATAGAGAATTGCTCTTTAATGGTATTATATCCATTAAATATGTAAAGTCAAAGGATTATATCGTGGATCCACTTACAAAAGGTTTGACAAGAGATCAAGTGGAAAGTTCATCAAGGGGAATGAGCTTAAAACCTATTACTTAACCAAGAGTCGCCATCATGGCAATTCAAATTAGCTGACAGGAGATCTCAAGATCAAAGTTCAAAGAGACAACCGAATTATGCGTAACTCAGAATGCACTGAGAAGGTTTTTAACTATTTCCCATTCCTATGATGAGACATTGCATATCTGTCGCGAGAACTAGGGTAAATTACCTTTTTAATGATGTTTCTGTAACTTGGACAAGTCCAAGTAGGGTATAGTAGGATACTCTCAATTAGAAATCTCCTATGTAAGTAAAGAATGGGCCGCTTCTATGAGAATCGTAGGCAGATTACTTTAAAATTACTCATGGGGTTCAAGGCCAAAATGAACACAAACGTGAGATCCAAGTGTGTTAGAAGGGAAATTGTGTGAATTCTATTGTCTTGGTTTACAAAAAAAACTGAAAATTCAAAGACATCAAGTTCATTGATTAACCAAAAAAATCCAATAGTCTTTCGCTACGGAAAGTTCAAGGCCGCTAGGCTACTTATCTTGTAGTAACCTTTCACTTATACTTGAACTAGCGTCTGCATAATCACACATTGAATTTTCATTCATGTGGGCGATTGTTGGAAATAATGGTATATTTATTTAAAAACCATTAAGTATTGAATGAGAAATTGTTAAAGTCTTTGTGATTTTTGGGAGAATTTGAAAAGGTGTGGAGTGAATATGACATGAAACGCTACTAATTCAAAATTGGTAAATTTTGGTTAAAGACATCAATCCAAATAGTTACATCCTTTTATAAAGCCACCATTAATACCTTTTGATTAAAAGATACCATTACAAATAATCACAACTTTTCATAAAGTCACTATCGATATCTCTTGGACTAAAAGACACCATTTCAAATGATTGTACCTTTTTACAAAGTCACTAATAATATCCTTTGGACTAAAAGGTACCATTACATATGGTTGCACCATTTATGAAAAGTCACTAGTGAGTTTATAAATAGGTAATGTCTTGCACTCCCAAATCACACAATTGAACAATTCAAGAATTGTTCTCATCTAGTTCTCTCAATTATCACAAATACTGAATTAAGTATTCAGTCTTTCTTCTCTCTCTCTTTGTATATTGTTACATTATTATTTCAAGTTCGATTTAAGTATAAACATAGAATTGTGTTTGTTGGAGTCTTGGAGATTGAAGTGTTGCATATTCAATAATTAAATCTGTTCTATATTGGGAGACAGTTGCTTATCAACCTTAAGCAGTGAGAGGTAGCAAATCTGTCTTAAAGAAACTGTGATTACATAGGGCTCAAATTATTATTATTATTGGATTTCTGGTTTTCTGGATTTTGTTATTTGTGCTATTCTGTGTCACTGTAAATGCACTATTTAAGTTTTTGTTTAATATTCTATTTCAATTTTATAGTTTGCACATAACAATTTACTTAGTAGATTTAGATTTTACTACAGCAATTAGTTCCTTAAATCTGATTATATATATATATTGGATAACAATATTTCATACCACGTGAGCACATATCATATCAAGAAGAATGAGTCATCCCAATAAGTGCCACATGTTCCTTCCACTTCTTGATCTCATCTATCGATGGGGTCAAAATCCATGTTATTCTTTGCATTCAATAAGTATTGCATGACCGAATAATTCAAGAAGGTCAAAGAAACTTGGCAGTTCATCTTCGTCTTTTAAGGATAAACCATCTTTTTGAAGGAAATCAATTGAATATTCATAAACTTCACCATCTCCTAAATAATCATCGTATATTGGGATATCAAATTATTTTCAGAAGTAATTAGAGCATCATTCTCTGGATATTCATCAAATTCAGGAGGTAGATTCTAATCAATTCCTATATATAGAGAAGATCAATCAAAATCAAAAAATATTTTTTTTTTGAATTTTGTGTCAAGAACTCGAACCTCCTACGAAACCTCTTTTAGAATCTTCTTCAAGACTTCAACCACATCAACGGTCATCCATCCATGTGCATCATTGACTCATGATATTATACAAGAAATTCAGGATCGATTTTGTCTCGCATTCTAGAAACAATTAAGGCAACCAAATTAACGTTAGGCACCTTTGTGTTCATAGAATGGGATGAGATTCGATTTGAATGTTGATAGTGAACTAGAAATTCATGGACGTGAGCAGTCAACCTTTAGCATCTTGTGCTAATTGAGTTAGATCACCACATACAGAAACGTTGTTAAGAGACGTGTTCCAATCACCAAGACTTCTCTCGAGTGACATGGTGCAAGAAGGATCGCTAGTTTTAATACCAACTGATGTAGAGAAACGTATAAAACATGAATATAATAAACAAGAAAAGTGTTAGATATAAATTTGTAATTGGCTAATTTCATAGATTCCATTATAAATTTGAACCTATTATATGGTCATGATGCTATCACGATTGAAGATCTGAAAGCATCATTGAAGAGGGGAGATCAAGCGTTAAAACTACATTATTCACACTCCAGTTATACCTTCAAGCTTAGGAAAAAGATACCTAAGATGATCCAATTGTTTAATTGACTTAGGAGGATTGGAGTTAAAATGGAATTAGGAATTATTTCGTGTATAACTCCTAGGTGATTTAAAATGAAAATTTTTCTAAACCGTTTTGTGTTTTGAAGACATAGTTTGAGCCATTAGTAGACCTTTTTTAGCAACACCCTTTAATTCTCAAGATGAAAAGTTTTTTGCTTGGTTTTATGCTTTAAAAATAAGTAGAGACCGTCATATGTTCACTAGCCTTTGCTATAGCAGTCTCTTTATGACTTAGGGAAGAAAAAGAGAAAAGACGACGGATGGAGTATAAGGCTCACTCTATCCTCACTCGAGCGGCCCTAACCATTGCTCGAGCAGTCTCATGGTCACTCGCACGGCCTGTGCTCCTTGGCCAGGATTGGAATCCAATTTTCATTCCCGTGACCACCGTCCTGTGATTGTCCTCCCACTAATCGAGCGGTCATTCGCTAATCTAAATTCTCTTATTGACCAAGATTACCCTTATTTTGGACCTATAAATAAGGAGAGTCTTTTCGATTTATAAAGGTCTCTACCTAGAGGGCTTCCACCACAACCCTAGATCCCTAAGACCCAAGGCTACCACTAGATATTCTACCCAACCTCAAAACTTGGTGTTGAAAATCTTGATGGTTTGAACCAACCCCATTAATGTGTGTATGCCAAGAATTGTTGGCATGCCCATGATTGGTCGAGGCTTAAACGAACTGTAAGACAGAGAGTTCAAGTGAAGCTACAAAAGACGTTGGAGAGAAACTTTCGACGGAGAGATATACAAAGAAAAGGAGAATATAATCATGATATTGGTTAAGGTATAAGACTCAAGTATTTGTAGATTGAATTTGAGAGTAGTAGTTTAGGCTTTGGTGAACCCCGAGTGGTTCCCTGAAGTTTTTCTCGAGAAAGGTTTTCCACGTCAACAAATTGCTCATGTTGATTTTATTTATTTACATATACACTTGTATTTGTTAGCACACACGTACACTAAGTGTTTGTATGTATGATTGATTGAAATCTATTCATCCATAGTTGTGTTAGAGTTTTGGGATCGTTGTGAGATTGATTGTTTGTGCGAATTAATTGATCAATTAATTAAATTCAATCGTCATGGGTGTAAGGGTTTGTGGTGAATAAAAGGGGTTCTCACTATTAATTGCTATATCTAAGTGAAAAACGGTAATTGAGGTAGAATTAGGTTTTAATTGGTAATCAATTGTGTTTAAAATTGAAAAACCTATTCACCCCTTTCTTGGTTATGTTATGCGTCCATGTGTATCATTGTGAGGGAAGATCTAATTCGTTTCCCCCTCCTTGAATAATAATTGGTATCAAAGCGTGGTTTTCCTAAGTTGAACGTAGGCATACCTAGTTTTTTGCCTTCTAGAGATCTATTGTTACTACTAATTAGTTTCAAATGGAGTCTCAAAAAGAATGAGGTTCAATTGCACGACCATCTCTCTTCAATATGTCTAACTTTGTGTATTGGAAAGCTCACATATAATTTGTAGATGAAAGAGTTTGGTTGACCGTGCAAGAGGTTTTGAGCCCTCCCACCGCCATCACACAAGTTGACGGTGGTGAAGAGGTGCTTGAATTGAAATCTCCGAAGACTTGGTCAAAAACTGAGATTGAATCGATGGGGTAGAACTCGAAAGGCTTGAATGTGATATTCAATGTCGTGACACCAAATGAGTTCTGGAGAATGAAAAATTGCGAGACCTCCAAGGAAGCATGAGATATTCTTGTGGTCTATCATAAGGGAATTATAGTGGTCAAGATGTCCTGTCTCCAAGGTAAATCTCTTAGTTCGAGACTTTGAGGATGTAAGAGGAAGAAATATTTAGCGATTTTTATGCTAAACTGTGCGATAATGTTAATTCTTACTTTGTATTAGGTACCAAGATCGACCGATGCGCCATTAAGTGGAAAATCTTGAGATCTCTACAAGAGAGATTAAATGCAAAGGTGATCTCATTAGAGACGAGTGTCAATATGACCTCGGTATCAGTCGAAGACCTAGTTGGATCAATTTTGACTATTGAGATGAACTTTTTTCCACCCAAGAAAATGAGGGGTGTATCTTTGGATTCAAAAACTGAAGAAAGGGTGACTCGAGTTACCCTAGTTAGGAGAAGAGGACATATTTTAAGGCTAGTGGTGTCAAGTCCTCAAGGTCGAAAGGGAATCCAAGTAGACCTAAGTCTCCTAAAAAAGGAAAAGAAAGTGGGGGAAGAAATTCTCAACACGAGGATAAGAAGAAAGGAAAAAGTCTCCAATACTACGAATGTCATGATTTTGGATATGTAGCTGTGGAATGTCCAAGTTCTAAGAAGAAGAACATGCCCAAGGATAGGAGGAGAGCCTTGAAGGGCTAAGGTGAATGAGAGGGAAAGTGAGTCCACAATGAGTGATGATACCTCCTCTCAAAGTTATGAAGATAACTTCATAGCCTTCATAGGTTCACACTCCCCCCCCCCCCAAATGAGAAACTTTTAAAGAAAAAGAAGTGGAAGTTGAGTCGAGTCCCACCATGGATGTAGACGACTTAGAAGTCAAAGTCTCTACTAGTGGGGATTAGACAAGAGTGTTGAGGACCTCCAAGATATTTACAATGAATTATATATGGAGTGTCTAAAACAAGGTGAGAAGTTATTTTCCTTGATCACGAGGCTTAAAATGAGTGAAGATAAGAAGAAAGCACTTCACATGGACTTAGTGAAGAATAAGGCTGATATTGTTGGGCTTAAGGAGGAGAAGAAGTCCCTCCATTACAAGGTGAGCTTCCTTGAGAGAGAGTATAAAGGGTTTTTAGAGTCCAAGAATGGTCTTGAGTTTAAACTTGATAGAGACCTTCACAAATCGCAAGAATTCTTGAAAACACTCACCCAAAGCACCGGAAAACTTGACAAAATATTAGCTATAGAGAAGAGAGTGGGTGACGAGAGAGGTTTAGGATACACTAATGAGAACATAACCACTACTTCTTCTAAGGTCTTGTTCGTTAAAGGTAATCCTAACCCTCCACCTCCATAAGTAAGCACAAGTCCTAAAAAGACTATTTGGTAAGGGTAAATACTTAAAAAAGCCAGTTAAAAAGAAAATTCAAACCAAATCATTTGTGTGTTTTACTTACAGTAAACATGGTCACTATAGTGCATATTGCATTCATGATAGAGAAATTTTAAATAAGAAGTTCATGCATCTAGTTAACCAATCTAAGGCTTTAAACAACCACGTGTTAAATTTTCTAAGCTTTTAGAGAGGTCTAATGGGTTCAGCATAGTCATGCATTATCATCAAATGGACCACATGCAAAAATGCACAAAGCTCCTTCTACCCCAATGTCAAAATTGATCCACACATATTCGGGAAGAAGAGAGTTAGTCCTCCACTCATTTCCTGACTTAACCAGAGTTTTAGGAAGGGAAAACAAGTTTGAGTGACTGGAGAGGATCTTGAGAACTCACCATCTCAACCAAGTTAGAGGCCCCGAGTGCTTCTAACAAGGTCATGACTCCTACCAAGTAGGAAAGGTGAGAGTATAAACCTAGGTGTATCATTCATACATTGCATCAAACAGCCTAAGGTCATATATTGTATATATTTTTATTTATTTATTATGATTATTTTTCTATATAAAAATTCAAAACAAAAGAAATTGAAAAGTACAAAAATAGTTTTGATGTCAAATTTGATATCTATTTTTATGATTTATGATAATTGCTTTGTTTGTTCTTTTCATTTTTTTATTTGCATGTTTATGCATCTTTTTTAATCGTATTTGATTATTTGAAAAATACAAAAACATTAGAAAAGAAAAAGTAAAAAAAAAATTCTTTGGTTTATTTTGTCTTTGATAATGATCATGATAATTCATACTTTGGTTTGCATTATAATGATTTCATCTTTAAATGAAAGTTGAAATGTGCATTGATATGAGCCAAATTAGGGAATAGAAAACTTAGTGGCATAAATCCTATTGCATGGTTCATTAACCAAAGTCTCTTTCACTCTAGTGTGCTTGGATAGTATTTACCTTTGAAAAATTAAAAACTAAGTACACACCACCATTCAATGTCATACTTAGGAGTCTTATTAATTTGAACTATTAATAATATTAAGTGACTTTAAGTGTTGGTGATAGGTGAACACACTACAAGAAAAATGGCCTTTTGTGACAATTTTTTTACGACGGATGTGTTTACCGTCACAAAAGACATATTTGAGACAATTCTTTGTGGCGGCTGTGTTTGCCGTCACAAAAAGCATGTTTGTGTTAATATTTGTGGCAGTTATTTTTTCTGTCGTAAATAGTGTCATAAACTCAAAAGAAATTTTTGTATTTGAGACGGCTATTTTTCCTACCTCAAATAATATTTTATAAATTCAAAAGAATTTTTATATTTATGGCAGCTATTTTTCCCGTCGTACATAATATTTCATAAAACATTAAAATGTTGTTTTAGATTAAAAAATAGTTTAAAGAAGAAAAACTCTACAAAAAATTATATGGGCAACAAATATTTTTCATGTTACAAATAATATTATATAAAATTATGTAGTTAAACATCAAAAGACAATTTCTAGTTCAAAAAAAAATTAACTTTACAAAGTCAAGTTTTTATATCAAAAGTAGGGGTGTCAATATATGACATGACATGTTAACACGACATAAAATTAGTGGATTTGTGTTTTCTTTAAACCACATGTTTAGTAAACGAGTAGACCCGTCACGATACGATTTTAAACGAATTAGGTATTGGTGAAATCAATTAGAAGAAATGTATACGATATGACTCGTTTATATTTCATTTACATAATTTGACAAGCCGTTCAGAGAAATATTGTGATGTATATTCTAACTTCGTTTAGTTCTTTATTGTATATATGTATATAAATATTATGTTAGTACAGTAACAATAATTTTATATATTTTTTCAAATGTCACTGAGAGAGTAGATGGTTTGGGAAATATGTTCAACTTTTTGCATTAATTTCTTGTACTCATAGATCGTTATGTTTTATAAAAGTGCATATTTTATATTTGGGTAAATTACACTCACACCACCCCCTGACATTTGACTTTATTATATGGACACCCCCTCATTTTTCAAAAATTACACTGGAACCCCAATAGTTAGATGGAGTTAACTATCTTAATAAAAACACTATTTTGCCTCTTTGTTCATCAATCTTCTCTCTCTCCCCCCCTCAGCCCATCTCTGTATGTGCGTGTATATATATATATATACATACATATATACATACATACAGACACCACCCAATACCCAGCCCCCAATACCCAGCGACGCAACCACACCACCTCTCACCCAGCCCTCTATCTCTCTCTCCCCTTCTCTCTCTCTGGCGATATAGCAGACCCCCAATCGCAACAATGGAGTCACTAGTACCCATCACTAGCACCATTGCCGGAGACCCAATCGCAACAATGGAGTCCACCGTCAATACATCCATCGGCTGAAATCCCACCAGAGATAGAGATACCCATCAACACCACTACCTCAAGCATCCAAAATCACCCATTAGGGTTTGCAATCTTGACCTCAAATATTTTTTCTCTCAATGAAATAAACCATCCAAAATACTCATTAGAGTTCTGTACATGTTCATTCTTGACAAAACTCTGTGTGTGGGGGTGATCTGTTGCAGCGGTGAATGTCGGTGGTGGTTGGTGGTGGCTTTCATTGTAGATCTGGGTTTATTTTTTGTTGCTGTTGTTGAGATGAAGAGGGTATGAGCTTCTATTGACCACTAGTGTATTGGTCTCTTTGGATTAACGTCTTCAAACTGTTATTTTTGGAGCTGCGAATTAACCAAGTTCTTGTTGTGGTGTTGTGTATTTTTTGTGTGTTTGTGGAGATGAAAATGAAGGTGGTGGACCAGTGATAGATTACTCTGTTACTAGTGATAGTGCTTTGTGTATGAGAGAAAGAGAGAGAAGGGAGGAGGAGGAGGAGTAGGTGGTGCTGTGGTGGTGATTTTTAGGGAAATATGGTGGTGGTTCCGTGGTGTGGAAGCGGCAGTGGGTGGTTAATTCAACATTTAATTTTAATTTACATTTAAATGTGAAATATAACATTTAATTGAGAAAATTTTAGTTTATATATGAAATATAAAATAGAGAAATGATAAATGAGAGATGGAATAAATTTTTGGGACTCTGGAGGGTATTTTTGGTATTTTAAGAATTAATATCAATGACATCAGATTTGATTGTTAGTCATTCTAACGTCTGTTAGTTAGAGGGGTGTGGTTGTTATAAGTTTCAAATGTCAAGGGGTCTTAGTGTAATTTTTAAAAAGTGAGGGAGTGTCCGTGTAATAAATCCAAATGTCAGGGGGTGAGTGTAATTTACCCTTTATATTTTGTTTAACTCGTGAGATTTTTTTTTTTTTTTGATATGAAAATATTTCTATGTTTTTGGAAATGTTGTTTATATTTACTTTTGTGTTTATTTATATATTAAATTGGGTAGTTGTATGGATATCAATGGGTCTTTGGTCTAATAGTATTCCTTACATTGTGGGAGCTTTGTCTTCTTAAGGTCAAGGGTTCAAGTCCCCTTCCCCCTCCCCCACCAAAAAAAAATTTATCGTATTGAGTGTATATATGGACAGAGTAAATAACATTGGTTACCAACGGTCCATAATAATTAAAAAAAAGTTATTTTTTTTTGTGGCGGCATCGTTGCCGTCATAAATATATCTTCTATTTATTACGACAACCAAATATGGTATTTGAGGTAGTACTTTTGCCGCCGTAATAAAAATAAAAGTGTCAGATTTTTTGTGACAACTTATTTACGACAGTGTCTTGCTGCCGTAAAAACTATTTGAGACAGACTGTTGCTGCTGTAAAAACCTTTTGAGACCACATTTATTATGGTAAGGCAATGCCGCCACAAAAAATATTTGTGACGGCAAATAGACCTTTTATGACAGCATTTTACCGCTGTAAAAACCTTTTTTTCTTGTAGTGACACTAGACTAAATGTTAGTTAAACCTCAATTCCTTAAAAGATGCCGAATGCCAATTGTGTGAAAAGAGCCCATAATTCACAATTGTGTTAATTGAAGCCATATAGTAGAAGGGATAAAAGAAAGGGAGAGTTGTCTAAAAAATAAAAATCATTAGGACACTTACTATCTGGTCATACATTCACTTAGACAATGCATTATGATTTCATGTTTAGCTTATTAATGATTCAACTAAGCAGAATCCTATTTGTGATTGAGTTTAGTTTCACACACGTTGCACTTGAATTAGTTCAAGTTGAATAAAATTTAAACACGTGTGAGTGAAATTGAACGAAGTGAGGAAACATTGATTTAGGATGAATGAAATTGATTTATGTATTCTTTGAATATGCCTTAGAGTAATGTAATGAGTTGATAAAATTTGGATGAATCTATTATAATGTAAATTTGTGTAATTTTAATGATTATAAACATTGAGCATGTATTGTTTAAATTGAGAATTGCATTACTTAGATCCAAATTCATTCATGCATGTGCATATAATTGAGCTTATTAATGATTTGAACTAAGTGAAATCCTAATTGTGTTGGAGTTTGGTGTCACACATGTTGCATTTGAATTAGTCCAAGTTGAAAAAAATTTAAACACGTGTGAGTGAAATTGAACTAAGTGAGGAAACATTGGTCTAGGATGCATGAAATTGATTTCTATATTCCTTAAATATGCCTTAGAGTAATGTAATGAGATGAAAAAATTTGGATGGATCTATTATAATGTAAATTTGTGTAATATATCCATCCAAATTTTATCATCTCATTACATTGAGCATTTATTGCTTAAATTGAGAATTGAATTAATACTTAGGAAATGAGTCAATGCGCTAGTGTTTCACCAAACTATGGATTAAAGGTATGGATTCTTTTTCACTATTTTCTTGAATTATTCCTTTTGAAAAGTTACAAAACCATAATTCTTGATTATAGTTGAATTTTATGAAAAATTGTGAAACTTATCTCTTGTATGGGTGGGTGTGATGAACGTGGGATGCATTCGACCGAATATTGTAGGGTGTTTAGATGACTTTCTTACCTTGAGGGGTTTGAAGTTTTCCTATCACTCGTAGTGAAATTGTTTTGTTCCTTGCGAGGTTCAAGAATTCATACTATTCGCTCATAGTAACCAAGACAGAGGATTAATATACTATTCTTGGTAAGTTACATCAATGTTGATGCGTCGGTATATGCGTTTCTTGAAAACAATGTATCCTTACGAGAATTAGTGGGATGATTCAGGTGTGTGTGTGTGTGTGTGTGTGTGCCGTGATATTCTCAATGTATAGTTTCATGGTAGTCAACCTACATGGGTACATGATATATATGTTGAATTGTGTTGATATATGGCTTGAGAGCTGATTTTATTTATTCATAAACTTTATTATGTTTACCGTAAACATGAGATCTTATCAATTGTCATTGTCTTATTTCAAATCCTCATATATCATTTGCAAAGTGAGATATACATGTTTAGATGATTTCTACATCTTGTGTGAGTTTTAGAAGGTTTTCCTACTAGGTTTGGTGTTCATCCTATGATATAATTATATTTTTTTGATTTTGGTTTTGAGGAGGACATATCTCTAGGTGAACAGGTTGTTTGGGATACACAGGCGGATCACGTCGTGGATCCGGAAGTGGATGTCTAGATATATTTTCTCCAGTTTAAATTTCTAAGTTGTGATTGATTGGAATAATGTTTTTGGTATATTTCTTTTAATAGTTAGTTGAAAGACTTTTACTTGGGTTTCAGATGTAAATTCGAAGATTCATTTATGTTTGATTTTAGTTATTTGTTTAATTGAGGGATGGTTTTATTATTTAATGAGTGTTTTAGAAGTTCTCATGGTTGGATGTTGTTTATATAGTTAATGCCATAAAATGTGAATTTTTGGGGTGTTACAAAGTCACTGAGACAGAATGAAACACATGCGCGTTACACATTTGACCCTATGGAGGTAGAGGCAAATGGAGATGAGATGAAGGCTAAGCTACATGCTCCTACCACTTCTGAGCCTGAATTATCTAGTGCACCACCATCGAGGCACGCTCAAGCTTGCACCTCGCAGACACCACTCCCTAATACTCCTATTGCTGCTGCTGCTGCTTTAGATTAGTGGACAATTGTTAATACAACTTTAGGTCACATTCAGAGTAGTATTGATCAGCAGCACAGCCTCACTGCACTCAAACTAAATGCTGTGGATGGAGGGATGTCATACTATTGTGAGAGATCAGAGGGACATTCGCAAAGAGATATAGTGCCTCAAGCATATGCTACAAAATGCAGGATTCATCAAAGAGGACAAGTCGGGGACGCAGCTGTGATAGGGAAATGGTGATGATGGTGGAGATGATGCAGTCACTTGAGCTATTTTAGAGACTTTTAGTTTAGGTCATATGAGAGTTTGAGTTGGAGATGATAAAGTACTCTATTTGTTTTTGTTGACTTTTCTTTTTTTTTTTTACTTTTACTTGTTTAGTTAATTTTCTTTTGTTGTGACGATACTCTAAGTCCTATTTATTGATGCTTTATCATATTTGACTTGAGTTATATGTCGTGTTTATCATTTATGATTTAGCTAGTTGGTCTTTGTTTATACCTTGATTCTATGTCATACTCGTTATATGTTGTCATTGGGTTGACATGTAAAGAAAATAAACAAGAATATGTTAAGTAACTTGATTCTGTACTGTGCTTGTCATATGTTATCCTTGGATTGACATTTGTGACAAAAAGGGGGAGAATATTTTAGGTACTTATGAGAGGAATTGGGGAGATTTACTCTTGACTAGACTAGGTATGTTACATTTCAAAATAGTAAGAGAGAGTTTGTTCAAATACTCAAGGGGAGTACATTTACAAACTTGACATGAAGTCACCTATTTTACATTTGTTTATTTTTGACTTGTCATTTTACTTATAGACACCAACTAAGGGGGAGAACTTGATGTGATTGAAATTGATATATCAATAGTTTCTGAAGCATATGTGGCAATTAAGTTTTTAACATGTTACATATTTGCACTTGCATGATGTATAAATAAATATACCCTATGCTTAACTTGATGCTTACCATACTTGTGATTGTGTTATTTAATTTTCTAACTTATGATGCTCTTCACAAGTTTTTGGTTTGAGTGGTGATGTGCAAGATTATGATCTTCAAGCAATATCTTATGGTGTAGATCTTGCACTAAGATAGAGATTTAGAACATGTGCATTAGTGTTAAGATTAGATTTATAATTTATTTTGTTCAATGGTTTTTGGATTGTAATCTTGATTTTTTACTTGTATATTTTGTCACAAAATTGTCAAAGGGGGAGATTGTTAGATATACATTTGTAATTGGTTAATTTCGTGGAATCCATTATAAATCTCAATCTATTCCATGGTCATGATGCTATCAAGATTGAATATCTGTAAACGTCATTCAAGGGAGGAGATCAAGCGTCAAAGTTATATCATTCACATTCTGATTGTACCTTCAAGCTTAGGTCAAAGATAATGACCTAGATATCTAAGATGATCCCTTGGTTTAATTACCTTAGGAGGATTAGAATTAAAATGAAATTAGGAATTAATTCGTATACGACTCCTAGGTGATTTTAAGTGAAAAGACTTTCTAGATCATTTTCGATTTTGAAAATAAAGTTTGAGCCATTAGCGGACCCCTCTTGAGCAACACCCTTTAGTACACAAGAGACAAGTTTTTTGCTTGGCTTTATGCTTTAAAAATTAGTAGAGACTATCCTATGTTCACTAGTCTTCACTAGAGCGGTTTCTGTAAAACCTGAAAAAAATTGAATTTTTTATGAAAAAGAGCAAAACGGTAATTTGTCACTACAGTGCAGGTTGAAAACATATATCTCTCTAGAGCTTTGATGATGAAATGGGCCTCACCGTTGGATTCGTCTCGCAAAATCTAATTACCTAGATATTTTTTGTCGAATTATGAGAAAGTCGGATTTTTCGAGGCGATCGAGTGTCGGATGACCTCAAAAACGATCCCAAAAAAATAAAATTTCAAATATTTTAAAATAATTTAAAGGAAGTTCAAATAAAAATATTTTGAACTTAAATCGAGACGAAATTTAATTGTTATGGGGCAAAAACGGATCGGAGAATAGGGAACGCGTGGCGCGACGTGGACCAAGCATTAAAGGGTATAAATAGAAGACAAAACTCTTATTTTCTACACAAAATCTCTATTGGGTTTTAACGTTGGAAGAGGAAGAGAGGAAAAAGAGGGAATTCCAAATTTCTCTCTACGATCTACGGAATTTCGTCGGTCAAAATCCTTCGGTATTAAAGTTCATCTACGCGACGAGGGCTACGCCTACGCACCAAAAAGGATGGATTTCACCGAAGTTTCAAAGGCAGAATTTTGGGGGAAGTTTGGTTTTGGGCGAGATTTTGGGTTCTTGGAGCTTCCTAGCATTGTCTTACGCTCAAGAGGTAGGGTTTTCATCCTAACTAGACTTATTTCCAACCTAGAATGACTATATGAAATGGGTGGGCTGTTATATGTATTTTAACACTTGTCTATTGTAGTTGATTTAATGAAAATGAGCAAATTCAATTCTAGTATGAATTGGTAATTAGAAATTGCTAGCTTGTGATTTCTTGGAAGTGTTGATAATTGGGTATGTAGAAATTATTTAATGTGATTTCTTGAGTTTATGTGATGAATTTGAGCACTTTTATGTGATTACATGATTTGGTGCATTGAAGGTGTTTGATTAAATGTCTATGTGAAATAAAGTGTGTTAATTACATGAGACTATGTGAAAACATGTTTGTGAATTGTTGTTGGATAAAAATGTTGATATATGCTTGATGATGTATTGACATTATGATGATTTATGAAAATTATATGCTTTGGATATATTTGCCCATAGAATGTGTTGAAATGTGGTTGACATAGTTCATATGACATTCATTACATATTGGACATGATATTGATATTACAATGGTTCATTACATTGTATATGCACAGAGACATCGCATTTAGTGGGTGTGTGTGCATGGTTTGATCAAACACCACCATTCTTGGTGGATGATACTTAGGCTCAGAAAAAGTTGGATCGAAGATTCGACTGAGTTGCATGGTTTGCATTGTAAATAGGGTCAGAGTTAGCAAGAAGAGCTAGACAATCCATCGGGTGCAAGACCCGGTTACTTAGGATAGACACTCCCTTGGTTTAGTCCATGAAGTATATCGGTGTACACGGAACCGTTGGTGGAAGTCCATGAATTCCGTGTCGGTTAGGTACCCGTTGGTGTATGACCATAAATAGCCACCCAAGAAAGAACTAAAGATTTATAATGGTCATTTGAAGTGTAACATAAATAGCGGGTTCATACACATTGGCATTGCATGTGTTACGAGAGTTGGTAAAGGCACGGGTTGAAGTGCATGAGTGAGTCTCATTTCATTTCATGGCATGACATGGTGATTTCCAACATTGAATTGCATATTCTTGATTGGAATGGTTGTTGCTTGTTGAATGTTGCATGTGGACATTTCATACGCACTTAGGTTGGGGAGTGACCTCTTTAGTAGATACCCTATTGAGCATGGCTCACCCTTTATGAAAAAATATTTCAGGTGCGGGTTATACATCGATTGACGGCTCGTATTTGTGGCCTTAAGGATGAAGAAAAATCGACTTGTGGCTTTTAAACCTTGTTTTATAAATTTTTTGTCAAATTTTGGACATGTAAATCTATGGAAATGATAGTAATCGAACTCAAATGGACTATTTTTACTGTAAAATTGCATGTTATTATATGAATATGAATAACTGGACTCGGTGTGGTCAATGTTGTATGATTGCACAAGTTGTGTTTTGGGTAGAGCTCCCCGTACAAAGAAGACTTTGCCCAAATTTTGTTAAATTATGGATTCCGGTAAATAGGGCATAAAAACGTGATATCGAGTTATACGGTATCCACGGGTATTCTGCGGGTTGATGGGTGATCAACAGTTGACAAAAGACCCTTAGTTTTGCGGGTGTCACAATCTCTTTATGACTTAGAGAAGAAAAGGTGAAGAGACCACAGATAGAGTACGAGGCTCGCTCTATGAGCTAGCGGTATGTGTTCCTTGGACAAGATTGGAATCCAATTTTCATTCTCGTGACTATAGCTTTATGACCGTCTTCCCACCGATCGAGCAGTAGTTAGCGAATTTGAGTTTTTTGTTGATCAAGATTACCCTTATTCCGGACATATAAATAGGGGGAAGAGTCTTTTCTTCAGCTAGGGAAAGCCTCTTGTAAGCCTTTTAAGAGAAAAAAAAAACTCATATTCTACTTAGAGAGCTTCCACCACAGCTCTAGATTCCTAATACCCAAGGCTACTACTAAAGATTCTACCCAACCTCACAATTTGGTGTTGAAGATCTTGATATTTTGAACCAAACTCATTGTTGCATGCATATCGGGAATCATTGTCGTGCCCATGATTACTCGAGGCATAACTGAACCGTGCGGCGGGGAGTTCAAGTGAAGCTATACAAGACGTGGGAGAGGGACTTTGGGTGGAGGGATCTATGAAGGAAATGATCATCTAACCATGGTATTGGTTAAGGTATAAGACTCAAGTACTTGTAGATTGAATTTGAGAGTAGTGGATTAGGCTTTGGTGAACTCCGAGCGATTCCCTGCGATTTTTTTTAGGAGGGTTTTCTGAGTCAACAAGTTACTTGTGTTCATCTTGTTTATTTACATGTACACTTGTATTCGTTAGCACACACATGCACTATGTGTTTGTATGTATGATTAATAGAAATTTATTCATCCATTGTTATGTTAGGGTTTTGGGTTTTGAGATCACCGTGAGATTGATTGTTTGAGCGAATAAATTGAAAAATTAATTAACTTCAATCGTCATGGATGTAAGGGTTTGTGGTGACTAAAAAATAGGTTCTCCCCGTTAATTGTTATATCTAAGTGAGAAGAGATAATTGAGATAGAATTAGGTTTTAATTGGTAATCAATTGTGCTTAAAATTGAAAAACTTATTCACTCTTTCTAGGTAATGTCATGTGCTGCACGTGTATAATCGTGCGGGAAGATCCACTTCGTTTCTCCCCCCTCCCGAAACAATAAAGGGAGTTGAGAAATAGAATGAATCTCAACCGTGGATTTGTCCACAAATACTGATTTAAAATCTCTCTTTTGGCAAGTTGATTCACTCAGAATATCAATCTTTAAGGCATCAATTAGTCTGTTGATTTTTAAAAATAACAGAAGAATAGAAAAAAAAGAAAACTCACAATTTCATTAATTCATTAAAAGCTCCCTCTATAGGTTACATCTATACAATAAAATAGAAGGGAATTTAAAATTTTACACCCCATATATTTTCTCCCCAAAAACCATCTTATCACACCCATCACCGCTCCCTTAACGTTACACTGCCTTTCTCTTGTACATAGCTGCCTGACACACCCGTCTGACACACATAGAGCACCACACCGGTCAGCCAGTTACCATATTTTTTCTTTCTTTTCCTCTGCCTTACCTTCACGCCCTCCCTTCCCCATCTCTCTCTCTCAACACAGAACACTGTGTTACACCACCTCCAGCGGCACTGCCACAATCAGGTATCCCTCTCTCTGTCCCTCTTTCCTATCTCTCTCCAATCACGATGCTTGCAGTCACTAGAGGCGACCCAGAGACAACCATTGACGACACCATAACCACCACCAAAGAATCGCCCAGATCCAGGTATCCCCCCTCTTCGTCTTTCCCCCCTCTCTCTGTCTTCATCTCTTTCTCCCTATCTCTGTACACAGCACATCACAAAAGGCCTAAAAGGGAAACCAAAAAGGCACACACAAACATTTTCACAGTGAGAATAAGAAGAAGAAGAAATCACATATTTTGCAGCCAGAGGGCTTCAATGTTCATGTAAATTGGTCAATATTGCCGATGAATACTTGAAACGAGGGAATATTTTTCTCTTTTTCAAGTGTTCCTTTAATTCAAATTGAGGGTTCTTGGAGATTTTCAGGGTATCAAAGACAATGGTTTATTAATTCAGATTTTCAGGTTCTTGGAGATTGCCGATGAAGACTTGAAACGAGAGATTTTTGTCTTTTTCAAGTTTTTTTTTTAAAATCAAATTTAGGGTTGTTGTAGATTTATAGGGTATTCAAGACAGTGAAGGCTATAGAGACTTTGCAAGATCTATTGAAGAAGCTAAAGTTTGAACAGTTTGGTGGGTTCTGTGTATATTCGTTATCTCCAATTTGGTCCAACTCCTTATTTATAACTGACACATTGTATTTTCTTATTCTTTATTTTTTTTGTCTTCTATGGTTAATTATTCGTATTTTTGTGATAATCAGTTCTTGACTTCATACTATGATCCGATTAATCTTTTTATTGATCCCAGTTAGGGTTTTGATTAAGGCAACTTCTATTAGTCCAATGAAGAGGAAATAAAAAAAAAATCCAAAGGAGAGGAAAGCCTCCCAATTCCCAAAGTTGCCTGAAGAGAGCATCTCCTTTTCGTAAGATTAAGATGTCACTTTTTTCAACAATTTATTCTTGATTTGGGATACATTCTCTCTTTGTATTTCGTTTCTTTTAATTGTTAACTAAATTTGGTTCGACAGTTGAGTTAATTTTCATGTTTAAATTTGGTCATATGATGTGTAATTTATAGGCCAATTTTTATTTGAGTTCATTGTATTTTCTTGAATTTGATTTTTATGAACTTTGTTTTTGGTTTTTGAATATGAATTTTAGTCTAATGTGAATTTAGATTATAGTCCCTCTAAATTGGAATTTGGATCCTTATTATTTGTTGTATAAGGTTGAAGGGAGAGTAGGTTGCTTATTGTGTGGCTCATATGAATGAGACATTGATAGTAGCAATCATTACAGTCTTTATTGGTAAATATTATTATGTTGTTGTGGTTGTCATTAAATAATTTTGTTTAGACAGGACTCGGGTGTGATGGTGAGTTCTATAATTGGTCTGGGTATGATTATGGTGCATATTGTTATTCTTGCTTGGTTCATTGAGGTTATAGAACAGAATGATCAATTGTTAAAAATTCTATTTAGTAATGAACACACTGGGAAGCCATTCACTTAAGGGTGAGTTATAGAGAAGAATAGTCATATCTTATCACTTACTCATACATCCATTATAACCAAATGAAATGTATGTGATGTTGCCTCTGATCAATGTAAAATTGACCGATTGTTTCTTCATATTTGAAATAGGCAAATACACACAAAACTGAGTTAGGTTGTGTTGTCATTAGGGAACAATAAGTGGCTAATCGCAAAATCTCCTTCTAAGCAACTCAGTTCATTTGTTCAACCTTTGGTTTCTACAGTGTGACCACTTTTGTTTCTGCGAAGCAATCATACTAGGGAAAAGCAATTGTTTGAAACTCAAGCATGATATTTCCCTCTTATAGTTTGTGAGTGGAATTGCACAACCAGGCATTATTAGAGTTGTTTTGGGGGGCATGATCCTGAATCTAATATTTCATTTGCATATATGTTGTATATGTAGGAATGATTTCTTAAACCAGCGAAACGGCGCCTTTAACGAAGTAGAATACTTGGGAGGGATATGTGCATGTCAAATGTCATCAGATTGTTCCAGACTTCTAGGTGTTATGTTTGCGGAGTATAACATTTGCAAATGTACATTTTAAATTGTTGCTTGAGGCACACTTAGTTGCAAATTTGAGTTGATTCGAACTGCAAGTGTTTGTAGTATTGTTTCAATAGGGTGGATTTCTCTATTTGTTTGATTTTTTACTGATTGCACAACTCTTTAATTTTTATTTTTATGTCCATATTTTTTAATTTCTTTTTTCATATATCCAATCTATTTTATGTTTTTAGTCTTGAACTTTTGGGGATACTACGAGTTTGTGTAATCCAAAATTTTCATATTTGTTTTGGTTGTTCTCTAGGTCCTACTCCAAAAGTAAGTTCTAGCGTGTCTATGTTAAGTGGTTGTCTATGTCAAGTGTTCACGATTAATACTTGATTTTGTTTTTAATTGCTCAATTTTAGCTTAGTGCACGTCTGAATTTAGTGCTTGATTATTTTGTGCCCAAATTTAGTGCTCGATGTTTTTTGAATTGTACCGTGCCTTCAGGCACGGGTTATTCCTAGTAGTTTGATATTTATAATAGTAGAGTCCTAATTAAACTATAAAATAAAATAAATAAGAATCCTAATTAAATTAGAAAAAAAAATTCCTAATTAGATTAAGAAATAAAATAAAAATAAGATGCTCAAAATTTTCCTAATTGAACGATTGTCAAAACTCTTGGAATCCTTACTATATCAATTATCTTACAAAATATGCTCCATGGTTGTTATGCTTACCCTTTGCATATTTCACAAATGGCTTGTTTTGTTTAAAGGGTTTGGCCAGACGTATTTGGGGGAGGAGGGGGGGAGTTAAGAAACAATAGTCCAATCCACTAGATATAGCCTTGTTTGGATGCAAAAATTGAAGGTTGGACTACATTCTCGGCTCGACTGCTTAAACCCTTCAACGTGGGCTTTAGCAAACCAGGGGGAAGGGTGTCCATGGGCGCCGGCCCGCGAATTTTTTCTGGCCGAATCTGGATAGTGTAGGCCCAGACTCTTACCCAAGTGAGTTATTGGGCGGGCTAGGCTTCGGATAGGGGTAGACTATCTGCAGCCCAACCAGTGAGCCTATTGGGCCACCCTACTCACGGGTTTTTTATATACAACTTCATTTAAAAATAATGAATATTTTTGTAGCTTAATATTTATATAAATTATATTTTTGCATAAAAAATAGAGTCAAAAAGGATAAAAATAAAATAATAAATAATTTTATTTTTAATTAGGGGATGAACTACATCTAACAGAATGAATACATCACAACTAGATTGACACTTACTCACTTATTTATCATTTGTATTACTCTATCCTTTAAAACTTGTATGCTTAATACATGAAAAATAAAATAATACATTATATATAGTATCTAAATTTTTAAAACTTCAATTCTGACATTGAGAGACTTATTTCAAAATTTTAAATTTAATGGTCTAAAAATATAATTTTTTTTAAATGAAGGGTGGGCGGGTTGGGCTTGGCAAGCTGGTTGACGGGCGGGTTCTTGGACCGGGCTTTGAGCTGGATAATGGATTTGGGGGAAAAATTCAAGTCATCTTTTTAAGGATATTGGGCTCAGGCAGGTCAACTATCGGGTTTATTTTTTTGGGCTAAGTAACAGGACCCGTAGATAATCCGGTCCATGAACTCTTATTGGAGGGGGGTTTCGAAGGGGCCAAACCGGTTTTCCAAAGAAAAAGACATTTCTACCCCCCACCACAAACCCATTTCCCCCATTTTGTCTACCGTAATCCTGACCCCAATCGCAAACTTCAGATGGGAATCTCTGAAAAAAGGAGGTTAACATAGCTACTGACCCACTCTGCAAAGGCTGGAAAAGGAGGTTATGGATGAAATTGCAAGAGATTATTTACCATTTCAATGCAATTAACCTATATAAAGCCCTCATCTTCTTCAATTGTATGTTGTGCTTGGCCTACTTCGTCGTTGTGATTTGGTTGCGTTTTTAAGGTATGTCCCTTTTCCCCCCTTTTTTTTTCATGGCTACTTTCTTCCTTTTTTTTTTGTTTTTTTCTTTTGCACCGACTGTGAGATGGGTTGGGGCTTCCATTTTTTACTTTCTGAATTTATTTGATAGTTTTGCAATTAATTTTCCTGAAAGTTTTAAAATTGTTTATTCTCTCCCTTCTCTCTCTCTCTCCACTGCCACCGCCACCGCCACTGCCACAGTACTCGGAATAGCAAGGTGGGGTGGATGTTATTCTTCGAATGCAATATTAACTCCCATCTCTCTTTTTCTCACTCTCTCTCTCTCAGAATAACTAGATGCCATTGTTGAAGTGACATTACTAATATGGGTCTCAAGCAGTTCAACAAAATGCCTCAAAAGGGTAATGGGTTGTGTCAATTATGTGGTTTGGTGGGTCTATCATGGAGGTGTTGGATTGCTGGTGTAACTCTGTAAAACAGTCATGATAATGGGTAATGGGTTCTGCTATGGGTGGTGATGGTGTTGGTTAATGGCTATAGTTAGGGGGTTGTGCTTATAGTTTTGTGTTATCATGGTGGCATTAGTAATATGGTGCAACTGTCAAGCCCCTCCCCCCAAAAACTCACCTTTGCTCTCCACTTTTTATTCTCTCTCTGTCAACCTCTCACTCATGTCGCTCCCTCACCCTTTCTCTTCTCTGCACTGTCTTCTCTATCTCTTTCACCACTCATGTATCATTAGGTCCAAGCTTCTGTGTAGCAGTAGCCATTCAACCGTAATTTAGAGAATATATATTGGGTTTGTTGCTATTGTTCGGCTTGGGATTGAAGGTCTTGCAATTTTGTTGCTATTGCAAAGTCTGATTTGATTTCCAAGTGTTGAGCAGAGTCAACTAACCGGCCCAAACCACCTCATTTTTTTCATTTCATGCAGACCCACACTTCAATTTCTTGAAAGCTTGTGATGGCCCTATGTTAATCCATTGGGCTAGTAGGCCACTGTGAAATATGAACATGCTTGGTTTTTTCTTTTCTTTTTTTGCTAAATAAAAATCGATATTAAGAAAGAGTAGAAAAGTGTAGTCAAGCACATGCTCGTTGTTTGTTTGGATTGAAATTGGTTTGCCTGGTTGGATTCTTTGTTGGATTGATATCATAATTAGAGTCTTGAGCTTTAACAAATGCATTTTTCTTTACTTAGATGTGTTTAAAATTGGATGTCTTAGGTACATGTTTGATAATTTTTAGATTTTTGTTTGATCTAATATATATTAAACATGTTATGAATATAATTAGTAATTTCCTATTTTTATCTTTCACACTATATCACGTTTAAAGTTTTTATATTTGGATATTTTTTTTCACATTTGGATATTTGGGATAAGTGTGACCCCCCAATTGTTCGTTTTCCAGGTTGAAGACTCCTAATCATCAGTACCTTTCGCACTGGCTATCTGTTGCTATCTTCATACTTTCGGGTAAGACTGTCAAAAAATCAAATTTTAGCTACTTATCATTTTTCATTACATTACTATAATGTATGACTTATATGTACTTTATCTGTGTATTTGTCTGCATTTATTTTGAAGTATGTCTAAATAACCTTGTCTCATGAACTGTGGGTCTTCCATTGCGTGTTATTTTTATTTGCAGTAGTCCACAATGAGCTTCTTTTCATTAATTATTGTGATTTTTGGCCTATTCATCCTTCTCTCTCGTCTCCGGTATTAAGTCTCTCTCTCTCTCCTATATGAGGTTGTTTGGGGTGTAGTTGTTGGTTGACTTCTCGTTGCGCTAGTTGTAACTGGGCGGGGTGAGGTCTTTAGTTCTTGGTGGGTTTGGTTTTGGGGAAGTTAGGTGAGTACAATGAAGGCTTATTTCTATAAGAACCCAGATTGATCTGAAGATATTCTTTGATGAATTCAACAGGGAAATAGTAAAGATTAACCCATAGAAAAAGCAATTCTAGATACCTGGGAAATAGTAAAGATATTCTTTGATGAATGCTATTATAATATGTCTGTAATTGTTCTATTACTTGATTTGAAGATTCATTCAGCTCTTATATTATGCTATTAGTTGATTTGTATTTGTAATTTTGTAGTTGATTATGCTATCAGGTGTTGGAACTTTGGAATTGGAAGAACTTAATTATTTGATATTAGATACAGTTTTGATGATTTTGGGGTTTTGTTTGATCTAATATACATTAAGCATGCTATTTTTATAATTATTGTGATTTTTTAACCTATTTATAATTATTTTTTATTTTTTTATTATTTGACCGATTCGACCAGTAATCCATTTACCCGGTCCCTTTGTCGGGTTGATGTCTGGCCGGTTTTTAAAACTAGACCAAAACAGACCCAAGACATTGGTGAAAAAATTCACTTCTTTTCTTTCAAGCAGTGTTTTAAAATCCGGCCCGGCTCAGCGCGTTGACGTGGTAGCCCGGTGAACCGGCCACTAAACCGGACCGGTTACTTAATTGGATCGTTTCAGCATAAAACCCAACAAAAAACCATTGAACCGGACGGTTCTTGCCTAAACCGTTCAACCCGTACGATTTTTACAAACCAGGGGGTCAATTAAAGGACTATAAAAGCCAGGGCATTTTTGCCCTAATAGTTTTCCACGTTGTTTTTCTTCTACTGTGCCTCTGCCTCTCGAGTCCCAACTCTCTATCTCTTTCTTAGTCGAAGGGTCGAACGAATCAATGAAGTGCAGATCTGCAGTGGACAAGAGGAGGGGGCATCCACCATCATGTCAGTCGATCCTCCTTGACGATTCTCTTCACGTCCTTGGATCTTAACGATTTGGTTCACTCACTTGCAGGTATATCACCGTTTTCTCTGTTTGTGTTTTTGTGTGGTATGCGTAGAACACTCACTCACTTACTGTTTTTTTATTTGTATTGCACATATTCACAGTGACTGTTTGGACTTTGGAGATGGTGGTTGTTCTTGTCTTAGATCTGTTAGTCACTTTTTTCACTATAATCTGTTTCTTTATTTGTTTTTGAGATATGGATCTGTTAATTTTGATTATTGAATGTATTTGATTGATAATTTTTGGGTTTTTGTCTAATTTAAAATATATATTTTTAATGATATTGTGATAATTTTTATAATGTTTTAGTCTATTTATTAT
>CM042184.1:39723128-39763804 GCA_023539305.1 Ilex asprella | reverse complement strand
TTAATGATATTGTGATAATTTTTATAATGTTTTAGTCTATTTATTATTAATAATATTTTTTTTAATTTTTTTATTATATTACAGGTTGAACTAGTGATCCAACGGTTGAACCAGTGACTCATTGACCTAGTTTCTTTGCCGGGTTGATGTTCGGGCCGGGTTTTAAAACTATACTTTCAGGTTTAAGCGGCAGAGTCGCACCACCGGAAGTTAATGTCCGATTCCAATAAATCGTGCAAAACCGGTAATGTCTGGTAAACCCTAGGGTTTCTGTACTTGAAGCATTTCATCTTCTCAAGAAGGTTCCAAAACATGTATAGAAATTTGTAAGTTTTATTTTTCGATTAAATCATCTATATAATATGACGTAAAGTTTACAATAAGTTCCTTAAGTGTGGCATTTTTCTCTTTAACAGATCGAAGTTTCATTTTCGATGGATTGCAAACTCGCTTTGTAAATCCAAAGCTAAACATGTATGCTTTCTTTTCTTTCAATCATAGACGTGAATTTTGATTTGATGACAGATAGAATGTAAAGCGTTTTCTTTTTTTTTTTTCAGTTTTACTGAAAATCAAACATAATCTTTTATTTAAGTTTACTGGATGCCTATATTGAACATTTCATTGATGGTATTCTATAGGGACCAAATAATTTTGATGGCGAAGTTGACCAATTGCGAACTTTCACATCCTCCAATGGTATGAATTTACTATATTTATGTGTGTGCACACACACACACACACACAGAGATATAGCTGCGGTTATCTGAATACATTTGTTTTGAAGAGTTATCTTAAGCAAATTTGACATCAATGTTTCTATCTATTTGATGGTTTCTAGTTGGCTATGCTAGGTATATACAGAGTGCAAGGGCTTGATTTGCATTTCATGGTTCTTTAGGTTATATGGGTAAAACAACTACGAGGTCAGTGCAGCGGCAAATTGTTAATGCACTTTGCTTGGGTGATAGAAGCACAGCTTCAAATATGCTGTCTGATCTTGGCTGCAAAGAGTTGGGGGTTGATGATTTTGTTTACATTCTTAAATACTGTGCACGATCGCCTGATCCACTGGTAGGTAGGCTCAACAATGAACTTTAGATCACTTCACATATCTCTCTCTCTCTCCTTTACACTATTCATGCTGCATTGACCAATTAAATTATTGGACCATAATTTCATGCAGTGATGTGACCCCCCTCCCTCCTCTCTTTCTGACACAGACACAACTTGCTATTACATTAGAATTGTTGTTAAACACCAACTGTTTTATGCCGTCATCACTATCCTTACAAGTACTATGTGAAGACTTGACGTTATCACAAGTGTGTATGTGGGTGTTGTTAGATAGAATAGTTAAGATGATCCTTTTTGACATGCAGTTTGTCATGGAGACTTGGAGAGCTATGGAGGAAAACAATATTGAAATGAATGGCCGATGCTATTTTCTTATCATTCGAGCTCTATGTAAAGGAGGTTACCTGAAGGAGGTATTGACATGTGTGCCTTATGTTGATGGTCGTTATAATGGTCATTTTCTTAGTGCTTATTGGCTTTTTGTTATTTAAGTAGTTTGTTGGTGATTTTGCATTACTTTTCATTAGAGATTCCTGAAAATTTAATGATATTTATCAACAACCAGGGGATTTGAGCCCCTCACATTGAAATTGAGGGACCCATTAGGTACCCTCTGCCCCACAACGCTAGTGGTTTCAGAAAATATCTGGTTGATTTGCTTAAGCACACGCTAAATTTCTTGTTTCTTGTTCAATGTACGGTTGGAAATGGTTTAATTGCAACCGGTAGTCAAATGGTATCTAATTAAAGGTAGGGTCTCGTTGTTAGTTTGGAATCATCATCAAATATTTTTTGTTGCTACTCCTTTCATTACTTATTCTAGCTCCCAATCTGGTTAAAATGTTTTGATTTGTTTGTCTTTTGGTCTACTCTGTTCAGGCATTCACTTCGATGAGTATTGTTGGAGAAAAACCTGATATCTATCCTGTTTTGGCTATGTACAATAATTTACTAGGCGCTTGTGCTCGAATGAATAGTGTAAATTATGCTAATGAATGTCTGGATTTGATGGAACTCCAAATGGTGGGGAAGAACGAAGTAACGTATGCCGAGCTTCTCAAGGTGTGTAAATTGTATCATTGTAATTCTTTTCTAGTTCTACTAGATGGCAAAAATCCATATTATAGTTTTGATTTTGTAATGGCTTAATTGCGAGGAGAATTGTGAGAACGGTGAGAGAGGGAGATGGGAATGTATACACTTAGCATGAATGTATATTGATTTGGTCTTTCTCTTGAGTTACTTGGTTTCCAATATGGGCATAGATTTGTTTCCACATGATATATTTATTACATCAAAATTTGAGACATGAAAATTCGTTAAACGCAATAGAGCCAAGAATTGACAAACATGGTGTATACAAACAAAAAACAACAAAAAAGAGGTTACTTACTATCCTTTACAAAAATAAAAATAAAAAGTGGGGCTAACTTACCCAGGCTAGTTTTCATATATTGAAAACATTGCATGATAACTCCTTAATATTTCTATCAAGAATTTATCAGCCATTGATCAATAATTTGGTTACACAACCAATTCTTCATAATTTGATTTTGTAATTTATTTGCCTAATTATGTTCTAAACATCATAAATACGATATAAAATAGCAAAGACAGTAAGTCAAATTAAAGATTCAAGAAGTGTAGCACCATCAAAATCCAGTTGTAACACATCAGTTAACTGTCGTCGAAAAATAGAAATAACAATTGCAGAGGGAACAATAGAGATCAATTGTAGGCCATTACTACTTGCGAGAAAAAACCCGTGAATATTCAAATCAAGGTCAATTTGTAGAAGCCATAACACTGAAAATGCTAAAATGTGATTATTGACCACCAATCGCAGTTTATATTATCAGAAAGAACTATTGAAGCAAGAAAGTGATAGGGTGGGCATAATAAACTCTAGTTGAATAATCTAAAAAAAAAAAGAAAATGAGAGTGAGCCAGTTACACTCCCCGGGGGCAAGTTGCATTATAGATCCACCTTGGTTTGCTTTAGGTATGGCATATAGGGAAGGGCCTAAGTTATAAACCCAATTTTTAGTCAACTGATTATTGTTCTAAAAGTATTGCTTCAGCTTGCAGTGTTGCAACAAAATCTGTTGGCAGTCCATGAAATTTGGAAGGAGTTTGTCAAACACTACAGTCTCAGCATTATTTCTCTTCGAAAGTTTATATGGTCATTTACAAGGTTGGGAGATTTGGAATCGGCATATGTAACCTTACAACATATGGTGGCTTTGGCTTTCCGGGGAGACTTTTTCATCTCTAAAACTGATGAAGGAAGATTGCGCAATTTAAGATTGGACATTCCTATTCCTTTCAACAGTTACTTGGGTTTGGACAGATGTAGCATGGAGAATGCAAGTTCTCTACCTTCTGTCCTTGAAAACTTTACGAAAATGGACGTTCACGCAAATGATGGTATGCATCCCACTCCTTTTAACATCGGAAGGAAACAAATTAGGAGTCTTGGAATCAACATGTTGGAAAAGCAAATGGGTCGTCCCACCATAAAGATCTTGCGGTGGTCCTTCAATGATGTGCTACATGCTTGTGCAAGTACGCAGAATTGTAGGTTGGCTGATCTTTTAATTTTACAGGTAACACAACTCTGTCATTTGAATTTTGTTGTAATCATGTATTATGATTGTAGCTTCTTATGAATCGTATGTGCATATTTAGGGTTGTTTGTTGTGATATGCTAGACTTACATTATAGTGAAGTAACTGGATATGTGAGTATGGTAGGCAATGTTTTTTCGTTAGATTTCTAAAAACTTTAGTATCATTTCTTGTCTGGAACTTTTCACGCTGTTGTGCACTTGTTTAAATTTTTAAAGCAAATGTTCCTTTAGATAGTTATTAATTAGCATCCTATCAGTTGCTAAACTCTAGTAGTCTGTTTGGTTTAGATGCAAAATCTTGGTCTGGAACCATCTGGCTCTACATATGATGGCTTCATAAGAACGGTTGTTTCTGAGAGAGGCTTCCGCGACGGCTTGGAAGTGGTAAGATACACTAATTTAATCAGCGTTTTATTTGGAGTTTTTTTTCTCCCACCATAATTGCTAAATTTTCTGTTTCTTGACACTGAAATGCACCACTAACGGACATACTAAAAAGTAAGAAAAGGCAGTAGCATAAGATTTTGTATACTTGTCATTTCACACACTCCCTCTGCAGTTAAAGGTAATGCAACAGAAAAATATGAAGCCACTCAATTCAACTCTTGCAACCATGTCAATAAGTTGCAGTAGAGGTTTAGAGCTGGATTTGGCTGAGGCTTTCCTGGATCAGATAGCCAAACATTCTTCTGCTTACACTTGTAATGCTTTTCTTGAAGCATGTGACACTCTGGTGAGTTAATATGATATTTCAACAGCAAAATTCATATACACTTGCCTTGGTCAAAATTATTTAACAACCAACTTGTATGCTTCTAACTTTATGCACAAATTATCCCCTTTTTTTTCCAATTGTCATATCACTGCTTTAACTCTAGTAACTGGATTTGTGCAATCTAATTCAAATAATAATATGCAATACAATGACTTAAGTGATTACTGTTTTTCTCTTTTTCTGTAATTTGATTTTTTTTCATATTGTATTCCTTCTCTCTGAGCAAAAAATTGAAGGAAAAAAAGAAACTACAAGAAAGATAAAGCATATCATAAGCTTCCATACTTAAGATATTGTTCTCCCTATTGATTCCAAATTACATTGCACCAATTTTTTGCAGGATCAACCTGAACGTGCTGTGCAGATACTTGCTAAAATAAAGCAATTGAAAATCCAGCCAGATATCAGGACATATGAGATGCTATTTTCCTTATTTGGTAATGTGAATGCACCCTATGAAGAGGGCAACATGTTGTCACAGGTGGATGCTGCTAAAAGGATAAATGCTATAGAAATGGACATGATGAAAAATGGCATTCAACACAGTCATTTATCAATGTTGAATTTGGTAAGTGCCTGTCTTATGTGTAGTTCATTTGCTTAAACTAGAAGTAAAACAAGTTTGAATTTTGATTACAATATGAACCCCACTTTTAGAGTTTTTTTTTTCAATAATATCTCCAAGTATAATCACTTCAGCTAATGAAGCATTTTTGGACTGCACCTCTATACTATGAAGTTCTGAGAACCAACAAGATACTACGGCCTTGGTGGCAATTTTTAGTGGAAGTTGGCATACCTCTTGGGACAATGGATTAGAACTAATTCTCTCTTTGAGAACCCCAGGCCTGAAAAATCAGCATACTCTATGTGTATTTATCTAGGCTTAGGATCCAATTCTAAAATCAGTATGCCAGTTGAACCCATATTAAATGTGCTGAACTAAATCAAAAGCGGATTGTGCCATATCGAAGTGAGAACACCAGATAGGCCACCCAGACACTCCAAAAGTGCGTTGTGGCACAGAGTTATTTGATTCATTGCACTTCGAGCATCAAATAGGCTGCTTTCTTATACAAGCAATAACACACGACAAGTGAGCAAAGTTTCAGCTACAAACGGCATGTGCATGCCATGAAACAAGAGATCATTTTCTGGATGCCATGTTTGAATTCAAAAGTGGAAAAACATTTGGAAACTAGGGAAGCTCAGATCAGTCAATAATTGATATCATGTTCATGCCTGCCTCAACCTTACCAAGTGTTGGGCTGGCTGGGGGAATTCTTTTTGTCAATATGGGTTGGGGCTGTGAAAGGGCTACGTTTTTTTAGATATCCCGAGTTTTAATCCATATGCATAAGCTTGTGTGGTTCACCATGATGCAACAACCTGTTGGATAGAACGAAGGAGAATATAATGAGGAATTAACCAGGAAAAAAAAGTTTACGAGCACTTGCTTCTATTTCAGCCTCTTAAAATTTATTTGGTGCAACTGTTGACATCGGCAGCCTGAGTGTGACTAACCTGAGTTATTTTGGAAACTCCATTTTCTTACCATTTAATTCAATGACAAGGCATTTTACTCCTTTGTTCTATTCAGCTGAAAGCACTTGGAGCAGAGGGGATGATAAGGGAGTTGATTCAGTACCTACAAGTGGCAGAGAATATGTTCTCTTTTAGTAACAGCTTCCTAGGAACCCCCATATATAATACAGTGTTGCATTCACTTGTCGAGGCAAAGGAAGTAAGAATTTCTAAGAGTCTGTCAATAATACTGTATCAGCTATTTTATGGATTGTCATTGGATCCCATCATTTTTGGTAGTGCCCTAATAATTTTCTAATTTGCTTTTCAGAGTCATATGGCAATAGAAATATTCAAGACCATGAAATCTTGTGGTATTCCACCAGATGCTGCAACTTATAATATTATGATTGATTGTTGCAGCATTATCAATTGTTTCAAATCTGGTTGTGCTCTAGTTTCCATGATGATTCGTGATGGTTTCGATCCACAGGCAGTAACTTACACTACTCTCATAAAGGTGCTCATGTCGGCTCTCTTATCTCTCCGCAATTTCATTTCAAATGCATCCCACAGAAGCGGTGCATTTATATGTATGCTTATTAGCCTTCTTTTGCAACTTGTAATTGTTCAAATGAAGGATGTGATATTGAGTATGCAAATATCACCCACTTTTTGCTTTGTCATTTTGTCATTCGGATTAAAAATTATCACCCCTAGTGAGCCAGATTGAGCAAGGCGCTGTTTGGGGTTGATTAAACAAATCTTTGTTTTACCCTTCCTATAAAGTCTTATATAGTTCTAGGTCACTTGCCTAATTTTATTTTCTTAATCTGGTTCTTGGCACTTCAATTGTTGCATTTACATTTAGGACTCATGTTTGTATATGGTACTGATGAGTAAGATTATCAAATTTTTATAAGGAGGACTATTTGGTGTCAGATTTTGTTGGGCTGTGAAGATTTTGATGAAGCATTGGAACTTTTGGATCAAGGAAGCTCAAAAGGGATTCGACCTGATGTATTCTTATTTAACACTATTCTTCAAGCAGCATGTGAGAAGGTATTTAATAGTAGTCTATCAATCTGTGCAAAAAAAGGAATCCTACTGCTATCTCAGGTGAAAAAAAAATTAAAACAGAAATAAGAAACCGTCTACTGCATTTAACTGACATTTTTGGCGGCATTCATTTTTGACAAGGAACCTATATGGTGTTAAAAGGGTAATTCTAGGTGCAAGAATGAAAATTTCATATTGTTTCCCATGAAATTTCAGAAACATTATAGTTGGATATTGAAACCTCTATTTTTTGAGATTTTCAAATTATTTTGGGATGCTTCAGCAAATGTTTCAGAATGTTTCATTTTCTCTATTTCCATCTTATTTCCAAAACATTTCTATTTCCGAACTCCCCAAAACTATGCACAAAAATAAAATATTGATCTGTGTCTCGGTGTTTATTGACAAAAAGCTGGGCCTAGGTAAGAATAATACCCATGCATGTGTCTGTGAGAAAGAGGGAGTTTTAAAGATGCAACACCTCAATAAAATATGGTTATCCCAAATGGAAAGGATATAAATTTCCCTTTTTTTTTTTCCACTTGTTGATTTCTTACCCTTTCTGTATATGATTTAAGTCCATTAACTAGGTTGGCCCTGATTCCCAATGCACAATTTGATCCCTGAGCTCTATCAATATTTCTAGACATTTCTTCTCCCCAACTGAAAGAGGCCTAGTAACTAATTTGGGATGGGAACATTTTAAAGAGTTGGGATAACGTGCTGTATGTATGCCTAAGTAGACCGTGCAAGTCATATTTCTGCAGGCCCAAAAAGAGAAGAAAATAACAGAAATATTGTTTTCCAAAGTTGCTTCCCGGCACATGTAAATATGAATTTGTTGCACGACTTGCATATAGCGAATGATACTCATGCTTGCAGTAGTTAGATCCATCCACGGATGTGTCACTGTACACCAATAACAACAACATAATATGGCTTGGAACAGGTTTCATATTATGGTTGTTTGAGTTTATTGATAGTCTCGGTAATGCTTCTGTAAACTGATTTTGTCAGGGAAGAATTGACATAATCGAGCTTATAGTTGAGCAGATGCACCAAGAGAAAATCCAACCTGATCCAGCAACCTGCAATTATGTGTTCTCAGCATATCTTGACCATGGTTTTGTCAGCACTGCAATGGAAGCATTGCATGTTCTGAGCATGCGAATGATTTCTGAAGAAGATGCCACACTGGAGGAAAAGAGAAGCGAGCTTGAGGAGGATTTCATTCTTGCTGAAGACTCACAAGTTGAGTCCCGGATACTTGAGCTTTTTAAAGATTCTCATGAATATCTTGCTGTTGCCCTTATGAGTTTAAGATGGTGTGCCATAGTCGGGTTCCCAATAGCATGGTTACCCAATCAAAGTCAATGGGCCAAGAGACTTCTGACCAGCTATGGTTCTAGAAAAAACACTGGCCAACAACTTTAGGAGTCTTCTGGTTGACAGTTCACCCAAGATATAGTAATTTGTTGTTTGGACCATGGAATCGTGCCTACTTGTTGAAGGATAGCATCGGCTTGCAAATGTCTTGCCTTACTTGGAAAGTAGGATGACTATTTCAAGTTCCAGATTTTGATTGAACCTCATGATGGAGCTCCTTTTCCTATCGACTTATTGGAGATTTAGAATCCAATTGGCAGACTGGCCTATATCGGTAAAAGCATAGCAACTGTAGATGAAGCCGGGAAGCAAAATTTGCAGACTCTTCTCCCGTTTGTTGTGAAGACTCGGTCCTATGAATAACAATCTTGTTTGTGGTTGGAATGAGTGCAGAGGCAGTGTTGTAACGTTAGATTAGAGGATGTACATGAGGAGAGTTCATCCATTACATTCATGTCAACTTATGTCCTTTTTATCCGTTTTATCTTTTCTTTTCACGAGGCGGTTGCCAATCTACCCTTGACAGACTTCATTAATGATACACCTTCATTTGACCTGGATCTGTAACTGCCAGTAGACGTTTTATGAATGTGTTCATTGCCAGCACAGCATCCTCTCCAGCACTACTCGTCAACAGGTAGTGCAGCCTGTTCCAAACTCTGTTGCAGTTTCAAATGGTGTTGTGCGTTCTTAAACATAAAGCCAGTCATCAAAACACTGTACATGAGCTGTGCAAGATTTTCAGCAACCTGAACAAGTGCCAAGAAATTCCAAATTGGTAGAATTACAAACAACTCCATGAATTCGGGCTGTACATTTTTGACATATTCCAGCAGAATGTCCCTCCTGCTCTTGTGCTGTTAATTTTGAAACAGGAAATGAGAAATTCATCTTTGATAAGGACATTATTCTTATAAGTGATTTGTTCTTTGGTTTCCTTCTCTATCTATATATTTGAATCTAAATATGGTATGCAAGTACTCGCTGCATCTTTCAATGACAACACATCGACACATTTTGGATCACAAAGTATTCCTGTAAATACCAATGCTTAAACTCTAACTGCAGAAGCTAATTATACAAGACCAATTTGGAGGAGGACACTCCCAGTATTAAGCATCTCATAACTAACTTTCACTAAAGCTAGGGCCCATCGATTCCATATTCAGGAAACAATTTCCACCCAGCAAAGTGAAATTTCGAAACTTCAGCTTACCAATACATTTTAAGCAATAGAAAGTAACCAAATATCAGCTCTCTTTAATATATTTTTCATTTACGAGTGTCACAAGCAGTACCAATCGTATCCCATATTACACACTCGACTGTTCATCATACCATTTCAGGGCCCAAAAATAAAGTAATCACAAAATTCAAGAGCACGGACTCTAAGAAGAGTGTTTGAAGTGGGTGCGAGTGATCATGTGTGTGGGCTATGACTTTGGGTTAACGCAACAATGATGTTGGCCCATATAGGAGCGATGTTGGGCTCGATTGATCATTGATTGTCGTGGGCTGTTTATGTCTTAGATCTTGATGGTGACGTTATTTATGTCCCGTTATGATCCCACCAAAAGAATAGGCTTGATGTTATTTATGAGAGAAAGGAGTCCTATGGATTTGCTTCCTAAATAGTGTATATTATCTGTCATTAATAATCCAATAAGTTTATACAGTTACTTATTAACAAAATAGATTTTCATATTATACTTTTTTTTTATTTCTTCTCCAACTCCACTTTTTTCTCATTCCTATTATTTTCCTTCTTCTTTCTCTCAATCAATGTATGTCCATCGTAAAAGAGTATTTTGTAATATTGAATTAGTGTTATTCTTCTTCTTCTTTTACTCCTCATTCTTCTTCTCCTTCTCTCCTCCCTCTTTTCCTCCTCCTCCTTCTCATTGTCCTCCTTATTCTTCTTCTCCTCCTCCACCTCCTTCTCATCATCATTCTTTTTCTCCTCCCTTCTCCTCATTCTTCTTCCTCCTCCTACTCCTCCTTTTTCTTATACTTTTTCTGCTTATTCCTCTCCTTCACCTTCTTCATCTACTCCACTTTCTTCTTATTCCTATCCTTCTCCTTCTTCCTCTCCACCAATGCCCGTGACAAATGAATACTTTGAAATATTGACTTAGTGTTGTCTCTGTCGTTGATATAAACAGAAACAATATGGATGGAATTGATCACTTTTTTAGTTTGCTCTATAATTGTCTTTACTTCTTAACTTGTTGGGATGTTTGTTGTCTATTTAATTTAATACAATTATTGTGCGCCATTGTTGGTTTAGGTCCTAGTCCACCAATGGTAAGAATTTAATGTATTTTTGCACGCGCGCGCGCGCACACACACACACACACAGATATAGCTGCGGTTATTTGAATAAATTTGTTTTGAAGAGCATATCTGAAGCAAATTTGACAAAAATGTTTTTATTTTATTTGATGGTTTCTAGCTGGCTATACCAAGTATATACTGAGTGCAAGGACTTCATTTGCATTTCATTGTTCTTTAGGTTATGGGGATAAAATAACTACGAGGTCGGTGCAGTTGCAAATTGTTAATGCACTTTGCTCATACACTGCTCCCTTAAAAAGCATGATACGTACACTGCTCCCTTAAAAGCCAATGACAACTTCATATTTCATGTTGGTTTTTGCCAATTTGTCACAAGGTAATAGTCTTATGGTCAATAATATATGTAGTTTTAGCCATTTCCTCTTTCTAAGTATTTAGATTTATTGTTTAATACGCAAGCCAATATTTTCTTCTGACAATATTAATTCAAACAAGCACAAGATGGAGGGGTTTCTTCAAGAAGGACGGTTTTCCATAACTTTGGTATATGCCCCAATTTCTTTTCCTCCTTTGCATTTAATTGCCCTTAAAAATGAAGGAGAAGCTGCCTCTTATTATGCAGTTACCCTCAACAAGTATCAAAATTAAAAGCCTTAGTAAGATATATGTTTCATAATTCATAGGACGTGAGATGGCTCAAGGTATGAAAACTTCGTTATGAACACATTATGTTTCTTCAATTTTATTGCATACTCACACTTGTAATATGTCTTGCCATGGAATTGCCGACATTTATCATGAGTGGAGTTTTATTGATCTTGGTGTTCGATTTTTGTTGCAGCCTGTGGAAGTGTGGACGAAATGTGGACACTGTAGTCGTATTAAGGAACCTGTTGGTATTCATGGTATGTTGCTTACTAGACAAAGATATGTCTTTCAAAATTAAGCAGGGTGTTTTTCTTTGTCCCTGAAAAGAAGTTTATGGGTTAATACAATGCAATATTTATGTATTTTGTATTTATTTGCAGTATCTATGTGGTTTTGGTGTATTTTTGTAATGAAAACATGTCAATTATATTATGTTGTCACAACTTGAATAGGTCTTTAAACATGTCACTTAAATTGTGTTGGAAAGATATGTGTCAAATAGATTGTTCATTATTTGGGAAGCATCATTTGGGGACAAAGAAAGAGATGCTACGTCGGCACTTCTAAAGCGCAATGTGACCTCTTCACCGTTGCATATTCACATTTTTAAATTTTGTCATGGAGAGAAAGAAGGCGAAGAGGAGAAAAGAGTGGGATGGTGGTGTTCTTTACTGGTGGTTGCGGTGAGGGACTAGTTTAGATCATGGAAGGTCTGCTATGGTTGTGCATCTTCCTGCTTCCATAATGACCTTCTACAGCATTCACAATTAATGCCAGCAACAATCACTATCGTTTTTCCTGCTACATGTCACTCTTACTCAAGAAATCCTTGGTTATATAGCTGTCCAAAAGTTTATCTTGGTTATCCAATGATGTCAATTAACTTTCAAGCTTTTGATTCATTGTTTTGCTTGGCAGAAGTTTGGGTTGCTATTTTTCTTTATCAAGTTTTATTGTATTCATTTTTTTGCACTTGCCATGAAGTGTCTCCTTAATGGTGTCCTCCAGCAGCATGATATTGTATGCATGAGTTTGTATAAGCGCACCTATCCCAAGTGGCCACAACATTGGTTCCCACTGGGAGGCGCTTGATGATCATTGGTCGGCTGGTGATGAATTTGAATGGTTCATTGGAGCACCAAAAAGGAGTTAATGTTCGTTCATGATGGGAATGAAGCTTTGGTTTAGATTGACTATTCAAATTTCGCGTTTGTTGGCTAGTTAAATGCGGTTGAGTAAGAAGTGTCAATAGTTTTCCCCAGTTATATGGGAAGAAAATTTTTTTGCTTGTATATAGTCTTTCATTTGGCAAATTTATTCTTTTGGTTTGTGCATTAATATATCTAAGAGCTTAGGGCATAATTTAAAGAAAGGAAACTGTACCTTGGAGGCTTCTTTTGATAACACCATTTACGTGTACTAGGGTGAGGCTATCTTATTGTTTTCTCTAATTAAAATTGTTCTCTCTCTCTCTCTCTCACACACACACACACACCCGTTGCAAAGCCCATGAATAATCGAGCTTTGTGGTGCCTTAAAGAGGTCCAAGATGATGATGTTATAATCAACGAAAAAAGGGAGAACTCAACCACCTACAACATCCCCATCTCAAACCACGACCATGAGGACCCAATCGTGTTCAATAATACCACTCGCATCGCATTACTATCTATACTCCACTCACCACAAACACGAGTAAATATTGGGTGTAATAGCGATATTATGTCATCATTGAGATGTGGTGTTACCATTCAATAATAAATTTATATATGAGCAAGGTGAATTTCACTTTAGTAGTTATTAAATGACATGATTGGTTGGTTAATAATATGTGAAATTCACCAACCTCCAGCTAGTTCTGCCACTAGACAAACTTTGATTAGGGGTGACATTATAATTTCTCAAATGTGAAAGGATATAGAGTATTTTAATCAAATCTCGAGGGTCTGGGTATATTTTCCATACTAATTAATTAACTAAAGTAGAGAGAGATAAAGACAGAGAAAGAAAGAGTGTGAGAACATGGATCGTAAACTCGTATTGGACCAAGAACGTACCAAAGCAGACCCAAGACTCTAGCGAAAAAATCCACTTCTTTTCTTTCAGGTTTAAGCGATAGAGTGGCACCCCTGGAAGGCAATGTCCGATTCCAATAAATCGTGCAAAACTGGTAAAGTCTGGTAAACCATAGGGTTTCTATACTTGAAGCATTTCATCTTCTCAAGAAGCTTCCAAAATATGTACAGAAATCTGTAAATTTATTTTTCGATTAAATCATCTATATAATATGACGTAAAGTTTATCTCATTTTTCTCTTTCATAGATCGAAGTTTCATTTTCAATGGATTGCAAACTTGCTTTGTAAATCCAAAATAGCTGAACATGTATGCTTTCTTTTCTTTCAATCATAGACGTGAACTTTGATTTGATGACAAACAGAATGTAAAACGTTTTCTTTTTTCTCAGTTTTACTGAAAACCAAATAGAATCTTATATTTAAGTTTACTGGATGCCTATATTGAACTTTTCATGGATGATATTCTATAAGGACCAAACAATTTTGCTGGCGAAGTCGACCAATTGCGAAATTTCACATCCTCCAATGGTATGAATTTACTATATTTCTGTGCGCGCACACACACAGATATAGCTGCGGATATCTGAATACATTTGTTTTGAAGAGTATATCAGAAGCAAATTTGACACCAATGTTTTTATTCTATTTGATGGTTTCTAGCTGTGACGCCCCTAAAACCGGGAGTCATTTGTCAACCCGGTGACCAATCGTCAACCCGTGAAAACACCCGTGAATGCCACAAAGCTTGTCATCACGGCACAACATCCCCTTTACCGGGATCACAATAATTCAAAGTTTGGACATAGTCTCCCTTGTACTGGACACTCTCAAATGCATAACCTGTATACATTTAATCACATGACTCATCCGAGGTCCAATATACCCCAATTTATACTCCATTATTGTCCATTTACATCATTTGCATGAAAGGACACAAAGTCTTAAATTATGACAAAGCATTCTTAAAAATTCAGATTTTTGAAAAACCTACTGGTAAGTTTGACATAGTCCTACCAGTAGGTTTTGCCCAATGAAAAAGCTCTACCGGCAAGTTTGACCGCTCTACCGGTAGGTTTTACCAACTGGAAAAGTTCTACCAGTAGATTTTAACGTTCTACCGATAGGTTTTGCCTATTTTTACCCATTTTTTTTCTTTTTTATTTCCAATTTATTCCAAACTTATACATCCTCATACCAAACTCATATAGCATCAATTTTAAGTAAAATACAGTTCACATGAATTCACATTACAATCTTTTCCAATATTACATGTTTAAAACTAAGTAACATAATAGTTTTTACAAAACATGTTTCAAAAGCCACATTCGTCTCTTTTTGAACCACGAGGGCCCGATTGAGAGCCGTCCACA
The DNA here is from genome assembly GCA_023539305.1 of Ilex asprella. Taxonomy (NCBI): domain Eukaryota; kingdom Viridiplantae; phylum Streptophyta; class Magnoliopsida; order Aquifoliales; family Aquifoliaceae; genus Ilex; species Ilex asprella. The sequence continues at coordinate 39,748,964 of CM042184.1, read as the reverse complement.
GGTGTGTACCCCGCACCTAAAATATTTTTCCATAAAGGGTGAGTCATGTTCAATATGGTATCTCTTAAAGAAGCTACTCCCCAACCTAGATGCATATGAAATGTTCGCATGCACAATTTCACAAACAAAAAACCTTCCAATCAAGAATATGCAATTCAATGATAAGAATATCCATGTCCCACCATCAAAAGAGATGAGACTTACTCATGTAACTCAACCCGAGCCTTTACCTACTCCCACAACACATGCAATGTCGTGAGTATAAACCAGGCACTCTAAGCCCTTATCATTGATGGTGCACATCCAATGGCCTTTTAAAATCTCAGGCTCTTTCTTGGGGTGGGTATTTATGGACATATACCAACGAGTACCAACCGACATAAAATTCATGGACTTTCACCAACGGTTCTACGTACACTGACACACTTTATGGACTCTACACCAACGGAGTGCGTATGCAATCACCGGCCTTGCACCCGAGAGACATTCTAGCCCTTCTTGCAAACCCCGATCCAATTTTCAATGCAAACCAGTTGACTCGGCCGGATCTTCGATTCAACTTTCTCGAGCCCACCCCTCATCCACCAAGTATGGTATTTTATGACAACCATACACACACACCCACATAATGCGATGTCTTCATGTAAATGCAATGTAATGTACAATTGCAATCCAATATCATGTCCAAAATGCTATGAATGTCATATGGACCAATTCAACACCATATCAATATACTTGATGGCAAATTATATCACAAGCATATAATTACCAAAATTCATCACAATATCAACAAACATATATCAACATATCAACAACAATGACCAAACATGTTACCCTTAATCTTATGAAATAACACACTTTAATTTGCGTAGGCATTTAATCAAACACCTTCAAGACATAATATAAACACATAACATGCCCACATATCAAAACTTCCAAGAAATCACAAGCTAGAGATTTCTAATTACCAATTCATACTAGAATTGAATTTACCCATTTTTCATTACCCATTTCATTAATTTCACAACTAGAGGCAAGTGTTAAAGATATCTAACAACCTACCCATTCCATATAATCATCCTAGATTGGAAATAAACCTAGTTAGGATGAAAATCCTACCCTCTTGAAGCGTAAAATAACCGTAGAAAACTCCAACAATCCGAAACAAACTCTAATCCAAGCTTTCTTCAAAATTTTATTTTTGAAACTTCGGTGAAATCCATCCTTTTTTGTATGGTCATGCAGCCCTAGACGAAGAGATCGACTTTAATACTTGACCCGAAAAATTTCGATTGGCGGAACTCTGTAAATCGTAGAGAGCAGGTAGAGTTTTCCCTCTTTTTTCCTCTCTTCTCTTCCAACGTTAAACCCAGCTGAGTTGTGGAGAGAAATCAGATTTTTTGTCCCCTATTTATATCCTTTAATGATTGGTTCACGTTGCGTCACACGTTCCTTATTCCCGGGTCCGATTTCGTTCTGAAATGATTAAATTTCGTCCCGGTTCAAGCTCAAAATATTTTTATTTCAACAAGATTTAATTTATAATAAAAATTTTAAAATTTTATTTTCGATGCCGTTTTTGAGGTCACCCAACACCAGGTTGCCTCGAAAAACTCAAAAAAATCCGATCGTCTCGGAGTTCGACGAAAATTGACATAGTAACTAGATTCCGCGAGACAAGACAAATCCAACGGTTAGGTCCGTTTCGTCATCCGATCTCTATAAAAATACGGGTTTTTAACCTACATTGTAGCAATAAATTACCATTTTACCCTTTTTTCATAAAAAGTTTAAATTTACCTGGGTTTTACACTAGCTGGCTATGCTAGGCATATATAAAGTGGAAGGACTTTATTTGTATTTCATGATTCTTTAGGTTATGGGGATAAAACAACTACGAGGTCAGTGCAGTTGCAAATTGTTAATGCACTTTGCTCATACACTATTCCCTTAAAAAGCATGATACGTACACTGCTCCCTTAAAAGCCAAAGACGACTTCATATTTCATGTTGGCTTCCGTCAATTTGTTACAAAGTAATATTCTCGTGGTCAATAATATATGTAGTTCTAGCCATTTCCTCTTTCCAAGTATTTAGATTTATTGTTTAATACGCAGGCCAATATTTTCTTCTGACAACATTAATTCGGACAAGCACAAGATGGAGAGGTTTCTTCATGAAGGACATTTTTCCATAGCTTCAGTATATGCCCCAATTTCTTTTCCCCCTTTACTTTTAATTGCCCTTAAAAAGGAGGGAGAAGCTACCTCACCTGCTATTGCTGCCATTGGTTCATTGAGAAGTATTGACCCTGATACGATTATTCTAAAGAAAATCATTTTAACTGGGTAAGATCTCATTGTAGAAGCCATGGCTTTCTTATTTTAGCTCACCCTCATGTGGCAGATTAAATTGTGAGGTGCCAATGCAATTATATGTCTTGGTGTTAATGATACGGTGATGAGATTTTCTAGATCAAATTAAAGTAGTTTAATGGTAGGGTGTTAAAGTCCACTCGAAGGTGCTTATCTTGCTTTGGGGGGTCAAAATTTTAAAAGCTTTCAAGTGCTAGCCAAAGAGTATGCATAACTTTTTTTATCTAGGGTCAGTTGTAAGGGTTTTGCAAAGACAATGCCATTGACCATCTCTGTTTATGTTGTAAGAAAGCTTTTTGTTTGGACACTTCATTGGTGATGCTAAATGTTGTCATTGATTTTTTGCCAACTACCTTTTTAATTGCAAATGCTATATATTCATTTCTACTTTAGATTTTAGAGTCATGCTGGACAATAGACATAATATGTCAGTTTACTAGAAGTTCTGGCTTGAGTTGATGAAATAAAATTTCTTATTATGCAGTTACCCTCAACGAGTATCAAAATTAAAAGCCTCAGTAAGATACAAGTTTCATAATCCAGAGGATGTGAGATGCTTCAAGGTATGAAAACTTCGTTGTGAACACATTTTCTTTCTTCAATTTTGTTACAGACCCACACTTGTAATATGTCTTGCCATGGAATTTCCGACATTTATCTTGAGTGGAGTTTTACTGATCTTGGTGTTCAATTTTTGTTGCAGCTTGTGGAAGTGTGGATGAAATGTGAATGTCGTGGTTATATTAAGGAACCTATTGGTACACATGTTATGTTGCTTACTAGACAAAGATATGTCTTTCAAAAATGAGAAAGGTGTTTTCTTTGTCCCTAAAAATAGGTTATGGGTTAATATGATGCAATATTTATGTATTTTGTATTTATTTGCAGTATCTATGTGGTTTGTGTGTATTTTTGTAAAGAAAACATGTTGACTATATTACATTATCACAACTTAAATGGGTTCTTAAACATGTCACTTAATTGTGTTCAAAAGATATATGGCAAATAGATTGTTCATTATTTGGGAAGCATCATTTGGGGACAAAGAAAGAGATGCTACGTCGGCACTTCTAAAGCGCAATGTAACCTCTTCGCCATTGCATGTTCACATTTTTAAGTTCTATCATGGAGAGAAAGATGGGGAAGAGGAGAAAAGAGTGGGATGGTGGTGTTCTTTACTGATGGTTGCGGTGAGGGACTAGTTTAGATCATGGAAGGTCCATTAAGGTTGTGCATCTTCCTGCTTCCATAATGACCTTCTACAGTATTCACAATTAATGCCAGCAACAATCACTGTTGTTTTGTCTGCTACATGTCACTCTTGCTCATGAAATCCTTGGTTATATGACTGTCCAAAATGCTTATCTTGGTTATCCAATGATGTCAATTAACTTTCATTCTTCTGGTTTACTGTTTTGCTTGGCAGAAGTTTGGGTTGTTGTTTTTCTTTATCAAGTTTTATTGTATCCATTTTTTTTACAAGGGCTATGAAGTGTCTCCTTAATGGGGTCCTCCAACAGCATGACTCTATACGCATTAGTTTGTGTAAGCGCACCTATCCCAAGTGGCCACAACATTGGTTCCCACTGGGTGGCGCTTGATGATCATAGGTTGGCTGGTGCTGAATTTAAATGGTTCATTAGAGCACTAGAAAATAGGTCACGTTCGTTCATGATGGGAATGAAGCTTTGGTTCAGATTAGCTGTTCAAATTTCGCGTTTGCTAGCAAGTTAAATGTGGATGAGTAAGAAGTGTCAATAGTTTTCCCTAGTTATATGGGAAGCAAAAAATTTTGCTTGCATATTGTCTGTCATTTGACAACTTTATTCATTTGGTGTGTACATTAATATATCTAAGAGCTTAGAGTATAATTTAAATTAAGTAAATTGTACCTTGGGAGCTTCTTTTGATAACACCCTGTAGGTGTACTAGGGTGAGGCTATCTTAATGTTTTCTCTAATTAAAATTGTTCTCTCTCTCTCTCTCTCTCACACACACACACACGACACACCCACCCTCCCGTTGCAAAGCCCATAAAAAATCGAGTTTTGTGGTGCCTTCAACAGGTCCAAGATGATGATGTTATAATCAACAAAAGAAGAGAGAACCCAACCACCTCCCCCCATCTCAAACCACCAACAAGCTCCCCATCTCAAACCATGACCATGAGGATCCAATCATGTTCAATAATACCACTCGCATCGCATTACTATCTGTACTCCACTCACCACAAACACGAGTAAATATTGGGTGTAATGGTGATATTATGTCATCATTGAGATGTGGTGTTACCATTCAATAATAAATTTATATATGAGCAAAGTGAATTTCACTTAGATAGTTATTAAACTACATGATTGGTTGGTTAATAATATGTGAAATTCACCTGCCTCCGGCTAGTTCTGCCACTAGACAAACTTTGATTAGGGGTGACATTATAATTTCTCAAATGTGAAGGGATAAAGTGTATTTTAATCAAACTTCGAGGGTCTGAGTATATTTTCTTTACTAATTACTTAACTAGAGTAGAGAGAGAGTGTGTGTGTGAGAACATGGATCGTAAACTCGTATTGGACCGAGAACGTACCAAAACAGACCCAAGACGCCGGCGAAAAAATCAACTTCTTTTCTTTCAATTTCAGGTTTAAGCGGCAGAGTCGCACCACTGGAAGGCAATGTCCAATTCCAATAAATCATGCAAAATCGGTAATGCCTAGTAAACCCTAGGGTTTCTGTACTTGAAGCATTTCATATTTCTCAAGAAGGTTCCAAAACATGCATAGAAATTTGTAAGTTTTATTTTTCAATTAAATCATCTATATAATATGACATAAAGTATATCACAGGCTCCTTAAGTGTGGCATTTTTCTCTTTGACAGATCGAAGTTTCATTTTCGATGGATTGCAAACTCGCTATGTAAATCCAAAATAGCTAAACATGTATGCTTTCATTTCTTTCAATCATAGACGTGAACTTTGATTTGATGGCAGATAGAATATATAACATTTTCTTTTTTCTCTGTTTTATTGAGAACCAAACATAATCTTATATTTAAGTTTACTGGATGCCTATATTGAACTTTTCATGGATGGTATTCTATAGGGACCAAACAATTTTGCTAGTGAAGTCGACCAATTGCGAACTTTCACATCCTCCAATGGTATGAATTTATTGTATTTTTATGTGTGTGCGCACACACACAGATATAATTGCGGTTATCTGAATACATTTGTTTTGAAGAGCATATCAGAAGCAAATTCGACACCAATGTTTCTATTCTATTTGATGGTTTCTATTTGACTATGCTAGGTATATATAGAGTGCAAGGACTTGATTATCATTTCATGGTTCTTTAGGTTATGGGGGTAAAACAACTACGATGTCAGTGCTGCGGTAAATTGTTAATGCACTTTGCTCAAGTGATAGAAGCACAACTTCAAATATGAAGTCTGATCTTGGCTGGAAAAAGCATTTGTTGTGGGCTGATGATATTGTTTACATTCTTAAATATTGTGCACAATTGCCTAATCCACTGGTACGTAGGCTCAACAAAGAACTTTAGATCACTTCACATTTCTCTCTTTCTCTACTTTACAATATTCATGCTGCATTGACCAATTAATTATTGGACAATAATTTCATGAAGTGATGTGACCCCCCTCCCTCCTCTCCTGCTGACACACAGACACAACTTGTTATTACACTAGAATTGTTGTTAAACACCAACTATTTTATGTTGTCATCACTATCCTTACAAGTACTATGTAAAGACTTGACGTTATCGCAAGTGTGTATGTGGGTTTTGTTGGATAGAATAGTTAAAATGATCCTTTTTGACATGCAGTTTGTCATGGAGACTTGGAGAGCTATGGAAGAAAACAATATTAAAATGAATGGTTGATGCTATTTTCTTATCATCCGAGCTCTATGTAAAAGAGGTTACCTGGATGAGGTATTGACATGTGTGCCTTATGTTGATGATAGTTATAATGGTCATTTTCTTAGTGCTTATTGGCTTTCTGTTATTTTAGTAGTTTGTTGGTGATTTTGCATTACTTTTCATTAGATATTCCTGAAAATTTAATGAAATTGATCAGCAACCAGGGGATTTAAGCCCCTCACATTGAAATTAAGGGACCCATTAGGTACCCATTGACCCACAACGCTGGTGGTTTCAGAAAATATCTGGTTGATTTGCTTAAGCACACACTAAATTTCTTGTTTGTTGTTTCTTGTTCAATGTACGGTTGGAAATGGTTTGATTGCAACCGATAGTTGAATAGTATCTAATTAAAGGTAGGGTCTCGTCATTAGTTTGGAATTACCATCAAATATTTTTTGTTGTTGCTCCTTCCATTACTTATTCCAGCTCCCAATCTGGATAAAATGTTTTGATTTTCTTTTTGTCGTTTGGTCTACTTTGTTCAGGCATTCACTTCGATGAGTATTGTTGGAGAAAAACCTAATATCTATCCTATTTTGGCTATGTACAATAACTTATTAGGCACTTGTGCTCGAATGAATAGTGTAAATTGTGACGCCCCAAAAATTGGGAGTCCTTAATTTAATAAATTCAGACAAAATCTCTTTTGTATGGGGAGCTCTACCCAAAAACACAACATGTGCAATCATATAACATTGACCACACCGGGTCCATTTATCCATACTCATATAATAACATGCAATGTTACATTAAAATAGTCCATATGATTTCGATTACAATTCTTTTACATACAATTACTTGTCCAAAACGAATTTAGAAAAAATTTTACAAAAATAATTTTTAAAAGCCACATGTCGGCTTTTCTTCAACCATGGGGGCCCGATTGAGAGCCATTCGCCGACGCGTATCCCGCACCTGAAATATTTTCTCATAAATGGTGAGTCACGCTCAATAGGGTATCTCCTAAAGAGGTTATTCTCCAACCTAGATGCATATGAAATGTTCACATGCACCATTTAACAAGCAACAACCATTCCAATCAAGAATATGCAATTCAATGATAGGAATTACCATGTCATGCCATGAAATGAGATGAGACTCACTCATGCAACTTCAGCCCGAGCCTTCATTGGCTCCCACAACACATGCCATATCATGTATTTAAAACTGGACATTCCAAGCCCCGCCATAGATGTTGTACATTCAATAACTATTTTAAAATCTCCAGGTCATTCTTAGGGTGGGTATTTATGGACTTACACTAAGGGTAACCCAATCCACACAAAATTTATGAACTTCCACCGAGGGTTCCGCGTACATCCATACACTTCATAGACTGAACCAAGGGAGTGCGTACCCCAACTACTGGGTCTTGCACCCGAGGGATCTTCTAGCCATTCTTACTAACCTTGACCCTATTTATCATGCAAATCATGCGAATCAATTGGATCTTCAATCCAACCTTCTCGAGCCCACCCATCATTCACCATATGTGGTGTTTGATTACAACCATGCATACACACCCCCACTCATGTTTAATGTTCATGAATGTGATGCCTCCGTGCATAATGTAATGTACAATTGCAATACAACAATCATGTACAATATGCTATAAATGTTATATGGCCCAATTAACCACACATCAACATACTCCGTGGTAATTTATATCCCAAGCATATAATCACCATTATCCATTTCAATGTCAATATATCAATAAACATATATTAACATTTTATACCCAACATCAAATCACAAGTATGTATATATCAACATTTCATACAACACAATTTTCAAGCATGTTATCACACAATCATGATATCAACACACTAAAATCATTAAGGCATCATGTAAACACATAAATTACATGCTTAGAAATTTTTAATTATCAATTCACACTAGGATTAATTTCACCCAATTCAAAATGGAATTTATTCTACTTATTTTCCATACCCATTTCACCAATATCATCACAATAGGCAAGTTTTAAAATTATCTAACCACCCACCCATTCCATATAGACATTCTAGGTTGAAAATAAACCTAATTAGGATGAAACTCTATCTCTTGAAGCGTAAAATGACGTTAAGAGACTCCAAAGACCCAAAACAAGCTAGAATCTCCACTTTCTCCCTATACCATTTCTTGAACTTCGGTAAAACCCGTGCTTTTTGGTATAACTGTGTAGCCCTCGCCGAGAGGAATAACTTTAATACTTGGCTCGAGTTGATTTAAGGGAAGAGAGAAGTTGATTTAGGCGTAAATCATAGAGAGAAGTTGAATTTTCTCTCTTTTTTCTCTCTTTTCCCTCTCTTCTCTTCTCACGTTAGAACCAGCTGAACAAATGGGGAGAAATCAGATTTTCTTTCCCTAAATATGCTTTTTAATTGCTTGGTCCACAATGCGCCACACGGCTCTCTTTTCCTGGGTCCGTTTTCGCCCAGAAACGATTAAATTTCGTCCCGATTCAAGTTCAAAATATTTTTATTTCAACTTGTTTTAAATTAGTTTTTAATTTTTAAAATTTTATTAAAATTTTGTTTTTTGAGTCACCCGAGACCCGACCGTCTCGTAAAACGTGAAAAATTCATCTATCTCGAAATTCAACGAAATTTGACAGGTTAAATAGATTTCGCGAGACGAATCCAACGCTGAGGTCCATTTAGTCATCCAAGCTCTAGAAAAATTCAGGTTTGCAACTCGTACTGTAGTGACAAATTACTGTTTTATAACATAAATTATGCTAATTAATGTCTAGATTTGATGGAACTCCAAATGGTGGGGAAAAACGAAGTAACGTATGCCGAGCTTCTCAAGGTGTGTAAATTGTATCTTTGTAATTTTCTTCTAGTTCTACTAGATGGCAAAAATCCATACTATAGTTTTGATTTTGTAATGGCTTAATTGCAAGGAGAATTGTGAGAACGGTGAGAGAGGAGATGGGAATGTATACATTCAGCATGAATGTATATTGATTTGGTCTTTCTCTTGAGTTACTTGGTTTCCAATATGGGCATAGATTTGTTTCCACTTGACATATTTATTACATCAAAATTTGATTAAACGCATGAGAGCCAAAAACTGACAAACATGGTGTATACAAACAAAAAACAACAAAAAATAGACTACTTACAGTCCTTTACAAAAATAAAAGTAAAAAATGGGGCTAACTTACCCAGGCTAGTTTTCATATATTGAAAACATTACATGATAACTCCTCATTATTTCTATCAAGAATTTACCATCCATTGATCAATAATTTGGTTACACAACCAATTCTTCATGATTTGATTTTGTAATTTATTTTCCTAATTATGTTCCAAACATCACAAATACGAAATAAAACTACAAAGACAGTAAGTCAAATTAAAGATTCAAGAAGTTTAGCACCATCAAAATCCAGTTGAAACACATCAGCCAACTGTCGTCGAAAAATAGAAATAACAATTGTAGAGCGAACAATAGAGATCAGTTGCAAGCCATTACTACTTGTGAGAAAAAACTCGTGAGTATTCAGATCAAGGTAAATTTGTAGAAGCCATAACACACTGAAAATGCTAAAATGTGATTACTGACCACCAATCGTAGTTTATTTTATTAGAAAGAACTGTTGAAACAAGAAAGTGATAGGGTGGGCATAATAAACTCTAGTTGAATAATCTTTAAAAAAATGAGAGTGAGCTAGTTACACTCCCCGGGGGCAAGTTGCATTATAGATCCACCTTGGTTTGCTTTAGGTATGGCATATAGGGAAGGGCCTAAGTTATAAACTCAATTTTTAATCAACTGATTATTGTTCTAAAAGTACTGCTTTAGCTTGCAGTTTTACAGCAAAATTTGTTGGCAGTCCATGAAATTTGGAAGGAGTTATTACACATTATCAACACTACACACAAGCAATTCCCTTATATCAGCTACTGTCATGTGAAGGAATTTAATTTAGTTGCTGAAGCCACTAGCCTGCAAGTCAGTCTGTTAGTTAGTTAGTCCTAGCTGGCATTGTAACTAAGATTGGTTAAAAATACTTGTATATTGAACTGAAAATAGATATGGAAAAACCTTTGTTTCTCTTTATCTCTCTGTGTGCATCTGTCTTCTTCTTCAAGCTTCCTATGGATTCTATCTTGGTATCAAAGCCATCTTCAAAGACAAATGTCTGATCTGATGGCAAACACAGCTTCTACTAATTCATATTCATCTTCTACCTGTTCATCTATACCTTCAACTACAGTTTCTTTTTCATCACATTCACCTATATACTTGCTCTCTAATATCTGCAATCTTATTTCACTTTCGCTTGATTCTTCCAATTATGTCTCTTGGAAATTTCAAATCTCAACTCCGTTACGAGCTCATTCTTTATTTGGTTTTCTTGATGGATCATTTCCTTGTCCGTCCAAATATGTACTTGATGAATTTGGAGCTGTCACTACAGAGATCAATCCACAATATCAACAGTGGATTATTCAAGATCAAGCTCTTATGACTCTTGTTAATGCCACACTTTCTTCCTCTGCTATTGCACATGTTGTTGGCTACACTACATCTCAAGATGTATGGGTTTGCACTGGAAAGAAGATTTTCATCTCAATCCAGAGCTAATATTCTACAGCTCAAGTCCCTACTTCAAACTATCACCAAAGGTTCAGATTCTATGGATGTCTACTTGCAGAAAATCAAAGAGGCTAGAGATAAGCTTCAAGCAGTTTCAGTTATAATTGAAGATGAGGATATACTGTTGTATACACTCAATGGTTTGCCACCTGAATACAGTGCCTTTCGAACATCAATTCTAACTAGATCTCAACCTCTTTCTATCGAGGATCTTTATTCTCTGTTGAAGGCGGAAGAAATTTTTGTTTTAGCATCTTCTAAATCATCCCCAAACTTTTTCAATCCATCAGCTATGGTTATTTCACAAGGCAAAATATATGATCCTAATTTTCCTCGTCCCAATTCTGGTTCAAGTAGAGGTTTTTCTGCTTACAGAGGTCGTAGATCTAATCGAGGAGGCAAAAACAATTATGGGAACATATCTCATTCTCAATAGTCTAGATCTGATTTTGTCTCACAGAAGCCTCAAATTTACTGTCAAATCTATGGACAATTTGCTCACGGTGTTGTTAACTGTTATCATCAAATGAACATTGCCTATCAAGCTCAGCCTTCACATTCTTCACCTTTCAATGCTATGGCTGCTTCTTCTGAATATCCTTCCTACAATTTTTAGCAACCACTCTTGCCTGCTATTTCTGACATCTCTTCTCAGTATTCTGCTATGACTGCATCTACAAACAGCTCCCTATCTCGTTTCTTCCGCACTAGAGCCCTAGACTCGTGCACAGCTGACTCCTCCTCCACCCTCGCATACTTGTTTATTCGAACTATTAGGTCCTTCATGTCCATTGGATCTTGCTTAGTCAAAAATCAGTACAGGTCAGTGTCTCGAGACAATCCTAGCCAAACTGTCGCTGCTGCCATGGCCTCCGAGCATGCATCATCCTCGTTAACCTCCTCCCAAAACTTGATTGCGCACTGCCAAAGGGTCTCTCCACCCCTCTGTCTAAGAGTTAGTAGAGTGTCGATATCTTTCAGCCTCTTGTTGCTTGTGATAAATCGAATGACAAAGAGCTCGGTCATCTGTTTCTAGGACCTGATACTCTCGGGGGCCAAGCTCTCATACCATTTTATAGCGGTGTCTCCCAAACTCATAGAGAATACTTGGCACAGTAATCTTTGATCGGTGTCATAGGCATCAGCTACTTGTACTATCATAAATGATCATCAGGATCCGTTCTCCCATCATAAACTTTGAAACCGGGAACGGTGAACTTTTTCGGCATCTTAATCTCCAGGATAGCCTGAACAAATGGGGAGACGATTTGCTCATCATCGGCGTCTTTATCCTCCTTCTAGTATAGTCTTCGGCGCTTGGCATCCAAGTGTATTTGGAGGTCCTCCCAGAGCCTTGTCTTTCTAGGCCCCTTGACAGTAGAGTCTATGTAGGATTCTGTCGCTGCGGCACCTCCTGAAAATCTGTGACGGAGATCTCCACGGGAAAGGTCTGATCTACATCTGCCCCCTTCGGAGCTTTTCTTGGGGGCACACCCTTCATAACTCTGAGGCCTGCGTTCCTTACCTAGGCGCTCGTGTAAGCTTCTCCCCGGGGCATCCAGCCTTGCAGCTCGGTAATCACCTCGGCGGATGCTTATGTCTTCATGCCTACTGCTTCACTAGCTGGCATTCTTCGACCGCTCGAAATCATCGAGTCGAGTCTGTACCTTGGCATTGTCCTTCTTGAGCTACTTTAAATGGTTTCCTATTTGTTTCTCCATCAACTTGACGATCTCATGAGCCAAAATGTCTTGCCCTCCAGGGCTTTGAGTTATCGACAAAGTTTGTTGCGAGGCATGCTAACCTCCATCTGACTGGCTTGAGGAATCTGATTTAGTGACTACTAGGAGCTGGCTAGCTTTTGTGTTTCTCACGCATAGATTGCTCCCCCTTCACCTTGGGATCACGTGTTCACCATGATAATATTGTTACGGGAAAAGCTAGTTCGTATTTCCCATTTCCCACAAACGGTGCCAAATTGCATAGGTGATTTCCTGCAATGAGCTGAGACAAAGATACGCTAGATAGTGAACCTAAAACAATCAAATGGGTTAGGAAAGGAGCTGGGTGAACACCTGACTAATCCCCTCAAAAGCTCAAGTTAGTCTGTATTAGAGACATTAGCATAGTGTATTTTTTTGGATTTGATTTGCATAGCTTTGTTCAACTTTATGAGGGCTATTTATACTTGAACCATTCATGATTAGGGGATCTGTGAGTCTCATATTAGCATTTAATGGCTTGCACTCATATCCAAGCATAATGAGTGCAATCCAATCAAATCTCCTCAAGAATAATCCCCTCGAGAGAGTGAATTGTGCTCAGGAACCTCCGAGCATTCGTTGTTCATCCCCTAATCGTTTAAGAACCTCTGTGCGGTGTTTGACTCCTACACCTGAGCGTTCACTACTCAGGAGTAAGCACCTCGGGGCTTGACAAAGGCAACGAGTCGGTGTAACAGCAATTAATGTCTTGTAATGATGACTATTTTTATAGGTCTTGTAGACATGAAGACTCATTAATGGCCTTGTCACAGTCACTCAAGTCATCATTAATGAGCTGTCATATCCTCTTTAATACTGGGCTTGTCAGGGTGCACTCAGCTCTTCCAGGTTATAACTCCTCGGCATCTTTCTCAGGCACCCTTTGCGATTCATAATGGCTATAACTGTCCATGTGTCAATTAATGGCTACTGAACCGCCTAAAGTCCCGTCAACATTGCCCCTTAAAACGGATTGCTTTCTTATGTGAGAGTTTATCTATTATGATCGATCTGTAGTGGCATGTGAGGTATATAGGTTACTTAAATTCAACGTTTATGAAATGTGTGGCATATGGGCCTTTGAGCTTGTACTTAATCCTGTGTGTGTGGTCCTGGTATCTTTATCTTTTGTATGAAAGTGAAAAAGTTTTGATGTCTTGGAGAAAAGTTATGTCATTTTGGCATTTTATTCCAACTAGATATGGTTATGCGGGAGCCACTCAGATTATGGGCCCCATTTATTTTGACCTGATTTTTGTATATAAATTTATGACCGTGGGAAAAACTAAAATAGTTTTGGTGGTCGAATGAATGCCATTTGGCCATGTAAATTAACGTAATGTATATTATTGGCTCATCTCAAAAGAACACTCCTCTCATTTATTTGACGTGCTATTTTAGGAAAAAATATTGTGTGTACCCTGGTACACTACATTAACAGTGTCACGAGGTGTAATCATCCACTAATAAGTAAATAAGTCTACAAGTGAGTCTCACTAAATTCATAACCACCCAACCATGTAATATACATAACTAAGTAATATTATGTTTATTAAGTTTTATATCTAGTTTTTTTTTATCTCAAGTGATATGACACAATTTTTATCATTGAATATTAACAGGGCCTACTTATTTGATGGTGAAAATTGTGTCATATTATTTGGAATGAAAATTTTGGTAAGAAATCTTGGTAAACACCACCACCATGATAGGAAGCGGGTCTCGTTTTATCCTTTATTGTTTTTTAATTAAATGGTTACATCTGGACGACCCTATCCTCTGCGCTGAGGTCAGGACGAATACCTGAAAACGATAAAAGGAAACAAGGTCAGCAAGTGAAATACCGAACCAAGGGAAGAAGTCAGATCAGACCACCTCATAAGGACTTACCCAAATTTTCAGGGGTTAACCAAACCCAGGGAACAAGGAGTGTCAATGGCGTCCTTCTGGTTAAACTCTCATTCATTTCTAGACACAAAGAAAAAAAGCTTCTTCTAGCCCTTATAGGAACTCAGGAGGTTGGAGATCAGAATTGGAGCTTTCACCCTTTTAGCAATGTAAAGGAAGCCATCAGAGGGAGAGAATTTAAAGTTAAAAATTTGCATGAGCAAAGGTATCTTAGGGACACCAAGCTCATTCTTCTTAAAGAAGACAAGGAGGCCCACCAAAAAGCCCCAAGAGTTGGTAGAAATTTAGGCTAGATAGACATTGAAGTGTTAGAGAACAGTCTTAAGAATGGGGTGTAAAGGAAACCTAAGGCCGTTCTCAAAGGAAGCAGCAAAGAAATAGACCTTCTTAGGTACAATAGTGTCATACCTAATGTCTACATGACCAATATTGCATACCCCTAGGGCAGCCAAACCTGGCAGAAAGAACACTTAGATAGGGAGGGGTGATCTCACTGAAACCTACGAGGTCTGAAGTTCGGGGAGTAGACTCAGCATCCCTAGTACTACCAGAGGTCCCAGCCCTGCCTTTCTTAGTCTTCCCTTTTCGGGATGTCTCAGACCTCAAGGCTCCAAGGACCAAAGAGAAAAATCTTAGGAGTAGTGTAAAGATCCAAGAAGAGTGGAAGAGAAGTCAAGGAACCTTGACCCTCAAGGAACCTTGACCCATAAACTAACAGAAATGGAAGGTCCAAAAATGGAATTACCACCTAGGGTAAGCAGGATCTAGGATGGTCTAGGAATTCTAGGAAGAAAATAAGAAAGGAAACAAGGTAGAGGACGTACCTAATCAAAGACGATCAATAATTGAAGACCTGAGATAGGTGTGAGGGATGAGTTGAGCCAACTTCTTTAAGACTTCAAAGATTTATTAGTGAAACCCTAAGTCACCAAGAGATTGAAGAAGATGAAACCACAAAGAAAGAGAAAGGGAAGAAATTTAAAGGAGGAATGTGGATGGAATTCGAAATAACTGTAAAAAGAGGTTTTCGCCTGCAAGATGTACTTAATAAGGAAAGCGTACGAACGGACATGTGGAACCAAGGGGTGAAGGACATGCATGAGAAATGAGGCAAAAATGATTGCACGTTTACAGTACCGTAACTGTCGAGAAACGTCTCATTGTGCGAATTTTGAGGTCGAACCAAGCTAACCTCGCTCACCCAGGTCAGAGGTCAATCCTAGCTCATGTAACTTACTTTAATATGGAATGGGGGGCACCTGATGATACCCTAAATATGCTCAAGGTTGAGCTTAGGTATTAAGCTCGGACCGTCTAAGCTCAGGTCACTCAATCCATCTTAGTTGGCCAGGGAACTTGAGGTCGAGACCTCCTCCTTAGCAACTACACCTCCGTAGGTATAGCACCGAAGACAGCTGGCTTCCACCCAAGCACCATACATAATGTAACGACCGTGCTTCTGGGCAAAGAAGTCGTAACCACCTCATCAATATCCATAACAGTCACGTGAAAGGTTCAACCGTTACAAGAAGAGGGCAAAGATCACGACAAGGATCATGCAAGGCCTCTAAAGACTATAAATACGAGGCATATCCCTCACAAAAAGAGACAAGCAACTTTACCCTAAACAGATAACTTGTGTAATCTTCCTTATCATCAATACTATATTCAGGAGCAAAATAATCCCTTCAGAGTGGATTAGCCGAACTCCCGAGCTGGTGAATCATTATAAACTTTGTGTGCAATCCCCCTTTCCCTTGTTCAAATTCTTAAGAGCCTAGGAGCTCCAACTAAGCTATTCAGTGACATTTTATTCGCTAACTATCATTAGCTCTGCTCATTTGTGTGACATTCATCATCAGTTTCCTTGTTTAATTTGGACTTTGTTATTACAAATAGCCAACTATGTAATCTAAGGGGGCTTTTAATAAATTAATAAAATTGAGAGAGTTTTCTCTTTTCTCAAATTCATCTAGTATTCCTAGAAATCAATGATTAATTGATGCATCTAGAAGTGGTATTTTGAGTAAAACAACAGGCCTAGAGTATCAAAGTTAGAGAGAAATTCTAAACTGGCATTTATATGCAAATCAACGATTTAATTTCATTATGTTTCTGAACCCCTTTTTTGTTCATTATATTCATGTGTTTACACATTTTCCTGCATCACAACTCTTCAATGGTTCCTGAAAAGTTGCATCAAATGTGATATCTATTTTTCGAGGAATCATTGCATCAAAGAGAGAGTGGAACTTGCACATCAGATCAACTCAATCTCCTGGACCAGATGAGGGTCGAATCCACCCATGTGGCACATGCTCTTACTTTTATATCTTGTGGTCTCTAATGTTTATTTGGTTGGATAGATTAAAAAAAATTGGAGATTTTTTTTTATATTTGGCATGGATGATAAATTAATATTTTCTCATTATATCCTTATATAAAATTAATTTATCTATCATACTGAAACATGTATATTAATTAAGGAGTAAAAAAAGTAAAAAAATCTATGTTTTCACATGCAGACTTGTCTTATGTTCCACTTGTTGAGTCTGTTAAGGTTTTGAATTGGTCTTCTTTTTGTTTGTTATTTTCTGTTAATAACAACCCTGATTGTTATGGTACAGTGGCTAGGTTTGATTTATTTAGCAGTCTGTTTGCACATTCTTAGGATACTTTAAACGTGTATTGTTATTCCTTATCTTTCAGTGTAAATGGCTGATTATAAAGCCA
The DNA here is from genome assembly GCA_023539305.1 of Ilex asprella. Classification (NCBI taxonomy): domain Eukaryota; kingdom Viridiplantae; phylum Streptophyta; class Magnoliopsida; order Aquifoliales; family Aquifoliaceae; genus Ilex; species Ilex asprella. The sequence continues at coordinate 39,731,630 of CM042184.1, read as the reverse complement.
GTAGCTTTCAATTGAATAAGTGACATTCCTTCAGCAGCTTTGTTAGTGAAATACTTTTGATAATTTGTATCATAGCACCGAAAGGGGCCTGATTAGGAGTGTGTTAAAAAGCTCAGAGTGAAACAGAAGAGTTTGAGAAAGAATCTCTAAGAGAAAACACAAGAGATGGAGAGGGAGAGAAACACAGAGTGATTGTGTGAAGTCAAAGATGTCTACCTTAGAGCAGTTTATGCAAGCTTCAATTCTGAGATTCGATGGACACTATGATCACTGGTCCATGATGATGGAGAACTTCTTGGGAAACAAGGAAATGTGGAGTTTGGTAGAGGAATGAGTTCCAGTAGTAATACAGGGACCAGCTGCAAGTGAGGGACAGTAGAAGACCATAGAAGAAACCAGGCTCAAGGATCTGAAAGTCAAGAATTTCTTGTTCCAAGCAATTGACTGAGAGATCATAGAGACAATTCTTGATAAAGGAACATCAAAAGCAATCTGGGATTCGATGAGACAGAAATATCAGGGTTTGACAAAAGTAAGAAGGGCACAGTTGCAAGCATTGAGAAGAGAGTTTGAATTGCTAGCCACGAAGGAAGGAGAGAATGTGGACAGCTACATCTCTCGAACCCTAACCGTGGTGAACAAGATGAAGGTCCACGGATAGCAGATGCAACAGAGTGTCGTGGTTGGTAAAATTCTAAGATCAATGACTCCTAAATTCAATTATATTGTGTGCTCAATAGAGGAGTCGAATGATCTAGACACCATGAGTATTGATGAACTTCACGGCAGCCTTCTAGTTCATGAGCAGAGAATGCAGGGATATAAAGAAGAGGAACAAGCTATAAAGGTTGCCTATGATGACTGGACAGCAAGAGGAAGGGGCAGAGGTGCATTTAGGGGCATTCGAGACAAAGGAAGAGGAAGGAATAGACAACAATTCAATAAGGAGCTGGTTGAATGCTATAAGTCCCACAAATTGGGGCATTTTCAGTATGAGTGCCCCGAATGCGTGAAAGGAGCAAACTATGCAGAACTTGATGAGGAGGAAGAAATGTTTCTCATGTCGTATAAACTACATCATGCAAAAAGAGACGAGGTATGGTTTTTAGACTCTGGTTGTAGCAATCATATGACTGGTAGCAAAATGTGGTTTATAAGTTTGCATGAAGGGTTTAGACAGTCTGTTAAACTAGGGAATAACTCTAGGATGATGGTGATGGGTAGAGGAAATGTTAAGATGGAAGTAGAGGGTATGAAACAAGTTATTACTCATGTGTATAACATTCCAGAGTTGAAAAATAATTTGCTAAGTATAGGACAATTACAGGAGAAGGGATTAGCAATACTTACACAAAATGATATGTGCAAATTGTTTCATCCCACTAGAGGTCTAATTATGAGAAGTGAAATGTCTGCGAATAGAATGTTTTTACTATTGACTTCTATTGCTTCTAGAGAACCTGCTTGCTTCAAAACAGTCATAGGAGATGAGACACACTTGTGGCACTGCCGATTTGGTCACCTGAGTTACAAGGGCTTGTGAACCTTACACTATAAGAAAATGGTGAAAGGTTTACCGCTTTTGAAGGCTCCAACAAAGCTATGTGAAGACTGTTTGAAGGGAAAACGACACAGGGATTCCTTTCCTAAACAAAGTCAGTGGAGAGCTACTCAAAGGTTGCAAATGGTACATGTAGATATTTGTGGTCCGGTGACTCCGAAATCAAATAGTAGAAAGAAGTATTTAATCACCTTCATCGATGACCTCACAAGAAAAACATGGGTGTTCTTCTTATCAAAAAAGTCAGAGGCCCTATCCACATTCAAGAAGTTCTAGAGCTTAGTAGAGAGGGAGGTTGGTGAAAGCATTTGCTGCCTAAGAACAGATAGAGGCGAAGAATTTACCTCAGAAAGATTTAATGAATTTTGCAGCACCAATGGGATAAGCATGCAGCTCACAGCTGTGTACACACCGAAGCAAAACGGCGTTACAGAACGGAAGAACAGAGCTATTATGAACCTGGTAAGAAGCATGCTGATTGAGAAGGAGGTTGTAAAAGAATTTTGGCCAGAAGCAGTTAACTGGACAGTGCACTTGTTGAATCGTATTCCTACTCTCGCAGTAAGGGATCAAACTCTAGAAGAAGTTTGAAGCGGTCATAAGCTGTCAGTGGAACACTTCAAAGTTTTTGGGTGCATTGGATATGTGCATATTTCTAACTAGAAGAGGACAAAGTTGGATGACAAGAGCATAAAGTGCGTGCATTTGGGACTGAGTAGTGAATCAAAAGCCTATAGAATGTATAATCCAGCCACTAAGAAGATTGTTGTAAGCAGAGATGTTGTCTTTGCCGAGAATGAAAGCTGGGAATGAAACAAGAATGGAGCAAAGGCAAGAGATGGTGTACTGGATTAGGGTGACAATGAGGACAGCGAAACTGATGAAAAAGCTGGTGAAGCCGAAGCTGATGCAACTGAAGATAATGGAGGCACACAAAGTTCTTCAAATGAGGTAAATACTTCAAGTTCAAGTGAGTCACAAGGAAGAATTCGTAGACAGCTAGGGTAGATGAGAGATTATGTAACAGGAGAAGGACTTTCAGAAGATGAGGAGATCCAAAGTATGGTCATGTACACTAAAGTTGGGGATCCAAGTACATATGAAGAAGCGATAGGGTGTTCTAAATGGAGGAAAGCCATGGAATGTGAGATACAAGCCATAGAAAGGAACGAAACCTGGAGCTTAACTACTCTACCTGCAGGTGCAAGAGCCATAGGAGTAAAATGGATTTACAAGGCCCGGCTGGTTGCATTAGGATATGCGCAGAAACATGGCATTGACTATACAGAGGTGTTTGCTCTTGTTGCAAGATGGGACACAATTCGAATGATTCTAGCTTTAGCAGCTCTAAACAGTTGATATGTATATCAAGTGGATGTGAAAAGTGCTTTTCTGCATGGTGAGTTGGGGGAGGATGTCTACATCGAGCAACCTCAAGGATATGTAAAGAAAGGAGAAGAAGAGAAAGTACTCAAGCTTCAAAAGGCTTTATACGGCTTGAAACAAGCCCTACGGGCCTGGTACTGCAGAATAGAAGCTTACTTTCTCAAAGAAGGCTTCGAGAAATGCCCAAGTGAACACACCATGTTCACTAAGTCTAAAGAAAGAGGAAAGTTACTGATTGTGAGTATCTATGTCGACGATCTAATATTTACAGGTAATGATGGCATGATGTTTGATGAATTCAAATTGTAGATGAAAAAAGAGTTTCATATGACAGATTTGGGGAGGATGAAGTAGGTGTCGAAGTGGTTCAAAGTGATGAAGGCATTTACATTATTCAAAGTGATGAAAAATGAGTTCCCAGGTGTCGAAGTGGTTCAAAGTGATGAAGGCATTTACATTAGTCAAATAAAATATGCGCAGGAGGTGTTACAGAAGTTTGGAATGGAGATTAGCAATGCTACAAAGAATCCTATGGTCCCAGGTTTCAAGCTAACAAAAGATGAAGGGGCAACAAAATTCGACACCACTCAGTATAAGCAAGTGATTGGAAGCTTAATGTACTTAACTGTTTCTAGACCTGATTTAATGTATGTGATGAGTTTGGTGAGTAGATACATGGAGAAGCCCACTGAGTTGCATATCGTGGCGGTGAAAAGGATCTTGAGGTATTTAAAGGCTACCACAAAATTGGGAATTTGTTACAAGAAAGGAGGAGGAGTTGTTGCTTATTCAGACAGTGACTATGTTGGTGACTTAGATGATAGAAGAAGCACTTCAGGCTATGTGTTTATGATAAGTTCTGGAGCAGTGTCATGGAGTTCCAAACAACAAGCAGTGGTTACACTTTCAACTACAGAAGCTGAATTTATCTCAGCTGCATTGTGTGCTTGTCAAGCAGTATGGATGCAAAGAGTTCTCAAACATCTCGGCTGGAATCAAAGTAAGTGCAGTGTTATTTATTGTGACAATTGCTCTACAATTAAGCTTTCCAAAAATCCTGTCATGCACGAGAGGAGCAAACATATAGCAGTCAGATACCATTTCCTTTGTGATCTTTCAAAGGATGGTGTGGTGGAGCTAAAATATTGCAGTTCTCAAGAACAAATCGCAGATATCATGATCAAGCCACTGAAGCTTGATGCGTTTGTGAAACTGAGGGAACAACTTGGAGTTTGTGAGGTACCAAAGAAGTAATGGTTGCAATGAGCAACTCAGTTTAAGGGAGGAAATGATGAGTCTGTTAAGGTTTTGAATTAGTCTTCTATTTATTTGTTATTTTCTGTTAATAACTGCCCAGCTTGTTAGGGTGTAGTGGCTAGGTTTGATTTATTCAATAGCCTGTTTGCACATTCTTAGGATACCTTGAACGTGTATTGTTATTCCTTATCTTTCAGTGTAAATGGCTGATTATAAAGCTAGTAGGTTTCAATTGAATAAGTGACATTCCTTTAGCAGCTTTGTGAGTGAAATACTTTTGAGCTTTAACACTTGTTAGCTCAATTTTTAAGATTTAGATTTTGGTGGACTAAATGTGCTCAATGTTATATGGATGTTTTTACACCTTCTCTCAAGGTTGGATTGTCTACGTACGTCCATCAAACTTCAATAAAGTTGAAATTGATCGAATTCTTTCTACGGTGACGATGTACATTGCATGTTTGAAAAATTGATGAAATATGGATGGAGTATCATGCCACACGTCAGCAATGTCGGGGCCGGAGGGCAAACCCATAAATTTATATAAGAAAGAGCTGCAAGTAGTGCTTCGCTAGGTTTCCAAAGGTCGCTGGTCGGCAGAAGGTTGCCACAAGTAAGTCAATTTGAGAGACCAAATGCAGTTTTCCGTGCACCGGACATTTAGATTACCACATCAGTCTGTTGCATGATACCGTGGAGGCCTTTTAGCACCGCTAGCTATGAGTCAGTCGGTTAGTCCCTCCCAAGAGTCCCATTGAATGGAATTTTTTTATTTTTTTTAAACAGACACGATGTTTTATTCATTTCTTTACTTTCCTACCCCCGACGTTTTTCTAGTGCGAAGCAAAAAAGTGTGATGTGGACCATGCTGTAAAAGGAACAAAAATAATACAGTATTGAAGTATTCTCACTATTTTATTATATGGGAAGAATCACTTTGTGGAAGTTAGTTCCTTTGTATTTTGAGTCAAACAAGTTTGTCTATCAAGATTATGTTGTCTTCACAAAAGCAACTCCAAGTCTCATTGCGTATGTCATATGGATATGGTTGTTGATACCATACTGCTTTTCCTGGATGTTTCTCTCTCTCTCCTAGACCTTACCCACCCAGAGCACATGGATCTTGCCTCTTCATCCTCCAACATACCTCAAGATTCAAAGACTCCATGGCATCTTCGCCCATCCTCCAAACCTAATCTCATCCATTGCAGTTTTAATGAAACCAAGTGGTTTTCGACTCAAATACAATTATTGTATTGATCCTACTTCGCTGGCTTGTCTAACCACCTTCAATATGGACCACATTATTACCTGTCGATTGTCGTATATGCTAGGTACGGAAGATCACAGGCGCATGGTACGAGTTCATACTATATCTTGTCTTGATCAGCACATAGGTGCACAAATAAAAAATATGGAGCACCAACAGTTCTATTATTTGATTATGGTGCACAATTTATAGTATATATGGTGGTTTTTACAATTGAGAACTGTCTATGATCATGGCTAATAAGTCATGTTTGTAATCATTAGTAAATTTTCACTATTGTTTGGACTTTTGAGTATTAATCACGAAAATCGTATAGTGGAGTTATATTGTCAAGTAGGGTAGCATGTGGCTCCATTATTGCAATGTTGATAATTATATGGTGGATGTGTAGGGAGAAGTGAAAATAAACGTAGAATACAATACAGAAAGAAGGAAACTCGCTTTCTGGGTGTTAAAAGTTTGAGTAATACTATTTGCACCTAAAATATTGACCTAATTTATTGACATAATGATGTGACTGTAGTAGAAACATTGAATCAACAATAAATTTCAATGCTTAATGGCCCCCACAACCAATCTAAATATCTGAATTAGGTCAGTAAATTAGGTCTTAATAGCATTGCTCTAAAAGTTTTAGATTATTTGTTGATCCTGGGAGAAAAGCAATAAATGTAAGTTAGTTAAATTACTCACCCAACATCAATAGAGAACGCTCAACAGAGCTTCACAAGAAAGTCTAGAAACCCCACATTACCACAGCGGGAGTGTTTCGACTAGTTGATATGCCCCCATCTCCTCCTTGCGTCAGTGTAACACCAGTACTTACAACTGTTTTCAATACAATAATGCGCGGTTAACAACGCGTAAAAGCCCTCCCTTTCTACATTTCTCGGTCAACATCGCTCAGTTCAGTCTTGATTTCAAGCAATAAACATGTGTATATTTTGATGAAGTGATTAACAGCTTAGTGAAAGCTAAGTTGAAACTGCAAAATTTTTGGTCAAGGTCCAGCATTTCAATCATTTACTTTCAGCCATGGGTAAGGTTAGTACGATACAAAAAATTATAACTTTTTTAGGATGGGTTATAATTGTTTGGGATCAAAGTTACAACACACAAAAGTTAAGATTAATCTAAAAATTATAGAAACGATCTTTAAAAATATATAATTTTAGGGTAAGTTACATAATTATAGAGGTCAGTTATATTTTTTTGGAATGTTTAATGTTAGAATTAGGACTATTAATCAAATTGAGTTACTCGAGTTTTACTTGAGTTCTGTTTGGGTTCAGCTCGTTCAAGCTCGGCTCGTTTTCTAAACGAGCTGAAACTTGAACAAGTTTTTATGCTTGTTTAGAAAACAAGTCTAACAAGCTCGGCTCAAACTCGACAGACTCGACTCGTTTATGTGCAAATACTCGAGCTCGGTTCGGATTCGACTCGTTCAGGCTCAGCTCGCTTCCTAAACGAACCGAACTCGAACAATTTTTTAAGCTCGATTAAAAATCAAGTTTGGCCCGAACTCGTTCGACTAACAGAGTTATGATCAGTTCCAAACATCCCAACAAAATATAATTTCACCCAAAAATTTATATTTTGCGGTACCATAAAACAATTTCATAATGTAGACTTATCCTTATGCCATTACCTGAATAAAGGACTAATAAATGTGTTGATTGTCTCTCTCCTTGGGCAATGACACAGCTAATAATATTGTAATCAATGTGCCCAAATACAAAATGTGGCTGTAAAAAAATAATTTGGCGAAGTTTCCTTCAAACTTCGAAGAAACCAAGCCCTCATTACATCCAGGATTAGGACAAAAATAGAGTGTGGCCGGAACATGCAAGATGTCTCTTATTAAGAACATGCATTACAAAATTAGAGTTATTCATACATAAGTAATGTTATGTTTATCGAATTTTTTATCTCAGGTGATGTGATATAATTTGTATCATTAAATATTAACAAGATCTGTTTATTTGATAATAAAAATTATGTCACATCACTTAAAATGAAAAACTTAATAAAAAAATCCCGGTCAGCATAGCAGTGCTGTTCATACATACTGTGCATAATTTTATCCAATATATTTTTTTCAATCAATCAAGTTTAAGTAACTCTGGTAATAGATAGTGTTGTGTTGATTGAGTTAATGTTGCATTAGAAATTATTTAACTTAAACACTATCTATTTATAATATTATGTGTTTCGTATTATGTTGTGTATGTTTATGTCATTTATAGCTATGTATATATCAACTCATTTATTTAACTATTAGTAGTACTTCGTGATTAAAGTCGTTGTACACTAAATTTTGATATTATATGTGTATTAGAGTCTGTATATAATGTGTGTGTTGTATATGTGCAGTTGTATGTTGTGGAGTGTATGTATCAGATTTGTGAAAATTAGGGAGAAAGTGTCGGTGTCTGAAATTTAAGAGAAAAAAAATATAATCTTATAAGTTCAAAATTTTAGTTAATTTATTATATAGATTTTACCCTGAAAATTTGGTTATGATCCAAATTTATTAAAACCGGAGATATGCTAAAAAAAATTATTTCTAATTAACGAATCATATAATTAAATAAAAATATTATAATGGTCTCTGGTAAAAAAAAAAAAAGAAATACTATGTATCTCAAATCTCCAACACAAATCTCTATCCCAAATGAAAGGAGACCATTGGATGAATAGGTTCCATTAATTTTTTTAAATAAGACCCACTGATCTAATAATTTTCTTTGATTTAAAATAGAGATTTGAGTTGAGAATTTAAAATACATCACATTGTTCAAAAAATTAACCAGACATGTTACTGGCCAACACTAAGTTTAATAAATGACTCCTTTGTGTAATCATTTATTTGTGTTCTCACTTGTGTCTAGGAGGAAGGAGAGAGGATGGAGACGGGATTGTACGGATTGACCTGACATTGTTCTTTTACATAACTTTATTGGAGATTGCAATTAGACGTTACAGATTAAGAGAGAGAGAGAGAGGAGGGCGGCGGGAATGGGTGTGG
>CM042184.1:39693294-39710283 GCA_023539305.1 Ilex asprella | reverse complement strand
ATAGCACAGAGATGTATATATGTGTATATATATATATATATATATATATCCATCGGGCATTAGGAACAATCTTTGTATTATTGTTTTTATTTTTTATACCAACGCAGATCAAAAACATGTGAGGTCTAAACGGATAAGTGTTTATTAGATTTTTTTATTTTTATTAATATTCTAAATTTTAATTTAAAATTTATTATTTTTATTTTTTGAGATTCAAAAGTACTAAGTAATTTTATTTATCTGAATTATATGAATATAATTTTTTAATGGGTAAATTACATCCACATCCTTCAAGTTTGATTAAATAACAACTATACCCCTTCTTGTTTGAGAAATAACACTGCTCTCTCATGTGCTTTAGTTGTTTATAACAGATTTTTCCACTTTTAGAGAACAATCAGGGAAACACCAAGAACTTAATGATGCAAGCAATTTATATTTTTTAAAATGCCAATATTACCCTTAGATATATTACAGAAAATCTCTCTCTCTCTCTCCACAAAACCACACAAACAGACACAGTCGAACCAACCCACACCACCCCCACACTTCGACAGAAAACCACCCCAACCCACACCGCTGTTGGAGCCCCAAAAAATTCACCGCCATTGACACCCTAGCCCAACGCATAACACCACCATTCATTCCTCTCCATACCCAACCCCTTTGGAACCCTCCATAAAAACCACAGTCAAACCAGCCCCATACTCCGCAGGAAAACCCTCCAACCCACACCGCTATTGGAGAACCTAAAACCCATTGCCATCGGAACCCCAGCCCAACGCATAACACCACCATTCACCTCTCCCCACACCAAACCCCCTTGAAACCCGTCTTGTAGAACCCAGACCCATGAACCAGAAACCCAGCCATGGGTGTATGGTGGTGGTTGTGGACCTTGTGGTGCAGCAGTGGCGATGGTGTAGGGGCCACTGCCTGTGTGATGGCGCGATGGTGGTTGCCGAGGTGGGCACAACAATGGCTTTGATGTTACGGTGGCTTTTGGGGGGGGGTGTATGGTATGGTCTATGCAAAAGCACTCGGAATTTTGGATGACGGTTGCGAAGAAAATGGTTTAAAAATAAAAAAAATTATTTTTTTTCAAAATATTATTTAAAACTCATCCAAATTAATTAGGAATTTTATTGAGCGAGTATTATGAATATCTTACAGTTCAATTAGGAGGGCATTATAGTCATTTTAGAGTTTTCATTATTCATAAAGGATCGACGTCATTGACAAGGGACAACAATGTTATTTTCCAAACAAGAGGGCGTCTAGTTGTTATTTAATTAAACCTTAGGGGAGATGAATCTAATTTATCCTTTTTGAATTTTTTTTTGATCAAAATCCTTTTTGAATTGATAGTATGACATTTGTATTTCAAAACAAGAAAATTTATGTAGGTGTAAATAATTAACTCAAACAAATTAAGAGATAGAAAAGTAATATTGAAAGCAAGAGAGGAATAGAGAGATATATTTCATTCGGCGTATCTTTCATTCAAAATTTTAATGCCTATTTATAGGCAAAACACATAGCATTCTTGCAATTTCGGTTGAAAGATGGAGGACTCCCATACCCATTAAATGTGGTAACTATTTGTGCATTGTATAGTCATGTTCAAATGCTATTTGCTACTATTTATGTATAGTAGTTATCCAAATTAATTGTATTTACAACACTCCCCCTTGGATGACTATTTATATAATATTATGGTCAAAATCTAATTTTGATAAAATCGTTGGGATCCTAAGTAGTGCCTCATTAAAAAACCTTATTAAGTAAACTCAGTGGAAAAAATCTTAGTGAAGAGAAAAAGAGTATAGGGCTCCCCTCTGTTGAAGGCATCCATTCAAAAAGATGATTGTTCAACTTGATGGATCTTTGAGACATCGCATTCCGATTTGGTTCATTAATTTCTACAATGCAGTTAGTGGGACTACTTTAGTGAAAAAATCTGCCAAATTTTTAGTCAAACGAATTTGTTAAACATTAATATCACCATTCTTCTCCAACTCGTGCGTGTAAAAGAATTTTGGTGATATGTATTTTGTTCTGTCGCCTTTGATATGTCCTTCCTTGTGCTGTGTCATACAAACTATATTTTCCTCGTATAATTTAGTTGGGATGCCTTTGATTGAAGATTGACCATTTTGCTCTTGAATATGTTGGACCATTGATGTTAACCAAATACATTCTCGACTTGTTTCATGGATGGCAAGTATTTCAGAGTGATTGGATGATGTAATAACCATTGTTTGCTTAACCGATTTTTATGATATAGTTGTACCACCATAAGTAAACACATATCCAGTTTGTAATCGAGCCTTGTGTGGATCAGAAAGATAACCGACATCTGCATATCCAACTAACTGTGGACTTTGGTCATTCGTGTAGAATGACCCTATGTCCACTGTCCCACGGAGATATCGCATCATAATACATGCTTAATCTCATTCCAATGCATTTGAGTTGGTGTTGAGTTATACCTTGACAGTAAGTTAACTACAAATGATATGTCTGTCCTCGTACAATTTGTTAAATACATTAATGCACCAACTGAATTGAGATATAGTACTTTTGGACCAAAAAAAGTGTTTCACCTTCTTCTTTAAGGCGTAATGGATCTTTCTTTATATGGAATGATTTGATGATCATTGGTTAACTCAATAAATGTGATTTGTACATGTAGAATTATTTTAAGATTTTTTTTGTGTATGTTAATTGATGCACAAAAACTCAATTGGATAAATGTTTAATTTGTAAGCCAAGACAAAATTTTGTTTATCCAATATCTTTGATCTTAAACTCACTTTTTAAATAGCTGGCGGCTTTTGTGAGTTCTTCTAGAGTGCCTACTAGATTTAAATCATCAACATATACAATAATAATAGAAAATCCACAGTTAGATCTTTTAATAAAAAAAACAAGTCCATATGAATTCTTAATGATCCTACGCATCATTATTGATCATGGATGACCAAGACAATCATGACAAAGCATAAAATTCTTTGGATCAAAGCACTTGTGGTGCATTTCAACATTTGATTCTACAAATTTTATTCTAGTATAATACAATCCAAAAGAGAGAGTACGAAATTTTTCTAGTACATGCTTCTGACATGATACAATAGATATGATGTATAAACACTCTATGTCACCCATATTCATCATTTTAATGTGCTATCCATTACGACTTATGTCTTTAAAACTCAATAGTTTTTTTTGGATCTACTAGAATATAATGCATTTTTAATAAGGAGATTAGTTCCTTAGGGTAGTATCATATTTGCTCTACCAGAGCCTTCAATCAAGTCTACAAGACCTGATATTGTATTGGCTTTAGATAATGCTAGTTCAGAGAAATACTTTTTATTACGAAGGATAGTGTGAGTTGTAGCACTATCCGCTAAGCATATATCTTCATCTTTCACATTGGAGTAACCAATGAATTACCGGGATTCATGTCTCTATATGAAAAACACACATGATTTTATTAATAAATAATAAACATATATTTGAATATTAAATAACACATAAAGACAGTACACTCAAATTATTTGTAAAAAATAAAAGATAACATTCTTAATCTACATTCTCCATTTCATTTTCGCTTGAGTTCATAAAAAAAATAAAAAAAACATCCAGATTAGCAAAATAGGATGAATAATCGATCAAGGCGGTGTCAAATGTTCTCTCACCAAAATTTGTCTCTATCAATTTTTTTTTCTCCTTTGAATATTTGATGGAGATCTACCAAGTGTTTCGGCGTACGACTGGAACACGACTAGTGTCATTTCATTTCATAACTATAACAACTATCTTCAGTCCTCTTGTAGAATTTGTTAGGTAAACCCTTATCTTTCTTTTCTTTGTTCTGGTTGTTTCATTTCTGGTGGTGTGGATAGTTGTTCTAGTTCTAGTGGATGGACGAGATTGTCAGTTACCTCAAGACCAAAGACCTGCCCAAAAACAAAAAGGAAGTGCATAAGGTACGGCTCAAATCAGCTAGATCCTGGTTATCGTCAAAATAAGAGCTTTACCGACATTCATTCTCAGGTCCGTACCTAAGGTGCGTATATCACGACCTGATCTAGGATTTCTTGTTTGAAATCTATGAGGGGAGTTGCAGGGCACACACAGGGGGAAGGTAACTAGCCCACCGAGCAGTTTTCCAAGGATATTGGTGGACATACATGCAAAAATATACACAACAGTTTGTTAGGCGCTGCGAGAAATGTTAGGTTTTTCCCCAATTCCAACGCAACCCATATAAGATTTACTCCCACTAACAAGCCTTGGCCATTCATTTAGTGGGGGCTTGACTTAGTTGGTCTATTACCTCGAGTTCCTGGGAACAAACGGTTCCTATTAGTTGCAACCGATTACTTCACGAAATGGGTGGAAACGGAAACTTTGGCCAACATAAGGGATACAGATACCAAAACATTTGTGTAGAAGAAAATCATCACAAGGTATGGCATACCAGCTATCATTATATCTGATAATGGGACCCATCATCACAAGGTATGGCAAATTTTTTTGTCAACAGTATAGATTTCAGAATCGCTACTCCACGCCAGCCTACTCGCAGAGTAACGAGCAGACAAAAATCTCGAACAAAACTATCCCTGATTGAATCAAAAAGATGTTAGATAAACCAAAAGAAAGATGGGTAGAAGAGTTGCTTAGCGTGTTATGGACGTACCGAATTACACCACGACGTGGAACAAGGGAAACTTCATTCGCATTTTCTTATGGCATGGAAGTCGTGATACCCTTGGAAATTGGGTTGCCTATGCTCACAGTTGACTTAGCAATGAATGGGAGTAACGACATCGCCATTAGTCGAGAATTAGATCTACTTGATGAAACGAGGGAGGCGGCGATAGGTCGTATAACTGCTTATCAACAACAAATAACTCGAGCCTACAATAAGAGAGTTCATCACCATGCTTTTGTCCTCGAGGACTTGGTGCTTAGATGCATCATGGGGACCACCAAGGATTCAACGAATGGGAAGCTAGGTGCTAACTAGGAGGGGCCCTACAAGGTAACCCGAGTGGGAGAAAATGGATCCTACAAACTCAAGACTATGGACCAGAGGCGAGTACCCCGACCCTGGACCAGAGGTGGGTGCCCCCTATAAGACCGTACCTTTAGAAAAAAGGAGTACATTTGTTAAGAATATTTCTCTTTGCACTTTAAAAGCATTTTTTATAACAATTCATTATGGATTTGTCAAATTCTGAGTTTATTGAACCCATCCTACTACCAAGGCAGGGAGGTAAGAATCCTAATAGAGGTAGAAGCCTAAATTGGGCGTAGCCACCTAATCAGATCCAGGCCTAAAGGTAGGCATGACGATGTAAACTAAATGGGTAATGATCTGAGTCCGATTAGATCAACGGGTCAGTGCGTGCACAGAAACAAACTCTTCGAAGACAATCCCAAGAGGACCAAGTCTTCTTAGAGAAATTTCCAAGTATTAAAAGTCCCCAGCTAAGTTCTGGGACCAAACTCTTTGAAGAAAGGCTGAACAAAGGGCCATAACTTCTTAGAATATAATTTTTTTTCTAAGTGTTAAAAGTCCCTAGCTAAGTACTTAGGACCAACTCTTTGAAGAAGGGCCGAGCAAAGTCCATAAATTCTTAGAGTATAAATTTTTTTATTTCTAAGTATCAAAAGTCCCTAGCTAAATGCAAAGGACTGAATTATTTGTAGAGAAGTCAAGAAAAAGGCTAGAAGTTCATCCATGACATCTAAAAAGTTCCTAGCTAAGCACAAAGAGACAAACCAAAAATTATTTCATAGGTACATGGAAAGGAAGGAGAATACACAAATTTTTTTCATATGTAATTGCAGTACAAAAAGTTCTTTCTTAGAAAGAAACAGGTGGCCCAGAAGAACTCGAGGTAGAGTAGCGGGAGAAGAGCTCGGAAGGAGGCACATCTGCAACTTTTAGAGCAGCAACCCAACCTTTTATAAAATATGCATTTTCCACTGAAGGAATCTGCGAGGCCAGATCATTCTCCGCCTTCTTCATGCCTTGTTCAAAGGCATATCCTCTAGGTCCTTGGCTTCAGCCTTGAATCTCTCAAATTCTTCCAAAAGGGTGGAATGTTCAAGTTGGGTTTGGGAAAGCTCTACATTGATCACACTCTCCGAAGTCTTCAAATCCTCCACCTCAGTTGCAAGCTTCTTGTTCTCCTCAGTCAGACTTAACATTTAAGCCTGGAGAACAAGCATTTCCTTGCAAAGCTTGACATACTCTTCATCAGTGGATTTCTTTCTTCGCCAATGCACATATGTGGTTGTGAACCGCCTCCTTCAAAGCCTTATCCTTCCTGGAAATCCTCACCCCTTACCTCGTGAACTTTTTGGAGACCTTGCAATTCACAAAGAAGAGGGAAACAAATGAAGAACAGAAAAAAAATCATCTTTCTAAAAAAAAAAGAAGGAATAAGAAAGAAAGACAAGACGAGAACCATTTGCTGGATGGCTTGCCAAGAGATCTTATCATTAGACATCGCCTCATTTGTAGCTATGTCTCGAGGCAGGATAACTCCCTTGGCTATCCCCACTACAATATTCACATCCTCTGCATCTGAGTCCCGAACAATTATTTCCTTTCCTTTCACTATAAGGATAGGATGGAAAGGGGGGATTTGTCATTCAATAGGAACTTCAGAGGACGATTTGGTAGTTCTTCTCTTTTTTGCCACACTCTCCTCGGCTTGCACCTCCATACCAAGTGACCGAGGAGAAGAAACAATAGCAAAGTCAGTAGGAACCACCTCAAGAGTAGGAACGGGTAGAAGAATCAAAGCGTCACGAATGACTTAGGTCTCAATGGGTTCAGAGGCATCATCCAAAAGGACACCTTGCTCAGTCTCTAGAGTAGATAGACAAATAATGTTGTCAGGTATCTGAGTAGCCATAGCAGAAAGGGCGGGTTCGGCACGATCACCCGAAGAAAGAATACTTAAAAATTCTTCATCAATCTATTCCTTCTAGATAAAGGGGCAACATATTTTTATGGAGGACAAATGGTAGCAACCATTTGAGCTTGCAAGGCATTTAGGTTCTTGGCAAGCGTGACATTGGCTAGCTCAGGGACTGTGATGAAATAATGATAGATAGGATTACATCCCAGAAGGACGTGGGCAGCTCGACAGAACAAGTTATCATTGTACGACCACACTTTCTTCAGATCGTCCGTCTTCAAAGAACGCTTAAGAAATTTTCCTTTGACAGTTTCACCTGAAGAAAAAGCAGGCGATTAAGAAGAATCAATTTGCAGCCCAACAGTTTATTAAAAAAAGAAGAGGAAAATGAGGGAAAATGAAACGCCAAGGCATTTTTTCATATACTTAGTGTGCCTCCCTCGTATGGGCACCTATACGAAGGAGTGTCCCCAACCTTATACTCTCAATTCCCAGAAACAAAGACAACGTTGCTTGCGTAACCCTTGTTCGAGTCAGGAAGGTTACTCACCAGATATCAATCTTTCCTTCTCACGTCTAGGTAGTAGTTGTCACCTGTAGGTTTGAGGATGAAGTAGAATAGGATCTCCCAAAAACCCAAGCTTACGTTCAGAAGGTCATTCAAGACAACAACAACCATGACTATCCTAAAAAAGTAGGACAGCATTGAAGATGCCACAACTTCATTGCTAAAAGCACCCATAGGAGCAAAGGGTGAAGAGGAAACCTCACGCCACCTTTAGTGATAACTCGAGTATGGATACGAATGGACTCTCTGGTGCCAATCAACGACTCATTGACACTAGCAACTCGGATGTGGACATCGTCAGGAATTTGTTATTTGACCTTGAAGGCTGAAACGTCTTCTGGGGCAAGGGGATTCATTTGAGAGATGAGAAGTAGACAAAGAGAGAACAAAAAAGCAAATGCCTGAAGTGAAGCAAATGTAGGAGTATACTATTCTGCACTCCCTTTTTAAAGAAGATGGATAAGTGCCAAAAAAGGGAATGCTTGGAAACCAAAAGACAAGCATTTAATGTGAAGAGACAAGGCACATACGATGTACGTTTCGAGAATTCATGTAATGATAAGTATGGGAACATGAAACGATTGTTAGGCAAAAAACGACTGACATATGTTTCCTAGGCAGCAAGTGAAAAGGCATAAATCTATGCCACGTGTAAAGACATTACACTCACGTTTTCTTCAAAGGACAGGTCACATGGGTCACAAACAGGAACGATTTGGGATAAACTGAACCGAACTATGACAACTTGGTTCATGGTACCGAGCATGGTTGTACGGAGCTTAGTTTGAAATATGACCTTCGCTGAATAACAAGGAAAGCACCTACAATTAAGGGAATTTAGATGCAACAACTAGGCACAGTCAATAGCTCAAAAGAATAGCAATTGAGGGAGCGTCTGAAGAGATTTCAGCAATCCCTAACAAACATTCCCAAGTGAGGGGAGATGTGACATCTACCCCGCCAATAAGGGAAACCTAGAAATAAGACAAATTCTATATAAAACACGAAGGATACATTGTGAGAGAGAAGGAGAAACTTCTATGCATACATATTATTTTCATACAATTATTAACTCAAGTATTGGAGTGTCTTCAATCGAAGCACTTCAATCTTAGACAGTTGTTCATTTTGTAGGAAGGACTTTGAGAGAGGAATACAATTTTTATCAAAGCGTAGGAGGTATTGTAATATGACTGCTTACATTAGCTAACCCCTTTGTTACCTCTAACTCTTTTTTTGGTAAGTGAGGGGCCTAAAATTCACTAAAACGTGATGATGAAAATGGTAAAATAGAAAAATCTAATAGAATGCTTTTTGTTTTTGTTTTTAATATTTTTTAACAACATAAAGCATGATCTACACAAGGCTTTGTAATACAATGTAGGATGATTTTACCGTGAATTTGGATTGTATAACTTGAAAGAAAATTTCTAAGAATTCAGTATAAAATCAACTATAGGTGATTTCGGGATTTGAAAAAAATATTGTGTAACTTGTGTTCCACTTGAATATATAATGCAACTAATTTCTTTTTTTTTTTTGGTCTGGTTACACTATCACAAAATATACCATATGCTAAAACCAAGACTTTGAAATGGCTTCAAAGCAAAATCCAACCATCAATGTCATTCCTACCGAATTCCTTCCCTAGTTTCCTTGTTCACCAGCTGCATAACTCTACCAGATGGGTTAATAGCCCAGTGTGTAGGGATGGACCCATTTCTGGTCATGGAGGCTATAAGGTGAGCCAGTTGGTTCTCCTTCCTTCTAACTGCTTGGAACCGAATTGAGAGAAGAGCCCTCATGTACTACCATATGTCTTCTTGGTCCATTTCAATGTCCCTTAGCGTGTTCGATGTGCCTATTGAGAGGTTGTCAATTAGCACTTTCAATAATGACTAGGTTGAATCCTTCTACACTTGCCAATGAGCAAGCTCTTCGAACTGCCGATGCTTCAGCAGCAAGGGGGAAGCTACAAATATTTTCCCCGAAATTCCCGTAACAAAGCATCCTCTATGGTCTCTAGCAACGACTGCAAATGCACCCCTCTTTGACTTTGTGGAGAATGCTCCATCACAGTTTAATTTGATCCATCCTCTTGGTAGTGCTTCCCATTTTTCCACACTTGTTGTTTGTGGATGGTGTGCGAGACCCTTTTCCTGTATCTCAAGCAGCTGCTCAACCTCCACCATAGCTCGGACTATTACCCTTTCAGGTTTCAACGACTTGTGCTAGAAGCTCCATTCATTTTTGGCTATCCAAATAAACCATAGCATATATGCAATCTTAGGGTTGCCGTCCTGCCCCTTTTCCATCTCTTCCATGATCCATGTCTCAAATCTAGAAATAGATGCAATGTAAATCTGAATTTCCAAGGGTGATTGTCTCCATACATCTCCCACCCAAGGGCATAGGATAAAAAAGATGTTTAATTGTTTCCTCCCCCATCCCGCATATTTTCATGAAAGGGACTGGATAATCTTCCTTTTCCATAAGTTTTCTCTCGTAGCCACTGCTCCATTCACCACTTTCCACACAAAGGTCAGAATTTTTGGCGAAGCTTTGATAGACCAAATTCTTTTCCACAAACCCTCAGGGGAAGAGTATGAGGATGAGGCTCTATTGTCAACCTGTTGTTGATTTTGGCTTTGCATCTGAAGATGATAACCGCTGTGTACAGAATATTTCTCGTCAGCTATGTATGGCCACCCCAATCTGTCCTCTTGGTTCTACTCACTGAGAGAGATAGACAAGACGTTAGGCACCACTCCAGGAGGTAGTATTCCCTTAATTAGATCCTCCTTCCATCACCATGCTGGGAATTTAATCAGTTCATTGACTAAAACAATACTTCTTTGGTGTTCATTCACTAAACTTCCATTTCCTAGTACCCAAGGGTCCTCCCAACACTTTACTTTAATTCCATCCCCAATTAGCCACATGCAGCCCTTAACCAAAAGGTTTCTTCCTTCCAGTAGACTTCTCCAAATCCATGAGCACGATGTCTTAGGTTTGGCATGCCACAGATCTGTTTCCTAGTAATACTTCGCCTTCAAGACCCTAGCCCATAACAAATTAGAGTCCTATTGTAATCTCCATGCTTGTTTGGCTAACAAAGCAATGTCGAACTTTTTGAATTCTCTAAATCCCATTGCTCCTTCCCATTACCTCCTTGTTAGGACCTCCCATCTCTTCCAATGAATTCCCTATCACTTGAGCTTTTACTCCACCAAAATCTGGAAATACACGAGGTGATCTCTTGAATTAATGCCTTCGGTGACTTAAATATGCTCATCGTATACACTGGGATGGCTTGTACTGCTGCTTTAATAAGGGTCTCTCTACCTGCCTAGTTGAGAAACCTCCCATTCCAGCCAGCTATTTTTGACTGAACTCTCTCCTTAATCTACGACAAGGTTTGTTTCTTACTTTTTCCCCATTCAGTAGGTAAACCCAAGTATTTTTGACTGATTTCACAATTCATTTTTTGAGTTTTGTCCACCTAATGATCAAATCTCGGCTCTGCCATTTATAATTGCTATAATCTAAACTAGGGTGTGCTTTGGTTATGTCATTGAACTTAATCTATTTTTAAATATTTTTTTGCATGATTATCAAGGTAGGCCCCATTTATGTTCTGCATGTTCGACTTGAATTTTGAGGTTTATTATCTGGTACTAATAAAATTTACAATAAGGGTTGCTTGGTGGCCCATATAATATAAGTGACTTTTGAGTTAATAAATGCAAACAATGACTTTTGTGTTAATAAGTACAAACAATGACTTTTTTGGTCCAAAAAAAACATCAATGCAAAAAATATTTTTTTTCTCATATACTAATTACTTAGATAAAATCTCAGATCCTATTTTCTCTCCCAGGCATTTCTCTCTTTCATGTAAATCTCTCTCTCCCCCACGAGAATATCTCTCTTTCACGTAGATCTCTCTCTACAAGCACATCTCTCTCTTATTAGTGCAACAGTTTTTTTTCTTGGCTCTTGGTGGGGAGTCTATCAACTAGCTATCATTTTGGATACATAAAGAAGACTCCTTCTCTGTAGCTACCATAAATCAATGAGTTTTCATATTAGGTTAATCTCTTTGGATGAGGTCAAACACGATTATTAACAATTTTAAAAAATTTCAACACTAGACATTCTATGCACCACAATTTGTTCATGGATCAAGATTTTTAATATGGAAACAGCAAAAAATAAAGGTATATACTATGTCACTATGGAAAGAAAATAGAGAATTTTTTTAAAATAAAAAAGAGGAGGGAGAGAGGAGAGGGAAGAGAGAGCAGAGAGGCAGAGAGAGAGGGATGGAAGAAAGAGGAGAGAGAAAAGAGACATAATTGACTGAAAAAATAGATTGAGGAGACTCATAAATGTGCTAATTAAGATAAGAGATAAGAAATATTCTTATCATTAAAAATTTTAAAAGTAACAACTTGGGATCACACACGTCATATGTTGCATATACATGCACTTAAAACCTTAAAAGAGGGGGACAGAGTTAGGATTTTATCCTTGGGGGGGTCCAAATCTTATGCACAAAAACTCACGCAAACAAATTTTCAAATTTCAAATTTTCAATACAACAAAGTAAAATATACAATATAAACAAAGCTATTCATGCCAAAATAAGATAAACAAAAAAAAGTAGTTTTTAATAATAACCGGTCAATCAATATAAAAAAAATCAGTGACTGAAATTATTTTGGTCAGGTGAAGGTTCTTCTATTATTTTAAAGGGCTAACTTGTTAAGAATTTTTGTGAGAGAAGAACATAAACTCAAAAAAAATTAGAATGTGTTAATTTTTTTATTGCCTTTCTATTTACCAAAGAAATATTTTTTTATTGGAGTGAGTGAAAAAAGAACAACTTTTATCGATCTAATTAGGGAAGAATATAATATATTATTGTTTTATGATTTATTGATCCACATATCATCGTTTGTACAGACACCAAAGTTATCAAAAGAGAGACCAAGTCTCTTTTGACATACAAAATTTAGGCAACTATCTTAGCCAACCCATGCTATACAAATTATTTTTTTTTGGGGGGGGGGGCATGGCTACCCCAGGTGATGACGGAGTTCCGTCCCTACTTAAAAGTAGATGCTTATATTTATTGACAAAAAAGAAGATTAAACTATATTTGTTTCTAATTTTCAGTAAAAATAAATGTTCGTATGATTGGATAAGTCATTGGACTAACCAACCCTTCTTTTTGTTTTTGATGAAATTGGACTAACCCATCACCCTTTAACCTATTTGATGTTTTTTCCCTTGTTTAGATTTAGAATAGATTGCAAGGTTGTTGAATACCCTTCTTTTTGTGATTAAGAATTTTCTTCAAATTCAGGTCCGTGAATACCTATAACTTCTGAGACCAAAAAAAAAAGAAAAGAATTTCTATAAGGGGTGTCAATTTTTTACTCGAATGCGAACCCGACTCGAACTGAATCCGACACGAATCTGAAAAAAAAACACGATTAGTTGACACGGGTAATAAATGGATCAAATTAAGGTTCGACGCGAATAACACGATTAATGGGTACTGTAGATAGAAAATAATTATTTATCTAGTATTGTAGATAAAAAATAAAAAATTTATAATTTTTTGTAATTTTTTAAATAGTATTATTATATTAGTTGTTGTCAAATTAAATAATTTTTTATTAACACGAACCCGACACGTACCGAAAATGATACGACACGAAAATAACACGACCGAAAGTGACACGACATGAAACTGATACGTAGGGGTGTTCACCCTACCCTACGGGTAGGAAATATGTTCTTCCGTATTCCTACCCGAAACTTTGCGGAAGAGTTTTTTCTTGGCCTACCCTACCCGACAGCTTTAGTATTCCTACCCGCCTTCCAACCCGATTAATCGGGTAGGAAGTCGGGTAAGAAGGCGGATAAATATTTTTGTAACTATTAATTTTTAGATTATTTTATTAATTTAATTAAATAACATCCACCAATTTAACAATACCATAAATCAATAACATTAAAATAAAAAATAACTATAACAACAATTATAATAAAACACAAGAAAGTATGAACATCAATCCACCATAATTGTTCCACAAATATAATAACAATTAATTTAAGTTTAAACAATATGAAATACAAAATTAATGCGGGTAGGGTAGGGTAGGAATGCGAAAATAGATGGTTATTCGGCATTCCTACCCGATTTAATCGGAAGAACAAAAACTCTTCCGCATTCCTACCCGATTGTTGCGGCTAGCCGATTTTTAGGGTAGGGTAGGGTCGGGTAAGGTAGGAACTTGCGGCCAATCGGAAATTTGAACACCCCTACTGATACGACACGACACGACACGATTGACACCCCTACCATAACTTCAGGTTAAAAGGATTTACATTTTGGGCCTCTTCCGCTACTAAGGGCCAAAAGTTACAATTAATGTTGATAATGAGCCGAGTCAAGTTCATTTCGTGCAATGTAACAGTCATGTATAAATAGATTGTAAAATTGTGTTTTATTAGACAGGTTTCACTGATTAGCTCTATTACTTTTGAAACTCGTTTAAAATTCTACAAAACTAACCGTAAGAAGCCCCATGGACCTAATAAGACTAACGAAAATAAAAGTACATATCATGAAGTATTGGTCAAGCATATAGGGAGGATAGACCTATAATTATAAATTAAAAATTAATGAATTTGAATTTAATTATATTGAACTTGAGTGATCGACAGTTGAATTCATTAGATCTATCAAATAATGAATTGATATAAACTAAATAAAATATGATAAAAATCTGTCAAATATGATTTTTACACGATATAAACCTATTAAAAATTAATTAAAGTAAATTAGTTATATTTTAAGATAAAATGATTTAATTATGATACGAATTTGATACTGATACGATTTATTGAGGAGCTACTTCTACCCAATGCAGGCCAACAATTCTTGTCAAGTAGGGGTCATTTTGGGGACTTTGCAAGGTGAGGTTTTGTAGTTTTTTTGATCTACCAACCAACATAATCATTACATTAAATAGGAAAATTGAGGTTACAATCACTCAAAAGAAAAGTCTTAAGCTCGGAGGGAGCCTAAACAATTCGGTAGGAGCGAATTGTTTAGTTTAGCGGCTACTACCCAATGAGCAGCCTCATTATAGACCATAGGCTTGTGCAAAAAGCTAAAGTTGTATAACCTAGCAAAATATCTAATATCACTAACAATGGCGCTGACTTCCCACGGAGGCACATCTTCAAGGTTTTGTAGTTCATTCCAATAGTTTTCACTAGTGATCGTATCTGGGGCGAAGATGTTTTGAGGCTTATAACTAAAAAACTAAATGAAGTTTTTTTATTTTATTTTTAGTATTAGTATTAATTTATTTTTAATTTTTGATGTGAGAGAAATAGAATAATGATGTGTTAGTATTATCGAAAAAAAAGTTTCAACTTTTGCTTTTATTTTTTACTGGAGAGAGAGTTTAATTTTAACTTTTATTTTTGTTTTTTACTTTTTTTTTACCGAAGAGAAAATAAGTTGAAATAAATATGAGTTGATTTTTGAGTATTTTTTTATTTTTAGCAAAAAGTGGTCAAAAGTCCATGGTCTTTTAAGCCATTAAATACAGCCTGTATTATATAGGGAACACACTTTTAAGGTGAAAATGGTAAGTCTAAATACATCCCCTCGTCCTTTTAAATTAATACTTTTTTTTATGACCACCGTACCTTTTTAATATGTTTGGTAGGAGGGAAGAAAAAAAAGAGGGATGGAAAAAGAGGAGTGATGCATTTTCAATCCTTTAAGGAAGGAAAGATGTTTTCCCTCCTTCTTGTTTGGTAGGAGAAATGGAAAAGTAAAAAAAAAAAATTATTGGTATCAGAAAAATTATAAAAAAATATAACTTTTAAATTACATGAATACCCTTGTGGTTGTATAAAATATAGAATAAAAATATTTTATGGGTCCCACCATTGTGTTGGTTTATTTTGGAAAAAATTGTGGACCCCACCACTTTTATTTGTTTATTCAAAACAGCCGCACTTTTTAAGGGGTATTATAGTAAGTTTGATCATTTACCAGCACTTTCCTTCCTTTTTCGCCCATTTTGGGGGGGAACAAAAATTGTGGGCGGGAAGGAAACTCTCTCCCTCCAGCTTTCCTTTCCATCACACTTTCTTTCCATACCAAACAATGGAAAGTTTTTCCATCCACCCCATTTTCCTTCCCCTATTTTCCATCCACCCCATTTTCCATCAAAACAAACAGAACATTAGTATTTTCGTCCATTAAGCTTAAGTAACAGATCGTGTATGCATATCTATATAGACATGATTGTTGACAAGGATGATGCTCCGGTGGAGATCATGACGGTGGCGATGGTCGTGAAGAGCATCGAAAGCCGGCAAGCTGTTCGGTGGGCGATGGAGTTGTTCGATGAGATTCACCAACCATCGTTGTTGAATTTTTGTTGCCGAATCGATTGGTTCGAGGTGTATGTTTCGAATCTCGTTGTCGATGTGTTGGCACTTGGTTGCTGTATAGGTGTAGCCGTTTGCTGAAGGAAGCCCTGGTAGTCGACACCCTCTGTCATACATGTCAATGTGATACTTAATTATGTAAACATGTCAATTAATTATGAGTGTGAGAAGTTTTCCATTATCTAGAACCAATGGTGGGTGATTGCACACTTTCTGGTTGTGGGGCCTGATTAATGGATTGTATTGTCCGTTGCAGATTTAAATTCCCAGTAAAAATAGGATGGATGAAAAATGTTGGATGAAAAGTAGAATGAAAATGTAATTTTCCTTTTATTTAATTAAAAAGAAAAGATGAGGAGAAATGACGAATGGATGGAAAAGCAATCCATTTCGCCCACTATTTTTGATCCCTTCGTTTTCGGGCAAAAAATGGCAACAATGCCTCACAAGTTGGTCAAGATGGGTCCCACAGCTTTTTTATGTAATGGTTAATTATCATTTAACTCTTTGGAGTTCATGTCTTTTTTTTTTTGATAAATTTGGAGTTCATGTCTAAGTCAATAGATTATTCATATTTTATGAAGGGTATTTTTGATATTATCTTAGCAATAATATTCTATTATTTTTTTTCATACCAAATAAAATAATAACAAATTTATTCCTTCCACTTTTTCATCATTCTTATCAAACACAAAAGATGAAAAACATCTTTCTTTATTTCAAGGATGGAATGACATTTCGTACCAAAAGAAGATGATAGCATAATGGAGAGTATAAGTTGATGAAGTGTTGATATATTTATAGCATCATTAATTTGTCAGAATGACATCATAAAATGGGCAAGACCCTTGTTTGGTTATTGGTATTTGTAACATTGTTCGAGGTGAATTTGTGATTTATTTGTTTTAATGACAACCTGAATTTATCTGTATTATAAACTTTTTTTTCGATGATATTTTAGGAGGAGGAGGTGGTGGGGGG
>CM042184.1:39670025-39683294 GCA_023539305.1 Ilex asprella | reverse complement strand
AGGGGGTGGTGGCAACGATGGTAATAGTGATGGTGGGGGGTGGCAGTGGTGATGATGGTGGTTGGTTGGTGTAGTCTGGTGGTGGTGGTGGTGACGATGTTGGGATGATGATAGTAGTAGTAATAAGTATAAAAATTGAATAATGGAGGAGATTTTTAAATAACCTTCTTCATTAAGAATATTTTTGTCGGTGATTGATTTTATAGACTTTTGGTCTTAGAAGTGTTAAGACTGGACCTAAAACTAAAAAATGTTATGAGTTGGATCATGGATCCAAATTCTTATAATAAAAATTTTAATGGAACTAATTTTGTGTGGCTTTTTTTGTGGATTAAAATTTAATAGATTAAATTTTTTTATGGACTTATAATAGATCTAAAATTATGAGAGCTTTTAAAAATTTGAGCTGAAGACTTTTTTTCTTTTGGTCAAGGAGCTAAACACTTCGAATCCAGTTTTTTGGGCCGCTCCGAGTCACCAGCGTCTTCAAAGGTTTTCGAACCTATTCCGCACCCATTTCCTGTCATTCGCTTTGTTTTCTCCACTCTTCAATTCTTAGAGAGAGAGAGAGAGAGGGGACAGAGAGGGGAGAGAGGGAGAGAGAAATGGGTTATTCCAAAGAACAGTTGTTAGCAAGTTTACAGGTTTCCTCTCTCTTTTAGTTTTTCCTTCTCGTAAGCTTAGCGTTTTTTCTGAGTATTTCGACTTTTTTTCGGTCTTGATGTGCTAAATAGTTAATTTTTGTCACTAATTCGATTTTTTTTAAGTTGAATTCTATCTGGATTTTCTTTGGTTTGATTCATAATCAAATTTGACGTTGAGTTGGCTGATTATAAACTGTTTGGCGTAATGTTCGGAATATAGGACTGTAATTTGAGCCCATAGTTAATTACTTGCTAGAAATACATAAAGAATTGTGATATTCGATTTTCCATGGTTTATTAGAAACCCAATTAGATTGTTTCTTGTTGGTATTTTGTTCAGAGCAATTTGGTTTGTAAATTTGCTTCTGATTAATTTTATTAGGGAGCCTTGGTGTAGAATTATTTGTAAGGTTTTATTTTCTATGTTGTAGCAATGTTTTGGTCATGGATTTTTGAGACAACCAATCATTTTGCTGTCCAATATGGGTTTGCCACTTAATTACTGGTGTTGATTGTATTCTGTTCTTCCTGGTTTGTTCATTTTAACACTAGCAGCTTGACCTGTTTGCCCATTCATTATTCCTTTCAAGCTCCGGTATCTTCAATTGAAAATGTAAATGTCAGTTGATCATCAACCTGTTGTCCAATTTTGTGAGGTTGCGTTTGAAATTGTTTATTTGACTGTGCAGATGTAATTCAGTGATACTTAAGCATATGCTAGATTTTGACAAATCTCAAACTCTTAGAATACATATTTGGATGAGGGCTCAGTCCTCAATCTGATTTAGGCTTTCCAACTGAAGGATTCGAAATGACACAAAAATTGAGTTATTTCAAAACACACAAGGAAGATTTTGGGATATTTGATTGGATCCCGCGACTTAGTGAGGTCTCTTCTCAAGAATGAGTTCCCTAATCAATGAATTTGGCATGTGCTGCCAACCCTTCTATTTACGCTAGAGTTTAAAATCCACAACTTAAATTCTAATCAATGAATCCAAATCCAAATGCTACCTAAGAGTGTTAATTCCATACTTGTATACCAAGAAGGGTTTCAGAAATTTGCTAAGTTCAAATTTTAAGAAGCCACTTACAAAAGCAAAACAGAATGTGGGAATACTTAAACTCATAATTAAAAGACTGGGAAAATTTAAGAGTGATGTCGGGTATGGAAAGGTGATCACCATATGAATTGGGAGAAAGCATGCGTAGTATCATGGCGAGTTAAGAATTATATGGACCTGTTATGATGACTGTGGGTAATTGGGGAAATATCTGCTTGATTATATTCAAAATATGTTGTATATGAAAGGAAGTGAAGTTTTTAATATATTCTTTTAGCTTTGCTAGAAATTTCATGATTTCCATGTCTTCGCCAGATCTCTCCAAGAGGGCATATCAGTTTTGGAAGACATCCTCAAGCAAAAGTATAAACAAAGTAGAATTCTAGAAAGAAACTATAAAACTGATGAATAACTCTATCTTCCAGCTGCGTTCAAAATCAGAACAAGGCTCCCCTTTGGAATTCTTTGTGGCCTTGGTTTATAAAGTAGCAAAGCGAGGAATACAATTCTTTCCAGACTGACACACCAGCAGACGGATGCTAGGTTTCCTGTGGCTGGTGAACCAGCTCCATCTAAAGTACGAGAAGGATAATCGAAATTTATAGTAATGGTGTATGCTTATGTTTAAAGCATGACGTGCATACAGTAGAAATTCATTATTTCATTTTGATTTGGAGAAATATCTCAAATTCCGAAGATGAGGTTGAGAATTTGTAAGAGGCTACGGTTATTAGTGTTTGGAAGTGGAAAACATGTGCTTTTGTTGGAATAGCATGGCATTGTGTCGAATGCAAGTTTTTAGGCATAAAGATATATCATTGGAGCCTATATTACTTGCAGACATTGAGGATCTAAGATTTTATTTATTACTTCACGGTGAGCTAGTTTCATAACATTGCTACTTATCTCGAACTTTTCCAGCAGATGACTTTCTTATGTTTGGCATACCTGTGCTTTTCTGCGAGTGTATTTGATATTATTTGGTGATATTTATACTTTAACTGTGCATCTTCGGTTATCCTGTATATGATTTGTTAATCGGATTCTCTATAGGAGCTTCAAATTGATTTTGCCCAGTATGACCATCCTGTTGTTTTGACGGTTGAAGCTCAGGTAAAAGAAAATGAAAAATATGGGTAAATTTCCTTGGTTTTTATGTGCTATGGATAACATCCATTATTTTCCTTCAGGCAAAGTATGTGGGGCATATGAAAGGTGCATTGAGTAAAAACTTATTCTTGAAGGTATGATGTTCAAATATTTGAAGAGATGATATATAATTATGCATCCTTTATTTTTACTTATGTCTATGACTTGATTTCCATTTGTTGCTCGTGATTTTGCATGCAGGATAAGAAACATAGGTTTTATATTGTTTCGGCCCTAGCAGATACTAAAGTAGATTTGAAAGGTAAATACAGTTTTTAGCTTTGATGGCTTATTCTCACTTTGAACAGTCAGTTGGCATATATGGATTTCATCAGGTCAAGTTTTCATGTAGTCACACAATTTGTTGTTGCTCATGCATTGAGTTTAAAATTTTGGATATTTATGGGAGTTATTTGTGTCCTTGAAGCTGAGCAGTTCTATCTCAGAGACTTGGGTTGGGAAAAGGAGGTTTGAGAATGGCTCCTGAAGAAGCACTTGCAGAAGTACTTCAGGCATGTATAGGCTTTCAAATTTACTTCTTCTCTCTCTTTTTCTTGTGGCGTAGACCGTGATTTCAGGGAACTGAAGAATGATTTAGATGCTGCCTTTGCTTCTTTGCCATGGCCAAAAGATGAAATTTAGAAAAAAGGATGTATATTTTCTACTGCTGTTTCTGACTTCCACTCTATAGTGTTAAGTGTATATGATGGACAGTAGAGTCAGAATGAGACAACTATCTGATAGCGTAATTGGTACCTCCTGCTTTTCAGTTTGAGGATGGTGCAAGGTTATAGTCTTGCTGGGGATAGTGGTGTTGGGGGCTAGTTAGGGAAAGAGACACTGACGAAAAGAGAAAGGAAATTGAGAAACATTTCGCTGCCTATCATGGTGCCTGAGTTGGAGTGCAATAGATGAAGTGGTGAGATCTCTGATATTTAGTGTTGTTAGTACATTGCAATTCGCAAGATGCTGTGATCAAGAATGACCATCGATTCATCATGCATGCGTGCACTGTCTAAGTGTGTTTGGAAGATTTTTGTTGTGAACAAAAATGCCGTGTTCAAAGGAGCTAGGTGGCAAAGGCATGGACACATCGTGAACATATGCTTAACCATAGTTATTAGTATCGTAAGATACGCGATACGTATCGTACGATATGTCATGATACACCAGAAAAACGATATGTATTGTGTCTGTGAATCGTTTTTTTCATCGTATCGTACGATGCACGATACGATATGTTTGATACGTATGATAAGTGAATATTTTATTTTTTTATTTTTTTTTGGTGTTTTGTGGCTCAAATGATATCATTTCACCCGAACCTTATTTTTAAATCACTAACCAGTGAAATAACGTCGTTTCAGTAGTTATGGTTTTAAAAAAAATAAAATAAAGTCTACCATTAATGTTGTTCAAGCAGTTGATGTTAGAAGTTTAAATTAGAGGTTTTTGCATTTTGATATTACTGAACTATGTTGGGAACTTGAATAGTTGACGAGATATTAATGAAATACTATGTTATTATGAGTTTATGTTTTTTTTACAAAGGAATATATATATATATTTTATTAATAATTATTTAAAATTGCGCGTATCTTACGATACACGATACAATACACTATTTTTGAAAAATGCTACACATTCAGATACGCGATTTGATAACTATGCGCTTAATATAATACAAATAATTGGGTGTCTGAGTAATTGAATTATTTAGTTTCTCAGTACATAATATAAAACAAATATTATTGTATGATATGTGAATGTTATATATGTCATTGTGACATAACTTTTTGGACTGACAGATCCTAAGAGTCATTTGTTCCCCATTTCTTATAGATAACACGTAGTAAAAATTAATAATTTCTTGAATTTCTCTCATCCCTTGTGTTTCCTTTGAAAAATCTTTTGCGCGTTGTAATTTTACTTTTCTAATAAGTTTTATCATAGGGCTTAAGGAGTTAGGTCTTGACAATTATAAGGTTTTCTGTTGGTTAAGATAATCATATGTCAACTTCCAAGTTTCATTAACCACATGCAAAGTTGTGAAGACATCTGTCGTAATCTATGAAGCACAAATATGAATACGGGATATAGATACGATATGGATACGACGATACAACAAAACTTGACTAAACAAACTATGGGTATGAACAGGATACATCTGTAATATTAGATATTTTTTTTAAAAATCTTATTATTTATTTAATGTAATAAATAACAATTATGATTTATTTAATGTAATAAATAATAATTATGATTTATAGAGTAACAAGTGAATCACACATCTATTACATATATATAATAGTAACCAATCATTCAATCATTCATCCATTATACACATGTATAATTTCCAACATGTTTGCATACCCCCCAAACAAAAGACATAATGTCCATGCATAAACAAAAGAAGCCATCCTATTATAAGTCTAGAAGCAAAAAATAGTCCCTTTGTGTTACCAAAGAAATTTCCCTAATATCATTTTCATTTTCGTCCCCCTCCCATCTGGGAATAACATTTTTTCCTTATTTGGCTTATTAAGTAAAATACTTGCAATTTCAAGCAAGTGAGTGCCTTCCAATGAATCAAATGCATCTTCCTCCAATGTCCCATAGTTTCGTAGCTCCTTCCATGTACTCCTCCTCAATAAGGGACAAAAATTGTTGTGCACAAAAGCTAAATTTTTAGCACGTTGTGGTGTCATTTTGCTCATTTTCATGGAATTAATGAAAGAGTAAGTGCTCCATTTTCTTTCATAGCATGACAAGGAACATGCTTGGCCAAATAAATTCAACTTTACAGATTGAAACACAGGTGCAAGAGACCCATGTGCAAACCACGGAATGAGAGGTTCCATTAATACTCTGGAGTAATGGTCTCTAAATTGATCCAAACAATGATTGCTAATACTTAGCATGCGTAGTATTAGCAATCATTCAGTCTTCTAGATTTAGAGAGTAATTCTTGAAAGATTTATTTCTCATATCTGAAATTTCTTCATCCTTATGAGGAGGAGCATGATTGTAATTTTCATCAAGCCATTTTGTACTATAATATACCTAAATTATAAAATTAGAAGATATCAAAACTAGTTATATTATTTAAACTAACATATATAATTCAATAAAAAAAAATTCATGAAGAGTAAAAACTGGAAAGAGAGTTGTCACATTGAATATAAAAAATGTGCTGGACAATGAAGACGGGTGTTACTTTTAGCCCATGTCTCAATTAGCATTTGGTGTACCACATCAGAAAAGATTGACCAAACACTTTCTTGCTTCCCTCCATGCTTACATGTCTTCATCTTTGCAATCATTGCGTCCCACATTTCATAAACCAAATGAACATGGTGTGTCTGTGTCACAAAACCTAAACAACATTAATCGACGGTTTGAAAGAAAGTATGTAATCTATCTTTTTCCACTATATATTTGTTGTCCTTCACAAAATGCTATTTTCCTTATGTCATTTTTTTTGTAAGAAGACCATTTTTCACTTTTCACCATTGCTTGAAGGCCACACTTGATAAGTTTAAATCCAGTGGCTTTCTTTAAGGGAACTGTGATTGTTTGCAACAACTAACAACTTCAAGGGCATGAATTCATTAAAAATAAACAACCTCATTGAATGATTCATGATAAAATTTTTGATAGATGCTAAATTCGCAACAATATAATCCAGTTGCATTCCTCAAGTAATTTCATTCTTCCCAATATTTTTTGTAGCACATATTTTTAAGGGCGAGATTTAATGTGTGCACAACACATGCTATCCAAAAGATTTATGGAAATTCTACTTGAATGAGTAATCCAGCAGAAGAATAAACAAGGGCATTATCAGTAATTACTTGAACCACATTTTGAGGTCCAACTTCTTTAATTACTTGACCGATTAAGTTGACGATAAAGAACTTGCTTTTGATCCGACTCACGCTGGTGATGGATTTCAAGAATATTGCTTTAGATTTCGATGCAACGTTAAATCAGTTCGCCCATCAACAACAATACTTGACCCTTTTTCCTTCCATGACTGCATAATTGGCTTCAACAACCTTTCTACACATGCCTTTTCCTTTTGAAGTAAAGTGGTTCTCAATTAGTTGTAGCCAGGTGGTACATAACCAGTAATCAAATTGGTGGTAGCAAATGTATAAGAACTCATATCATATGGGTTCCTAGCCAATTGAAAAGGCAAACCACCTAAATGAAACATTCATGCAATGTGAGAGTTCTTCCGGAGCACCCAAATTAAATGCTTTCTCCAAAGTGCTAGTTCCAGTTGTCTTGTTTTTTTTTGCTCAAAACCCTCCATTCTAAGTGTTTCAATTTTTGATACAACCCAGTAGTTGCAGGAGGTTCGAAAGAGGAAGGTGGTAAAGGAACTTTCTGGACAGTCTTTTTAATCCCGTTCTTAGCTTCTTTAACTATGCTTCACATCTTGACAAGATGTTGGGAAATCACTTTTGGACACACTCTAATCCTATGACAATTTTCAATAACTGTGCCTGATTTAGACAGAAATTGCATTAGAATTTGTTATTTCCACCTTATTCCCCCATTTCTCCTACTTTAGTAACATAACCCCAAAGAGGAGTATTATTATCTTGATTAGTGTGAGTGCCAATTCCACTTCCACAAGTTGAGTCTATATTTTATGTACCCTAACTCATACTCTTATAATTATGATTTTTATAAAAGCAAAGGTAATGAACACACCACCAACACACAACATTCATTAATAGACAATAATTCAACACCTAACACGAAGTTATATGGAAAATAATTTAACAAGAACATTAAGTCATGTAGCTTAGCTTAAAACATCCAACATCAACATGCAACAATTTAAGACAAGTAAAAGATTTCCCTAGATTGTGCGACTATGTGATACTATCGAAGTGGAGATTCTCAAAGAAACACCAACAGGTCCAACACGCTACCTGAAAATTTTCACAAAAACATTCAAATATAAGTTTTTCATTGGTTCCTAATTTATATATGATAAAGAAAAAACAAAAGAAGCTATAATTGCAAAGTGCAAAGAAAGTTCTAATTGCAAACCTTAATTGCAGGTTTGTTTTTACAAACCCAAACTCTAATTGCCAAAGAGGAATTAGGTAAGCCTTAATCAAGGGTAGAAAGGCAAAGAAAGTAGTAAAGAGAGAGAGAGAATAGAAAATTGGTGCCATAATCATACACGGATAGTACCTGGACGGTAGATTGAGTAAGAGGGGTGTCTTTTATTAGACAAGGCCGAATCAAAACTTTAGAAAGCCTTAAAAATTTCAAGCATTGAAACCGAAGTAGCTTTCTCAATTGTCGATGCTGAAATAGATCTTACTGATCTCTTTGGAGTATTCCTGTAAGAAGGGAGGAAATATGCTCTCGTCGAAGGAGGAGAGATGCCGTAGTTGGACTTCAACTTCGACTCTTCAAAGTTTTGGTCTAAGGGCGGGATGTGCTCTCTCTCTCTCTCTCACACACACACACCATCTCCTGGGTTTTCTTTTTCTTTTTCTTTTTTTGGCAGATAAGGCCTAAAAATATTTGCTTCAGTCCCTGTATTAAATAAAATACACATAAAACCCCATCGTATTTTTATGCATCGAGACATATCCCAACCGTATTTGAAATCAAAATTTTAATTATTTATTAAAGGATATGACCCAAGCATATTAGATACATATCCGGGCAAATCAGATGCGTATTGGTATCCGATAATGATACTTCCCTCCTTTTGAAGTTTCTGTGCTTCATAGGTCGCTTTAGAATGCATATCTTTTTCTAAAGATAGTGTGCATATACGGTATATTGTAAGATACCCCAATTTTAAAACATATATTAATAAATTTATATACCTTTATATATAGTGTGCAAATAATATATATATTATGTTTAGATTTTGACTCAAATTGACAACTCCCTTATAAAAAAAATCATAATGACATTTCAACTAAAATTCCACATATAAGATTTGAAGACACTTCAAGGTCCAAAACAAAATTTAACAATCCAACTATTCAAATTTTCAACATAGTTCATTAATATAAAAATTTGAAGACTTGTAACATCCAAAGACTTTTATAATAGTATGAATTTTTTGTCTCAATCTCCCGTTTCCAGTCCAATGACTTCATTATCATTGGCATTGGATGCCAACAAGTCTTGACTTCCTTTTCAATTACTATGCCCCCCCTCTCTCTCTCTCTCTCCCCTCTTTGGCGAGGGCTTTGACTTCACGAGGAAGATTGAAGGAGTCTGTTGTGGTTTCTTCTTTGTCTTTGTTACAGAGATTGAAAGAGTCTTTTGCTATAGAGATTGAACGATGGATAGGGTTTCAGCTTCTTCTTTGTGGAAAATATTGTAGGGCTTCAAATTACGGAAAGAAGATGGGGACAACAGGGAATTGTAATGGGATCAAAACTGAAAAGGAAATAATAACCCAAGGGACACGATGGTTGCTTCGCTGTTTAACATAAAAACCGAAAAAACCCCTCTTGAACATAGCACACAATTTGTGCGATATGTGTTGTATCATGCATACACACATTGTATAGAATGATACAGAATAAAAACAGTACAGCTCAGCGAGTTGTATTGTTTCTTTGTTTACTGAGATGTATCGTACAATATGTCTCAGGTATGATACTGACTGACAACCTTGACTACATGTATAGGCTCCTAAAAGTAGGATAATGTGTTAATTTTTAAGTAATAGACAGACCCTTTGTTTTGGAAATATTCTCAGTTGCCAATGTAGTGAGACACATTTCAAAATTTAAATAATTGCTAAATTTAAATAATTGCTTTTGTGCTATGGACACAACCAAAGAACTGTGAGATGTCACCGAGAGTGTTCAAGAACTGTCAAGATCTTACACTTTTTTGACACCAACACCACCTTCTTAGAAGTACCCAAACTTGTCAGAAAGCTAGCAGTAAAGAACCTTTAGTTATTAAGGACTATATGCTAGGATTCATTCTTAATTGTGAAGTCTTCCAACTAAGATGTTCCATGTAAAAAAGTTGTTGTGTTTGTTTCTGTTGTTCAAGAATTGAGTTACTTTAGTTCTCACTTGTTAAATGGAAAATTAGAGTGATGCGACATCTATTATCTGGTTCGACCAATATTAGTAGGCTTTCTAATTCTAAGCCTAAAACAGAAGCTATGGGCTCCACGACAAGCTAGATTTCTCTTTGGTCAAAAGGAAATATATGTGGTACTTTATAGGGTTTGTTATTGTGTCAGAGTCATCAATGTTTAAGGTATTTTGATCATCTCAATAATTGCTGGACGTAATCATAGTCCATGGGTCATAAATGAACTCAAATAATGTTATTTGGGTATTATTTGGGGTCTTAGGTGGTCTAGAATATTCCTGATTGTCAAATATTCTTAGTTTCTATAACGAGAGTTTTTTAACCTATAAATATGTTGTACCATTTGTTGCTATGGGGCAAGAACTGTTACTTGAATTTCGCTTGTTAAATTGAAAATGAGAGTGATGCAACATTTATTAACTTGTTTGACCAATATTAGTAGGCTTTCTAATTCTAAGCCTAAAACAGAAGCTATGGGCCCCACGAAAAGCTAGAAGTCTTTTTGGACTAAAGGAAACTAATATGTGGTATTATATAAGGTTTGTTGTGATTTTGCTAGTATGGTGTCAGATTCATCAATGTTTTGTTAGTTTCTTGGTGTCAAGGGTATTTTGATGATCTCAATAATTGCTGGACATGAGTAGTAATCATATTCCATGGGCCATAAATGAAGTCAAATAATGTTAGTTATGTAGTATTTGGGGTCTTAGGTGGTCTAGAATATTCCTAGTTGTCAACCAATAAATATGTGCAAGTCCGTTGATTCAGGAAAGTTGATTTAATGAGAATTGAGATAGTGCAATGTTTCCTAACCCTTGTGAGGGTTCTTTTAATTTCTCTATCTTCTTCCCAGGATCTGAACTTTTATTCTCTAATGCACCCATTAACAGACCTGAATAAGCATTCCTTCACCTATATAAGTCCTATATTGCATAGCCCATCATTCTCTTCTTAAAGTCTGTCACCCATCAAACCTTGAAACTCTATATCTCAAAAAATTTAGTTCACATGCTACCGTTCACAGCGAACGGTACCTTGAATAGCCTTCAAACCCTCACTTTCAATTACCAAAACCTTACCCAACCACAACCTTTCCCATTCATTTTGGCCCTCGAATCAATGCCTACAAACCTTACACAGCTTTCTGTCCAGACTTCATAATGTCCAATTTCTGCTGCACAACATCCTTTTTGTTGACTTAAATTGTAGAAAGTATTTTCCCTCATTTGTTTTGCATCAGAGAGAGTAACAGTTTTTCTTAATTTGGTTTCATTAATTACCTTTTGACAGTTAACATAGATGGAAATCATGAGATGGCAGTCACGTAGTTGTTTGGCTCTATTGTCAAAAGGTGACTGATTATCCCTGTCGGAAGGATAAAACAGAATGTTTCATGGTTGGCTGTTTATATCTATTCTTTTTTAATGTACTTCTCTCTTATGAGTTTGTGCCATTGTATTGTGTTGGCTTTCAGTCACTGTAGAGTAGAGAGAGTTTCTATTTGAATCAATTAACCCAGATTTGCCTTTTTGGGGGTAAGTCTCATATTTGCTGTTTTCAAGCTTGGGGTAGAATACATTATGCATCACTATAATACATGATTGTAGGACCATTGTTTACTGGATTTTAGTTTACTTCCTGACATCATTGCTTTGCTAATTTTCAAGGTGCCACTAGGTTGTGTTACTCCCTTTGCACTTGTGAATGAATCAGCACGGTATGCTTCTTAATCTTCTGTAATCTATCTTCAATGCATCCTTGCTGTTGCCGCTATATAACTTCTTGGCAAATAAATTCTCATTTGTTCCTGTTGTTTGTATATTTTCTTTGGCAATAATGTCTTGCATTTTCTTTTGTGAAGGCATGTTTCTCTGTTGTTAGATCAAGGATTTAGGACAAAGGAGTGCTGCTTCTTCCACCCATTGTCCAATGATACGTCCATCTGTAAGTGACAGGAGTTTCTTGAAAAAGTGATGTCTTTATCTATATATATACATTAATGTTAGTTACTAATGTATATTGTTTCCTCTCTTAATTAAGATTATCGTTAAATGTTTTTTGTTGTTTGTATATTTATATCAATCGAGGGTATCTGTAGACGACTGTCAATTAGTTTAGTTGAACAACTTATCAGTTTTTACTTTTAAGATAGATTCCCTATTAGGATGTCTACTCTCACATGTGGAATTTATGCTTCCAAGTCTCACTAGTGTTTTCAATCCACACAAATGCCCCATAGGCCAGATTTTTATTTGAATGATGGAATTTTGATACATAGAAAGGTTTGAGTTCTATGCAATGTTATCCTTTGGGACATGCTTATTTAGTGGCATCACTTGCAATGTGAAATAACACAATGGTAGTGTGAGGAACGGGACCTCCGAACCTTACAAATCCCCATGTCGAATGGAAAGAGGGGGAGCATACCGAATTAATAATGTCGGGAAGATATTATTCAGTATAGGAGAATCTTTCTAGATATATGATATCCCACTAGAAAACTTATGATTGGACTTTGATAGATCTTGAGTGGATTCCTTGTTTTAGTTTTCTTTTCTGAATAATTTTAAGATACCCCTTGTTGAATGTGTTGGTATGTTTTATTTATTTATTTATTTGTTTTTTTTTTTTTTGGGGGGGGGGGGGGAGGAGGATAGACAGAGGAAAAGGCTTCAGATTAAAAACCTTTATTAATGTGAGACAAATTTAATTACAAGGGTTCAAGATTTGTGACTGAAATGTTTACGGTGACATAAGGGTTCTCTAGTAGGTGAGAACAATTACAACGCTCTGTCAGAGTGTTTGCGATTAGTTTGCTTATTGTCTATAGTATCAATTTAAACTTACTTTGTTTGAAGTCATACAGATCAAAGCTGGCTTCACATTGCTGAATAATGCACTAGCTCTATTGATATTGTGGCAATTGTTTGGTTAGAGAAGAAATGTGACCTCTTAGGAAGCTAATAAGAAAGAAGCTTAAGTCGTTGCTTCAAATCTAATAAATGATTTTTTTATTTTTCCTAGTCTTGTTTGGTTATATGAGGAACAGGACCTCCGAGCCTTACAAATCCTCAAGTCAAACGAAATTAGGGATTGCACGCAGACTTATTAGTCATTAATTAGATAATTAATAATGCTGGGAAGCTATTATGTTGTATTTTTGAATATATGGCATCCCACTAGAAAACTTATGATTGGACTTTGATAGATCTTGAGTGGGTTCTTTGTTTAAGCATCATTTTTTGATTAATTTTAAGATGCCCCAGTCGAATGCATTGGAATGTTTTTTTTTTTTGGGGTGGGGG
>CM042184.1:39654514-39669925 GCA_023539305.1 Ilex asprella | reverse complement strand
GGGCTACAGATCAGAAACCTTGGATGCAAGACAAAATTAGTTACAAGGGTTCAATATTTGTGATTGCAATGTTTCGGGGGAAATAAGGAGTCTCAGTTAGGTGAAAAGTGAAAACAATTACAATGCTCTGTAACAGTGTTTCAGATCAGTTTGCTTGCATTCTAGAGTATTAAATTGAAATTATTTTGTTAGGAGTCATGCTGATCAAGATTAGATTCACATTGCTGAATAATGCACTAGCATTACAGATATTTTGGCCATACATACCAAGATCGTAGATACTCTAAGCGTCCCACAATCCGAGGTTATACGACCTGAAATTGAGTGGGTTTGTGATCTAGATCGCTTAAATTGATGACCCCAATTTGTAACTCAAATCCCAACTAGAAGCACAATTTAGGTAATCTCAAACTATTGTGTTAGCCCTAAATTGTAACATTAGCTGGTTATTTCTTTATGCTTATGATCTTTCAACTTATATCGATTTATTGTGATTCGATTATCGTTCGCTTTAGAACTCTTTTTAGAAATACAAAATACAGATAAGTTCACTATGTGTATATAATTGTATAAGTGAAAATGACCCGAATAAGAGTTACAAAGCGAACCACGACCCACAAAAACGTACCAACTAAGTCTCACTTATCGTAAGTTCTACTGAGAAAAGTGTCATACGTTACATACCAAATTGACCCACAATTTAGTTAACATTATTGTGGCAATTGCATGGTTAGAGAAGATATGCAACCTCTTAGGAAGCTTGTAAGAAAGAGGCTTAAGTCACTGCTTCAAAATCCGATAAAGGGCTTTTTTCTTTTTTCCAGCCTTGTTTCATTATGTGAGGAACGGGACTTCCGAACCTTACAAAACCTCAGGTCGAATGGAATTTGGGGCTACATGCCGACTTATTAGTCATTAATTAGTTAATTAATAATGTTGGGAAGCTATTATGATGTATGGGAGAATCTTTCTGAATATATGGCGTCCTAGTAGAAAACTTATGATTGGACTTTGGTAGATCTTGAGCGGGTTCTTTGTTTAATCTTCCTTTTTTGAATAACTAGTAAGTGCAATTTTGAAACTAAAATATCATTTCTTAAAATAGAGGACCACTTTTCACAATATCCATAACCTAAGAAAATAATGTTGATCAAACAATCAAGAACCGCATTTTCTAAGAAACTCTACAAAAAACGCAAGCTATACTGATTTTACTAGTATATTCGGTGCAAATACATTATTCTATATTTTATCATTCTTGCTCACGTTTTTTAGATTTCTCTTATTTTATTGTTTGTGGAGAAAAGAAAGAATTTGGATGACAATCAAAGTAATTTCTTGTATGAACTAAAGTAGCACACGAGAAAGAAGCTGAACTAACAACCATGTAACTGAGAATTAGTGAAGGTCAATTGATGTTGAGTAAGAACATATATTTGTTAAGCATGTGCCAAGTAGAAGAATTTTTGGACACTTTGTAGGACTTAATACTTAATAGTTAGTGTAGAAGAATCTATAAACTCTTCTCATTTGAAGTAGAGAAAAAGAAAATTATGAACTTAAAAACACATTTGTATTGTTTATGAATTTGCAAAAGAAAAAATATTTAAGAGGAAAAATAAATCTAAGCATAAGTTAATTGTTCTCCTTAGACCAACAAAGCCAATTGCATCCTGATGTCGTCAAAAGATTGACAGTGAAGAAAAAGAGCAAGAGCAACAATAATTGATATTTTGGCAACCAAGATAAAGACGTACTTTTTTTTTTGTTTTTGTTTCAGCTGATAACCCTATTGTGAACAGAATAAATGAAGATAGAGAAATTGTTTTCTTAAATAAATCAAGCTCATGGGAAGTGGGCAACATCTGGGTCAGAAATTCTGATATTTTTACATTTTAGAGTTCACCCAACAAGCAACATTTTACATTGTTCAACGTTCTTCCCACAACAAAAGTAGTGTATACAGGATTAATATCAAGTGTTCACAAAAACTTTGAGGTTTAGCCAAATTTATTGGAACCACATGAAAAAGATCACTGCTATTTCTTTGTTATGGCCAACTTTGTTCAATTCTGCAACACAGTGTCTTTTCGTTCTTATCTTTTGCCTTTTCCTTGTTGGTTGTTAATTCATTTCGACATCTTTAATTTCCTCAGTTTCTTTCTTGCTTATACGTTCTCATATAGTTTGTGCATCTCTGTAAGAAAATTGGAAGTATTATTTACTTCATAATGTTAGCTTTTAGTTGCGGACAGAAGCAATATTATAGTTACAACTAAACCGAGCTAATATTGTTATCCAATGACAAGGAAGAGGATTAGAAGCAATAGAACAGCACAGAAAAAATGTTGATTGCTAAAACTATTATTCGTCATAGAAATCACAAGACCAATAAGACACACATCCTCATATGCAAACACTCAGTTATTATATAACCTTTCAGCATTGTACTCACGTTCAACACTACGAATCGTACGCATACTAAATCCTAGTATATTTGGAGACAAATTGTTGTAGCTGAACAAATTAGATAACATAGAAGTATATCTTTCCATCTAAAATAGAATGGATGACACTCTCATCCAAAGAAATTAGACCTCTAATCCAAGAGGTAAGTCGATG
Source organism: Ilex asprella (assembly GCA_023539305.1). NCBI lineage: Eukaryota > Viridiplantae > Streptophyta > Magnoliopsida > Aquifoliales > Aquifoliaceae > Ilex > Ilex asprella. The sequence continues at coordinate 39,667,303 of CM042184.1, read as the reverse complement.
CAGGCTTCTAATTATGGGTGCTATCAATTGATCCGTTTTGACCCCATCAAAAAATGTTGTCAATATTTATTGCCCATGATTGAGAACAATCCATTCTAGGTAATTATACACATTCACAATTCGTCAAATAATTCAAAAGAAATGATTGATACTATTGTCAACATGGTTTCAGTTATATTTTTCGTGGGACAAAAGCCCATCCCTCCATTTCTAGGTCGGACGACATATGCCCCACCGAACAAGTATTCTTAATGTAACTACTTAGATTCCGATAAACAACAAAAATGTTATGAAGGACCAGATTCAATTTCTAACATGGTTCTTAAGTAGGAAAAAGCAATATTTGACCACAAACATTGCAACTATGATTGGGAACAAGCAATATTGTCTGTTAAGAACCTACTGAGAGATTGTGAAATAGCCCTGTGTCTTCAAATATATACCAACCATTATATAAGATGCCAGTTTTAATGGCTTATGGTAGAATTATGCCTTACCACTTGAATAATCCATGGTGAAGATACAAATGATCAGTTGGAATAAGTCATCCAACATCTTTTTTTTACCAAGCAACGCTGTTATAGAACCATGGAACATCACTAAAAGAGCGCATTTCCTTATAAATTCACTCCACTGTGTGGCTTCTGACTCCTTATTTTTCTCCACCGTGTACAAAAAGATAGACCACTAATAATCAGTAAGTACAAGAAAACAGTTTGGAGCCTTGTCACTCAAATTGTATTCCAGCCATAATATATTTTCCTCATTATTGCAACTGTGAAGTTGTTCTTTCACTACCTTGAGTCAATTGGTTAAGACACACAATACAATCTCTCAGTAGGCTCTAAAGAAAGTTGGTTGTGGATCTAAGCTCCTTTCTCTGTCCTCGAGTTGATCTGTTGACTTCACGACCACTAATATAATCTGGAAAGTGACACTTCTAGGCTGATTTGCGTTAAATTTGGCAGAGAAAAAAGGATGGAAAAAGCAAAATATGATTGAATGGTCATCAGGCAAGAGTAAAACACCACCAACCTGATATGCAAACATGAGAGGCATAAGTGGAAGTGTTTGTTGGGATCCCTAAGATCCCAACCTGATATACTCCTTGGCTGGCATTCAAGAAATAAGGTATATGAAATGGCGAAAACAAGGAAGAAAAACACACGTTCACAAACTGCTGAATCAACTCTTGTTATCCACTACCTTCAGAAAAAAATTCTTGTTTTACACTGTTGATCTCACTCTTAGTTTTTTTTTTAAATGAAATAATTTCAGATAATTAGTTATGAAAGTTTGAAATTTGGCTGAAATTTAAAGGAATGTTTTAAAAGGAAGTGAATTTGGGATGTTGAGTGCAGTTATCAAATTGTGGATGGTTCAGTCAGACTTTCCAGCATATACTGGTTGGATATGAGCCCTTACTCCTTCAATTTGTTTTCTAGTAATACTGGTTGTTTTCTTGCATCATATTGTTTGGGGGCTAGACTCACACTGGCAGGCTAGCAGCATGCTTATGGAAAAAAAAAGGCTTTGCTATTCGTTAGACACAGGAAAAACAAAAGACTATTTGACTGGGTAGAAGGGTACTCTCTGTGTTCTTCATTTAGCTTCCTGCCCAGTCTTTTTTATGTATTGGCCGTCTTTTTTTTGTTTTTTGTTTTTTGTTTTTTTCCGGGGGAACCTTATTGATTGGAAACTTGGCAAGGCCAAGTGCACAAGTGAAGCACTTTTGCCTTTCGATTTCCTAGACAACTGCAATCTCCAATTTCAACTCTATATCAAGTATTCTCCAACTAATCCTTATATTTTTTTTTCTTGAACACTTTTTAACAACCACTGTTAAAGACATACATCAACATTTTTTTTAAGAACTTCTTCTTAAACAAACATAACCAAAGAGATCATTTTATGAGATTTTGAAAGATTTAGAGTCTGCTTTATGTAGTGCCTATTTTCTTGTGCGACAATCGTGTTTTGATGTAGAGAATCCAATTGGCTAATTTGATAAAAATTGTTGAACAGAACTAAGGCTGGAACCAGGTTATGCAATTTCTTCCGTTGGGTCCATTTTCAGGCAACTTTCTAAAATTTTAGAAAGCTTAATGTTTCTATAGTTGTATTACAATTTTAACAAGTGACACTAACTGAATAGGTATCAGAAAATTCAAGACTTCAAGCAAAACCAATGCCAAAGAATTATTGAAGGACAGATTATGGAAAGTATAAATAGAAAAAATAGAACAAAGAATTCCACCTGTTCAACAATTCATAAAAGTCTTCAACTTGAAGAGAACTGAAACCTATCAATTTTATTTAGCTTTGTCCAAGCCGATCTACTTCATGTCCAACATTTTGGAGTGTAAAAGGTATTCTGAGGAAAAGTTTCCTCAATAAAATCACAATTTTTTTTCTAGCACCCAATGAATACACCTCCATGGCACATATGTAAGCGAAGTCAAAATCCATAATGTCTAAATAGGTATTATACACACACACACAATATACAAATATCTTCAGAGAGGAGTTAGAAGAATTAGAAAGTACTCATTTTGTATCTCAACAGTTCAATTTGGGAAAATTCAATCATTTAATATTTGAACGAATTCAGTGTACAATGATTGAGTACCTCTTTGAGTAACACATTGTTGGTTCTGTGATGACAATACGCATGGTGTGTTTGGGCCTGATTTTCTCTATGAAAGATCAATTTTTTTGCTGTCCGTTATGATGTTCAAATAAAAATCTAGGATCTATTTGTAGCCAAAAAATCTTATGAGAGATATCAAGGGAAGAACTATACTAAGAAAGTATGAAATACACGGTGGTTCTGTGACGGAATGACTGCTTGCAATGGAGAGTGAAACTCCTATAGAGATTCAAATTCCAATTTGGAGTGCTGGAATTACGGAGATACAATTCGATTACTATATAGACATTGCAACTTCATAAATTAAGTCTCAGAATGTGTACAAAACAAGGGCAATAGACGTTGAGATGCTATAAAGAGGTACTTGAATGCGTGGAGTAACGCATGTTGAGAGGGGCAGAGAGAGAAAGGGGGGAACGTTTGGGATTTTTGGGAGAGAAAAATAAGAGAGAGAAATAGTTTATTTGGAGAGAGGAACACAAATAGGTTTGTGAGGAAAATAAGAAAGAGAAAGAGATTTATTTGGAGTGGACTTTTATTTTGGAGAAGATAATACCCATATCTGGACGCTTGAGATAGAACCTAGATGATCGGATGGATTTAATGTGGGACCAGTCTCACTTTAGGCACTTGTTGGTAATTAATGAAGCACTAATTTGACTTTATACAAATGTTTGAGGGTGATTCTACTCAACTCAACATAGTCTTGTCCCAACGTTTTTGGGGTTGACTGCATGAATGTTATTTCACCATCGAGTTATATCAAGGGAATGTTTTTAGTTAAATTATAAGTTTTCATATCTTTTTTTTATGATTTCTTTAAAAGTTAATTTTGGTCTTTCTCTACCCTTACGTTTACCATCAATAGTTATCATATCACTTTCTCACTAGTGCCGTAGGAGTCCATCTATAAATATGTCCAAACTACTTGAGTTGATTGTATCTTTCTTAGTCTTACCACACATCCATCTTAACTTTTGAACATGTTGTTTCTTAGTTGTCCAACGCTTAGTATTGTAAAGGATAGCGGGTCTTATAGCTGTTCTGTATAATTTTTCTTTTAATTATAGGGGTATATGTCTATCACATAATACACCGGATGCATTCCTCAATTTAGTCCATCCAGTATTAAATCTATGCCTAACATTGTAGTCAATATCACTCTCTATGAATAATAGACCTTAAATATTTTAAGTGTTCACTTTTTGAGGGTGATTATGGATTTCTTTTTTTGAGTTTAGTATCCTTTTAGAAGTAGTATAGATTTTAAGACGAGTCTTATCGAATGCACTGGTGTGTGTGTGTGTGTGTGTGAGAGAGAGAGAGAGAGAGAGAGAGAGAGAGAGAGAGAGACTACAGATTAGAAACCTTAGTTGATGCAAGACAAATTTAGTTACAAGGGTTCAAGATTTGTGATTGAAATGTTCATGGGAATTAAGGGGTCTCTGTTGGTGAAAACAACTACAATGCTCTGTTATAGTGTTTGAGATTAGTTTGCCTACTGTCTAGAGTATCAACTTGATCTTACTTTGTTTGGATTCATACTAATCACGATTGGCTTCACATTCCTGAATAATGCAGTAGCACTATTGATATTGTGGCAACTGCTTGGTTCCTAGCAAGTCTATTAGAAAGAGGCTTAAGTCAGCACTTCAAATTCGATAAAGGTTCTATTCTCGTTTGGTTTTGAGAGAACCCCCAATCCCTTACTAAAAGTTAGAAAAAGCAAGTCAAAGGTGGACAAGTTATACAAACCAAAGACAAATATATCTAAAAAAGAAGCAGAAGTTACATTTCGCATGATATCCAACTCACTATAATGCAAAAAAGAGGTACATTCTCCAACTTCTTAGACACGGGGATCCAAATTCCAAAAACATTCAACTTCCCCGCACTTCTCCTAAAAAATTATCGCATTCTTTCCAACAAAATAACTACACTATAGAACAAAAAGAAAGCTAGCCCTAATGATCCTCCACCTCTATTACTCACCGTTCCCATAACATCTAAGCATATCATAGATAACATAGTTCTCAACGCCACCCAATGTAAGAATAAAGGTTCCACGCTTTCACTATCACCTTTGCATATAACACATCGTTGTGATAGAAGACAAACCATGAGTTTCCATCTTTGAAGCCTATCATAAGTGTTAATTTTACCATGAGCAATTATCCTTACATGATTTTGCCCCTTTAAAGGCACTTTAGCTTTTCAAATCACCCTCGATGAAGGAAACTAAGGAATAAAGGGATCATTAATTAAAGATTTAAATGAGAAAATACACATGGAGAGTCATGAATGCAACTCTTTATATCTGGAAAATCTTGGGCTAATGAAACATTATTGAACAAAGAAAGAAAGTCCAACTCTGAACATTTTTTATCATTAAAACTCCAACGAAAAGCAAAATTCTATGACATAGGATTTGAATAGGATTGAATGGAAGAGGCAATCATTTGACTATAAACTCAGTGGGACCACTTCCCTCTCATCTATCCCCCCTAAAACGAACCCTAGTATCATCTCCAACAATGAGCTTAAGTATTTGAGAAAAGAGAGGTAACCGCTAAGAAATAAACTTCCATGGACTTTGAAAACTACCCTTGCGACCCCATTAGCATCCCACCCAATGGCCTATAACCCATATTTTCTCCTAATAATGGAACACCACAATAAATCTTATTTCAAAGGAAACCTCCCAAGCCATTTTTCAACCAAAACTTCATTCCTTTTCAACAATTTCCTAGCAAAAGGCCACCTTTAACCCTATCTCTAAACACCACCTCCCAAGATATCAAGTAATCCTTCCTACCTTTTCCACCATCCTGCACATAAGAAGTATCTAATCATCCATTCAATTTTCCTAGCTACCAAAATAGATAACTTGAAAAGAGACAAAGTAAGAATGCTAGCAAACTAACGTTAACCTACCTCCCCTAAAAATGAAGGCTTTGTTCTATCCATCAACCCGCTTTCCAACCTTCTCAATGATTGGAGTCCAAAAAGACTTGGACATCAAATTACATCCTAGAAGTAGCCACTAAATACTTAGAAGGTCAACCACCTATAGAGCATCCTAAGTCAAAAGACTACCGGTCAATTTTATCCTAACTCCTATTAATACTACAACAATACTCTTGTCTATATTAATCTTGAGGACTTTTTCCTTTACTTATTAATAAAGTTGTTGTTTCTTAGTTAAAAGAATATATTAACTTGAAGGTCCGAAATAATCCCAAAAACAACAATAATCCTCTTTAGGTTTTTGACTTCCTCCTCATCTCACGAGGAGAAAAAAATAGTATCATCAAGAAGTTGCAAGTAAGAAGCTATAATCCTATCTCTACCAATCACAAAACTATCAACTAAATTACATCTCTCTGTTCTCTCCATAAGTGTACTCAATCCATACACAATCAATGTAAACAAAAAAAGGGATCAGAGATCCCCCATCTTAGACCTTTAGAAACCTTAAATTTACCCCTCGGTTTCCCATTTATCATAACTGAGAAATTCAATAGTTCCAAGTTCTAACCATCCCCTCATTCATCTCCTCCACATCTCTCTAAAATTTTTGCCTCCAAAGCAAGATCAATAAAATTTTAATCCACGCGAGCATAAGTTTTCTCAAAATCAATTTTCAAAACATTGACCTCCTCACGTCATCCTCTATAATCATCAATAATCTCATTGGCAACAAGAGCCACATCCAAAATCTGTCAACCTCTCACAAAGTCCCTTTGGGTCTCATTTGAACACTCCCTAAGGCTGATTGAAAGTACCTTAGCAATAATCTTATATAAGCTAGTAACAAGACTTGTACGTTTAAAATCCTTCAGTTTCAAGGAATCAAATTTTTTCAGAATAAGATAAATAAATGTGGTATTTGTAACTGCATTCACCACCTTATTTTGAAAGGATTCCCCAAACACCTTCACCTCTTCCCAGCAAACCTGAAAAATAGCCATAGTAAAATCATTTGGGCCAGGAGCTTCGCCTTTACTACTTTTAATTTTTTTTTTCTTAACTTCCTCTACCTGAAAAGGCCTTCCAACCACAAAGCTTCATTTCCCACAAACGGGACACCACTCCAACCACGTCAAGCTAGGTCTAGGACACTCCTGGGCTGAATAAAGATTAGCAAATAAATGAGCAGTCTACCTTTCAATGGATGTCTCGTTTGCCACAATCGAACCCCTATCAAACTCCAATTTATCAATGATTTTCCTCACCCTATTACCATTAGCTACCTTACGATTTTTTTTTGAGTTATTGTCATCCTCTTGCACCCATTTCACCCTTGACTTTTGTTTCTAACTAACTTCTTCTTTATGCACTTCTAGGTTGATGAGGTTTTTTAATTTTGTCATATTGGTTGACCTTGTTTTGTGGTATTTAATAACTAAAAGTAGGACATATGGAAGTTATTTGCAATATTGTAGTACCCTTTGTTGAGACAATATTGAAGGTCACCATGAGAAACTATATCTCAAATTTCCATATCCTTCACAATCTGGTCCACATATAAGTGATGGAGCTTGAGAACTGGTTGGTGGTGGAAAGTAGAAACTTTATTTGGAAATCCCATAGTAGGTTTCGAGTTGTTTCGATAAAGTGGTATATCCTCCAATAGAATTGGACTAATACTAAATCCAAGGGAAAACTAATCAAATATGCTTCATATCCAAATTTTAAAAACTGGAAGCAAGGGGAGAACATCAATACCCTGATGATTAAAAAAGGAGTAGTCTCAAGATTCATGGGCAATTTGGGATGAGAAACACATAACGAAACAGTATACTTGTCATTCATGTAGGCATGGTATTTGTTTATAGGAGTGATGCCAAACATCTTGGAACATCATCTGCACAAGAAAAATCCCCGCACCTAGAATGATACTGGAATCAAATATAATTGTTCTAAATGTGAACCTTTATTTTTCAAACTGTTGCTATGAGTGAACTTTTTTTAATATTCTTTTAGATTATTTTGTTAATGCCACATAGTGAGATGCTTTAAAATCGAATTTAATGCTAGTCCATGCATGACAATTTTATGTAAGTCACGAAAAAAACCATCCTTTTTGCCATAATGTTTCTAGTGAAAATGATTGAAATCATGTACGGTAGTTCCACGAAAGTGCTTTCCCAAATATCTTACCTTGTTTGCATTCTAATGCTTGATGATTTGTCACTTAACATAAATGGTTCCAGCTCTTAAGGCCTGTGATCTTGACAAGTTCCTCAAATCTAAAGGAAAAGACCCTGCCTATGTTGACCTGGAGGTAATATGAAGTACGCTTCCTAGTGTGACTTCATCGACTTCTTTTTGATTATTTGATGAAACATGATGTATGTATTGTTGTAGGCTAACCCTCCAGTGGGAAAGGATCAACCTCCTGACCTAGCTGCTCTAGTTCCATCTGATGTGACAGTCTTGTCAGATCCTCCAGAAATAATATCTGCCCTGCAAATTGCTGAAAAAAGTCATGTATCCGTGAATGATAAGTTGACAGCTAATACAGGTATTATACTGTAATTTTATGACTTACACTGCCTGGTTAGGTACTTTTAATGATATTCAGATGTATTTACCCACAAAATATCAAGTTCTGCAATGCTTATTAAAATTGACCTAATACTAGCAGGATTTGTCCTGACAAAGTGGCATCAGTCTTCCTCCACAAATCAAACACATATTTTACTTTTAAAAAACTAAGAAAGAAACACAAAAGCTCTTAAATTACTTATGACGTATATAAAGTCTGTCAGCATATCAGAATAATGATTCCATGAAGATTATCACCATTCATCATTCACACTATGTAAGAAAGGTGAATTTATAGAATATCATTAGTTTTTTGACAAGATGTTTGCAAATTCAAAAGAGTAGAAAATGTTGTTCCTAGAGTTGCCGGATCCATCTAACATTGCCTGGCTTGCTGGAGAATGTGACACATGTAGTGTATACACCAAGTGTTTGAGCATTTTATTTGAGAAGGCCTAGACTTATTCTGGATCCTTAGGTAGGAACTGGCTCAAAGAACGAGGAAGAGCATTTTATTAAATTGAAGTTGCTGTTGTACCCCCCCCCCTCCTTTCTCTTTTTTCTTTTCTTTTTTCTCCCTCCTACTAAATGTCCTCTTGGTCCTCTCTTTGTCGATTTCTTGAAATAGATCCTTTTATAAACCGAACCAGTTTATGTTATGCGTTTTCATGTATTCCCCTAGTTTATAAACTGAACCGTAGTAGACCTTTTTATTATTTTCATTATCATGTAAAGCATTTAGATCTTTAGCAAATGTACCACTTGTACCCATTCTTCTTTTCCTATCAAAATTACCTTGTTTTTTTCACTAATTGCATTCACAAAATACATATAGAATCTTTGAATATTTAAAAATCCTATTCATTGTTTGGAAGGATGGATATATTTTACAATAGTCAGCAAACGAATCGTTTGATTTACTCCATAATGTTTATACTAAAGTTACACGTGCCTTGTTCAACATGCTCGCTTTTGAAATCAGATCAGGAATTTGCATTCTCATATTCACCTTTTAAATTTTGATAAGTTTATGATCCAATATTGATCCTGATGACTATATTACCAACTCCTATGAACTATAACAATATTGTAGAAATTTGCCAAAATGCCAAAATCATGGTATTGACAAACTTCTATGGGTTAAGGACTGAGTATTGCCTCTAGTTCTTTTAGTTCATGGACTCAGTTCTCAGGTCTTCCCAATATTATTTGCTCTTCCAAAAGCGAAGCAAACGTAAATTACTCTTATGACTATTAGACATTGAGAAATATTCCTTACAGTACTGTTTGAAATTACTGGGATAATGATATTGGTACTGGTTATGTATATCATGGAGTTGTTCTAGTCTCATTGAAATACTCATAGCTCTAATAGGATAAATGTCCATAACTGAAGGGATTTTTTGGTATTTTTTATGTTAATGACGCTCCTAAGTGTGTGGTTGGTGATCAGTAACCTGATTTTCTTGTTTATCATTGCTGACATGTTTTCTTCTCTCTTTGCTATAGCAAACACCGTCAATCCATCCAAGGATTCACAAAATAAAAAATTGACCAATGTCAGAGACTCGTCAAGCTCCTTTACGGATACTGAAAAATTTGTTGAAGAAATCCTAGATAAAACGTCAGCCATAATTTTTGCAGAGGCAAGTAGACTACAACAGTTTTCGGTTTCAACTTCACTCTTTCCGTTTTGGGTCTAAGAAATCAAATAATACAGATCAAAGAGGAGAATATAAAGCAGCATGGGGAACAACTTGGTGGTGTGGTATCAGAAACTATAAGAAAACAGCTTACCATGGAGTTGAAGAACCTAGCAGTGAGTATTTAGTTTCGTTATTTCTGATAAACTTGGAGTACTTCCCTGCGATAATCAGACAGTGGTTGTTTCTTATTTCACTAGCTGTAATTTTTGAAAACTTTTGGTTTGGAGCAGCGTTATTCTATTTGGCAAGTAAGATATCAAGATAATCTTAGAAATGAAAGTCAGGTTCTTTAGCTTTACGGATTTTGGATTTGGGGATGTTTAAGTTTACCACTGTAATTAAGTTTTCTGAGTTCAACAGATATAGATTGCATAGTCCCTATGTTGATAGACATGGCCATGCCTTTCCCTTCAATCTCTTACTATAGTGTCATCATTTTCATATCTACATTTACAGTTCTTTGATTTAACATCATCAATCTCTCTCGGTGTAGCAAAATCATATAACTTCGTTACACATTTTCACCTATATGACATTCCTGCTAAACTGATTGTGGTAGTTGTTTTTTGTTCGATGATTTCATTTTCGTTATTGTTTCATTCTTTAGGGGATCAATTTCAGTTTTTTTTGGACTGCTCTATGACTAATAGTGGATGTCTTTATTGCAGACGATATTCAAGAACACAGCGTACACAGAAGGTTTTCATGCCGGCACTTACATCCGACCAAAGCATACGTGAAACCGAAGTTTATTCGCAATAGTGGGATGCTGAAATGATTTATGAAAGAGTCTGTGTATGACATTCCATCATTCTTCACTGTTGAGCGATGCATCTAACTTTAATGGACAATTCATCTATTTAGCAATGGCTTTGTGTGGGTCCTTCATAGAAATCTTAAAACTGTCTTACATTTCCTGCATAGGTTCCTGTCTATCTTACGTGGCTTCGGTATATGAAAGTGGTTACCAATATAGTAGACGACGATCAAATCTCACTATGAGAACCATGCAAATTGTCTATTGAACAACATTTCTTAGCTACATTGGTAGGTGGTAATGAAACATGGGAATAAAATGACCATTACTTAGTAATACACATTTCACTATCAAATCTCACTATGAGAACCAATTTTCATGGAATGTTTAATCCCATCCACATAGGATTTATTATTTCTCAATATTTGGTGATATTTCTCATTATTAACTACCATCACTTCTCGCTACCACCACCTGCGCCCAGGTTCGGGTGTGGGTCTGGGGTTGAGTCTATGATCAGGATTGAGATCCAGGTCTTAAGGATTTTTCAAATATTTATTGAACTAAATATTTGAGTGAATTTTTATTTTTATTTCAGAGCTTAATCTTAGTTGTTGTCAAATATTAGAATGATAATTTACATTATATTCCATTCTTACCTTAATTCCATTCACATTGATTTCATTCTCTTGTAGAAACATTACTGCATACCAAATAGCGAGTGTTCTACTTGTAAAAACTTAATTGTTGATCAATCAGTAAATGACCCTAGTAATTGAGGTTTACTCCCACCTATAATCGAGGTTTTTATCTTGTTCAAGCATAAAAGTAACTAATAAGTGGGATAATCCGATAAATAATAATTGATTTTTTAGGGCGAATGATATTTGGCACTTTAAAAGATGTTTAAAATTTTAACTTATACTTCAAAAGATTAAAAGTTTCACACTATGCCATGCCGTAATCATATAAAGAAGTAGCAATGTGATATGTTTCATATGGTTTATTTTCTTATATGTCATTCACTGTATATTTTCTTTAAGAAAAACTGGATTATAAATTATTATACATGGATCAGCAGTTTGATGGCATATTTTCACTACTGCCCTTGTCTGTTCATGTATTTATTTCACTCCATACTCTTGTGTGTATCCTTTGGCCACCAATGTAGCCTTCAACCTCTCAACTGTTCTATCAACTTTTTGCTGACTTTATAGACCCACTTGTCGCCAACTATTGATTTTCCTAGAGGACCCAAGTAGCAAACCATTTTAGTGTTACGATATTTTTTTTTGTATAGAGTTGTCAGCAGGGTTAAATTTTACTAAACAGGCGACAAACTTTATTTTGAAAAAACGACATACGCTTTGTTTGTTGTCTCCCTTCAGACATACCCTAAGAAAGAACAACAAGAGTCGGCTCCCCCAAGAACAACTCCTATCTAATATTATAGTTACAAAATTAAATTCTCAACTTATAGGAACACAATAACGGTCAAGATTGATTTAATTTTCATTACTTCTATCCTATGTTACAAAATTCATTCCACATTTTTTTTCCGCTAAAAAACATTATATTCTTTGCAAGATCTTCAATGTCAGATAACTCAATCAACACACTCTTTAATGTCTGACCTCACTAATTCACATATATCTCTTTCTTATTTTCTTTCTATTAACTTTAATTTTAAATTACATAATTAAAGAAAAGAAAAAAAAGGAAAATGCTATTTAAAATATTGATGTGGTATAATTAATGCTCAATTTTTGGTATTACAGAATGACTTTTGATACAAATTATTGCTAGCTCGTATATAAAATTCAATGATGGAATTGATATCACTGCCTGTGGCACGAACAACGCCATTGTAAGTTAAAGAATAAGGAAATTTGGAGATTGGTCTCTCTATATGAACTTAAGTTCGTCGATGAAACTTATTTGTTATGAAGTCCGTTTTTTGTCAATTTTACGAGACCATCTATTCCCTTTAGAAGTGAAGTAAAACTAAAAATTAAAAACTCATATATTTTAAGAGTTTGACTAACATTTTAAAATTTTCTCTCTTATATCTATCTATATCCATATATAGGTTAGGACTATATCTCTTTATCTCATTATATATATAT
>CM042184.1:39626188-39654114 GCA_023539305.1 Ilex asprella | reverse complement strand
TATATATATATATATATATATATATATATATATATATATATATATATTTCTCTCTCTCTCTCTCACACACACATACATTATCATTAAAAATAAAAATAGTAACAATCAAATACAAAAAAAAAGTATCATTTAAACACAAAAAATAGTAACATTTAAACATAAAAAAAATAGTAACATTCATTATTAATATTTTTTAAAAATAACAATAGTAACACGTTCAACAAAATTAGTAACATGCTTAACAAAAATAGTAACATGCTCAACAACCAAAATAAAAATAAAAATACAAATATGGAACATTGAACAAAATTAAAAATAAAAATAATAGCATTCAAACCCATAACCAGATGAAGAAACCTCTAATTCTTCAGCATCCAAACAAAAAACACTAAAAAAGTAATAACATGTTCAATAAAAAATAGTAATATGAAAAAAAATAGTGTTATGTGTTAGTAAATTACGTTTTGAAATTGATGTTACTATGCTAACATCAAGTACTTGGCCTGCACTGCCTATGTTACTTTTTCAAAATCTCGAGCTTGTACTTCAACTTCAACCTTCATCCATTTCAAATTAGCCTCAAATCTCGAAAATCGATTATTTAAATGTATATCAGACAAAATAATGACTAAAAATTTGAATTTGAAGTATTATGGAAAGTTTGTAATCGACAATTACTATCGTAAATCAAACATTTTTACATTCAATCATTGACTTCAATATATAGCTCCTTGTAGATAATGTCTTCAACTTTCCATAACTGATCAAACTAACACCGTTAAAGATATTTTTGAGATTAAAAAAAATGGACTTAACTCCTTACTAATAAGATTAAAAATGAACTTATCTTCAAATAAGTTTTCTTGACAGACTCAAGTAATTATAAGTTCATCGAGGATGACTCAACCCCAATTTTCACTAAAGAATACAACAACAATGCCACTATGAATCAACAACTGGGAATCGAAAGACATAATCCATTGATGAGTACAAATGATCCGAGGAACTAAATCAGTTGAAACTTACAAACTGACAAAACTGAAAACTGGAGCTTCACACATGCACATTAAGGATCATAATATGGTACTTGAAATAATTTTTTGGTACTATACCAGAAAATGATTAATGGTCCTAAATCTTGATATTATTTATAGCTATTGATTGTTGAAATAGTAAAATAAAACGAAATAACTTTTTTTTTTTGGGTAATTAAACATATTCATTCATGGTTGTAAATGTGTACAACACAAAAATGTTGTTGATAACTAGCAGAAGTATGATTGAAAAAAAGAACCCAAACTGGTATAAGTTATGAGATTGAAGAACTTCCAGAAGTTTAAGTCATACAAAAGTTCAACACCTATAACCACCGAGTGGGGTCGTCTAGTGGGATAACGGTCAAACTTATCATCCTGAGGTTAGAGATTCGAGTCTTGGAGTTCACATTGGGGCTTGGTGATTGACCATTTTACTAGTCTAGCTAGGTTCGTTCCCGATAGGAGTAACGTGCACCTCTTCATTGTTCAGGAAAAAAAGAAGAAGAAGAAGTTCCACACCTATACACAAGTTATACAAAAGAAGCTAGCAAATGCACTTATAGACGAGGCAGGGCATGAGAAACATAAGAGTCCCATTGCTGCAAAAAAGCAAAATTCATAGGAAAATGCCTGAAGGTAGCAGTGATCAGCTTGGTGCATATCACTGGAAGGATGGACTTAAGAATGGTTGTTGAGTTGATGACAGAAGGCCATGTAAGAGGAAACCAAGATTCATGAGAGAGATAGAGGATTTTGTTCCAAATTCTACTAGTAACAGAGCAATCAAATAATAAGTGACAATGATTCTCCTCGTGGCATTGCAAAAAACACAAGTCGTATTTATGTGATGCATATATCTCTTAATGTGGTCAAATGTCCTTATAGAACTTTCACGCGTGAAATACTCCTCTTATTGTATAAATAAAGAAGTACAGTACCAAAAGTATGCTTTTGAATACCAAAGTCTACCCCTCACATTAAGATCCAAGTTCTTGTAGGAATGCATAAAAGTGAATACATAAAATAAGTCATACCTGGTTAGGATCCGAACACAATGAATCAACAGATTTATATATTGTTTTACTATTCCTTACGATCCTCCTTGATAATTAGAAAAATCTTTGAACGCGAATACTTCGACTCACGGTAAGTTAGGCTACTGATGAATGAGTTTTATACATACGAATTGAATACTCTTGGCTTGATGAAATTACAAGTTTTCAAGTATTTTATGTTCCTTTTTATTTGTCTTGTGTGTTTTAATGCTATTTGGTAGGGATTATCATTTGGAAGGAAACAAAGTCATTTGGGAGCCTAAGTGTTGGATTATTTGAAGACTAAGCAACAAGGGCAGCTCTAGGCTTAAAAGGGGATTAGCGCCGCAACTCTACATGCAGCGCTGCAGCTCTAGAAGGGTAGAAAGTCAACACCCCTGCACTGATTTTAGGGTCTGCAGTGCCTGTTTTAGTGTGGACATGAATTTTGACTTGTTTTTTTAGCCAAAATTGAACTCTAATGCTATATATATGTTATGGTTTGAGCTGGGATAGAGATACACTGATTTTGGGGGCTGCTATCATTGAAAAACCAAGGATTAATAGAAAAATTGAAGGTAAGAATAAAAGGAAGAGACGCGAAGAAAATTGGACTTGAAGGTTAGAGAGGAATTGAAGATTGCAACTAAGTTTTCATTCTTTTCTCTTACTTTTTGTTTTGATTTTCTGAGATGTTGATTAATTTGAGGATGATATTTTTTAATTACATTATGAACTAAATTTTTATTAAGATTACAACGAAACCTGATGTTTAGTTAAATTAATCTACTCTCATTTATGGTTCTTATTGATCATATATGAGTTGTTTATCATATTTTGTGCTTAATATATGATTGTGTGACCAACAATTAATTTAATTCCCTAGATGAAATTGGGAAATAAATTCTAGGTTTAGATCTGAATATGATGACATGCGTCTGGTTAATTCTTCTTAGGATTGAATAGCTGAGTTTGTGTATAAGATAGAAATATACTTATATGCCGTGTGTAACTGTTATGAGAGTTTGAATTTAATAATTTATTCCAACTTATTTTGCATATGAATATAGTAATTTAATTGGGAGAGATATTTTTATCTAACTATCGGAAGAGGTTTGATAAATAATTGAGTTCTCAGTGAACAACTTAATTTGATTAATCAACTAGAAAGAGAGCAACAAGATTTACACAAAGCATTGGGGAAGTTGTAATCTTAAATTCTTTCATCTAGTAAATTCAATCCTTGATTATTAAATTTAGATTTAGTTTTAAATTAGTGATTTCATAGTTTAATTCCAATTGTTTAAAAAAAATCAAATTGATATAAAGTTAATACTTGGAAGTTATTAGCAATAATCATCTGTGGGAACGATACTCTACTTATCACTTTATTACTTGTTGACCGTGTATACTTGCATGTAAATTGTCAATATCAAATGCGGACAACAAGTTTTTGGCGCCGTTGCCGGAGATTTTTTCTAGTATTTATTTCAATATTAATTTCAATCAATTTGATCTTATTTTAAACTTATTTAATTTTTTTTTAATTGTTTTCACAAGCACGCTTTAATTTTTTATGCAAACACGATCTACAGGTTATGAGGTACTACTGTACGAAGACGAAATTGAGAGAAAGTTTTGAAGCTTGCGAAAGGAGTGTCAAGAAGTAGATAATCAAGAAACTATGGATAAAGAATAATAGAAATCGCCAAGGGATTCTGCTATGCTTCTTGTTATAGAAATACAATCGAGCATTCAAAGGCTTGCAATTCAAGCAAACAGTTTTGAGATCAAGCCGGGTACCATTCAAATGATTCAGAATTTAGTGTAGTTTGGAGGTTTGCCTAACGAAGATCCAAACGATCATTTGGTGAATTTTCTGGAGATTTGCAACACATTCAAATACAATGGGGTTTTTGAAGATGCGATTAGACTCTGACTTTTTCCTTTCACATTTCATGATAAGGCAAAGAGTTGGTTGCATTCATTGCCACCGGGTTCTATTACTACATGGACAGATTTAGCTCAAATTTTTTTAGCTAAATTCTTTCCACTAGCTAAAACTGCAAGGATGAGGAACAACATCACTTCATTTGCACAGCATGATTCAGAGACTCTACATGAAGCTTGGGAGAGATTTAAGGACTTACTCCGAAAATGACCTCACCATGGTATTCCTAAGTGGTTACAAGTTCAAACATTCTACAATGGTTTGTTTAGTGCTACTCGGACTAGTATCGATGCAATTGCAGATGGGGCATTGATGGGAAAAAATTTCGATGAAGCTTATGAGTTATTGGAAACGATGGTTGCCAACAATTATCAGTAGTCCTCTGTAAGGATCAATCAGCCAAAGGTAGCTGGAATTTATGAAGTTGATGCGGTTACCGCATTGGCTACATAGGTTGCTACGTTGACAAAGAAGATTGATGTTTTAGGGGTGTAACCTATTTAGAGTGTGGCAGTTGTTTGTGAATTGTGTGCTGAAAACCATCCGAGTGATCAATGTGCAATTAATCCAGAGTCGGTACAATACATTGGTAACCACAACAGGTAGCAATATAGCAATAATTCCAACAATTATAACCCTGATTGGAGGAATCATCCGGGCTTTTCATGGAATAATAATCAAAGCCAAACCTCTGCTCCAAGACAATCATATCCTCCAAGCTTTCTGAATCAAGCTCCACCACAACAGGAAAAGAAGTCAAATTTGGAGGAGTTGATTTCTAGGTACATAACACAAAATGAGACAAGGATGAACAGTTTGGAAGTATCAATCTGAAACCTGAAAAACCAAACGGGTCAGCTCGCTAATGCCATTAACAACCGACCTCAAGACACTACCTAGTGATACAGAGATCAATCCTAAGAGAGAAAGTAAGGAGCACTGCAATGCTATTACATTATAAAGCGAAAAAGAGTTACCTGAGGTTGTTGGTGGAACTCCAAAACAATAACATGAAGATGATACTGAGGGTAAAAAAAAAAAGATAGCAAGAATTTGGAACATGAAAAGAAAGAAGAAGATCCAGTTGCCTGTTCTAATGGAGGTAATCTGAGACCTATTGTGCCTCCCGTGCAGTTTTCACAACGTTTGCAAAAATAAAAATGGGATAAGCAAGTCTCTAAATTCTTGGATGTGTTTAAGGAACTCCAAATAAATATCCCTTTTGCAGATGCATGGAGCAAATGCCTAACTATGTGAAATTTTTGAAAAAAAATTTGTCAAAGAAGATAAAATTAGGTGATTTTGAGACAGTAGCACTTACGGAGGAGTGTAGTGTTATTCTTCAAAAGAAGCTACCAACAAAGCTCAAAGATCCAGGTAGCTTTAAAATTCCATACCTAATTGGCAGTCAATTTTTCGGAAAAGCATTGTGTGACTTGGGAGCTAGTATTAACTTAATTCCTCTCTCAATCTACCAGCAATTGGGTTTGAAAGAAGCAAAGCCTACTAATGTCACATTACAGCTTGTGGATAGATCACTCACTTATCCAAGGGGCATAGTTGAAGACGTTCTAGTTAAAGCGAATAAGTTTATTTTTACAGTTGATTTCATAGTCTTAGATTGTGAGGGAGATATGAAATACCTATTATTCTTGAGCGACCATTTTTAGCAATGGGGAGAACACTTATCGATGTACAAAAATGTGAGCTAACTATGCGAGTCCAAGATCAAAAGGTTACATTCAATGTATTTTCAACTATGAAATGTCCAAAGGAAGCAGAAGAATATTTTTGGGTTGATTTGGTGGAAGATACAGTGAATGAGGTATTCGTAGGAAGCTGTATTTCATATCCCCTTGAGAACGCTAAGCTATATAAAGAGAAGGTAAAAAGGTGGCATAATAAAAAGATTGTTGAGCAAAAGTATAAGCCGGGTCAAGCTGTACTCCTTTTAAATTCGCAGTTAAAGCTCTCCCTGGAAAAACTACAATCAAGGTGGTCAAGGCCATTCACTATTACGAAGGTGTTCTCACATGGAGCAGTCGAAGTTGAGGAAGCCAATTCAAAGAGAACTTTCAAGGTGAACGGGTAGAGACTGAAGCACTATTGGGGTGGCGACATTGATTGCCAAAAGACCTCAATTACTCTTGTCAACCCAGGAGTAGTCAGGTTGATGACTATAAAACAAGCGCTATTTGTGAGGCAACCCAAAATTTAGCTTTTAATTTTAATTTTATGTTTATGTCAATTTAGTTTTTATTTTTTATTTTTTTAGGAGTAATCGTGATATTAGGAAGTTATTGCATTTTAATTATTGTGTCAAGTGCCTACACATACCAAGGATCGAAGCCAAGACCAGAAGCCCAACGCCCAAGTGCTCAAAACCAGTGCCTCAGCGCTGAGTTTCTGTTTAGACAACACCCCACATCAAAAAATCAGCACCCCAGTGCTACAAACTAGCGCCTAGGCGCCTCCTCTCGGCCTCCACAGCATAGTTGTCCTTGTCCCAATGCAGCTGCCCTTGTACCCCCCCAAAAAAATCAGCACTATAAATCAGTTCAACTCTGCATTCATGGACAAGAAGCTGACCACATCAACTCCTACCACTCCCAAAATTTCATACCTCTAAAAATACCTACACCCTAACTCTTATTCACCTAAAATTCCGTTCAATTATCTTGAATCTCTCAACCTCTTTTATATAACAATCTTACCTCTCATGTGTATCATTAAGTATCAACTAGCACAAAGGATTTCTCCATTCTCCATGGATAAAGATTAAGCTTTGCAACATGAGTTTCCTAGTCCACCTATGTTTTCTGAATACATTTCCGACTCAACGGACGACGAGGACGCTGACAATGATGCCAACTAGCGACGTCTTAGGGAAGTCTTTTATCTTAATTTTTTCTACTTTATACATTGAGGACAATGTTTAGTTTAAATTTGGGGGTGTATTCTTGTTTGCATTATTAGGTATACATTTAGATGACATGTTTTAGTATAACTTGAGCAATGGGTTGAGTGAATTTGATCATGGCCAATGATGAATGTGATTAATTGTTAATTCAAGAAAAAATTGATGAATATGTTGAGTTTATAGTTTGACGTACTAGTTGGTTTTACACTGTTTGTGATTCTTTCATTCATAAGCACATATCCATTTATTTGGTTAGTTATTATTTAGAGAATTTATTTGGCTAAGTACTCGTGGGAGATATCAGTGAAACTCTAGAAAACTTATTTAAGCATCATTCAAAGTAAATTAAGGTTTTCATATAAGTTTGGGGGAATTTTTTTTGTTGATATGATGGGTTATTTGAAAAAAAAAAGAATGAAAATTTTGAAAATTATTTTGATTTGATCCTTCATGAGTTAAAAAGTAAAATAAAAAAAGAAAGAAAGAAAGGGGCATGTGGTCAGTAGAGATGGGGCGTAAAACGCACTCGCTCAATAGGAGGTGAGATGGAGCATAAAATTCACTCACCGAATGAATGAAAAGAGAAAAAAAAAAGAGAGATGAAAAAAAAACTTTGTACCTTCTAGTTATATGTTTGCCTTAATTAGCAAAGGTAGATGTGAAATGCAAGTTCATAGAGTTAATATTGAATATCTCCTATGAAGCGCTTGATTACGTCAATGTATATGGGGTGATGACTAGCTTGAACAGTTTGGATATGTACATGTATTTAAAGGGTCATGAGTGGCGGTAAATTAAGGAGTATGTTGAACTGTTAGACTTTGTATTGTTTTGAAGTTTTGTGTGAATTATTATTTGTAGTAACTTTTGGGGCAATTATTTAGATTTATATTGATCCATTGTTTAAGTAATTGGATGTTAGAATTAATTTTTATAGTTTTTGTTCTTAGTATTTTGCTTGAGGACAAGCAAAGATTGGAGCTATTTGATGAGTGAGCTTTATACCTACGAATTGAACAATCTTGGCTTGATGAAAT
Source organism: Ilex asprella (assembly GCA_023539305.1). Classification (NCBI taxonomy): domain Eukaryota; kingdom Viridiplantae; phylum Streptophyta; class Magnoliopsida; order Aquifoliales; family Aquifoliaceae; genus Ilex; species Ilex asprella. The sequence continues at coordinate 39,646,135 of CM042184.1, read as the reverse complement.
TACAAGTTTTCAAGTATTTTATGTTTCTTTTTATTTGTTTTGTGTGTTTCAATGTTATTTTGCAAGGATCATCATTTAGAAGGAAACAAGGTCATTTGGAAAGAAACAAGGCCATTTGGGAGCCTAAGTGTTGGATTATTTGAAGACTAAGCAACAAGTGCATCTCTAGGCTTAAAAGGGGATCAGCGCCGCAGCTCTACATGCAGCACTGCAGCTCTAGAAGGGTAGAAAGTCAGTGCCCCTGCGCTGATTTTAGGGGCTGCAGCGTCTGTTTTAGTGTGGACGTGAATTCTGACTTGTTTTTAAACCGAAATTGAACTCTAATGCTACATATATGCTAGGGTTTGATCTGGGACAGAGATATACTGATTTTGAGGGCTGCTATCATTGAAAAACCAAGGATTAATAGAATAATAGAAGGCAAGAATCAAAGGAAGCGACGCGAAAAAAATAGACTTGAAGGCTAGAGAGGAATTGAAGATTGCAACTAAGTTTTCATTCTTTTCTCTTATTTTTAATTTTGATTTTCTGAGATTTGATTAATTTGAGGATGATGTTTTTCAATTACATTATGAACTAAATTTTTATTGAGATTGTAACAGAACTTGATGTTTAGTTAAATTAATCTACTCTCATTTCTAGTTCTTATTGATCATATATGAGTTGTTTATCATATTTTGTACTTAATATATGATTGTGTGGCCAACAATTAATTTGATTCCCTAGATGAAATTGGGAGATGAATTTTAGGTTTAAATCTGAATATGATGACATGCGTCTGGTTAATTCTTTTTAGGATTGAATAGTTGGGTTTGTGTATATGATAGGAATATACCTATATGTCGTATGTAACTTTTATGAGAGTTTGAACTTAACAAATCTATTCTAACTTAGGTTTGATAAATAATTTTGAGTTCTTAGTTAACAACTTAATTTGATTAATTAACTAGAAAGAGAGTAGCAAGATTTATACGAAGCATTAGGGGAAGTTGTAATCTTAAATTCTTTTAACTAGTAAATTCAATCCTTTATTATTAAATTTAGATTTAGTTTTAAATTAGTGAATTCATAGTTTAATTCCAGTTGTTTAAATAAAATTGAATTGTTATAAAGTTAGTACTTGAAAGTTATTAGCAATAATTCTCTGTGGCAACGATAATCTACTCATCACTTTATTACTTGTTGATCGTGTATACTTGCACGTAAATTGTCAATATCAAATTCGGACAACAGCTACATGAACCAAACCCTGATTTCCACCGTTTTAGAGTCTCACACAAGTCAGGATATATATATATATATATAGAGAGAGAGAGAGAATGAAGGGTATCAATTGTAGCAATTTTCTGTGTATAATGTGTTGGTAGAGTCCCACAATACATAGATATATATAACACATGTGGGGATAAGATGGAAAGATTTTAGGAACTACAATAAGGTGGAGATATTTTAGGAACCAAACCCACCTTATCTAGGCTTGACCAAGTTTAAGTTAATCCAAACACTAATCCATCCTTATCTATTTGGATTGTGCCTGCCCATGGGCACTGGTCTGACTCCATATGCAAATGCTAACATCTCTCACTTGCACATGTCGGGGACAACATTGCAATATTCATCTCTTTTCATAATTCTATCATCGTGATTGTTCATACAGACTAAAGAATAGTGTAACCTGTAACACCCCACTCTTTACATGACATAATATTGTCCGCTTTGGGCCCACTGGCCCTCACGATTTTGTTTCTCCCAATACCCCTGAAAAAAGGCCTTATGTCATGTAAGGTAAGAAGCTTACTTATAAACCCAGCAACTTTGCTCTCCCTAACCGATGTGGGATACCAGGATATCACAATCCACCCCCTTAGGGCTGCACGTCCCCGTGCAGTAGCCTGCCAGCTACCTGCCCGTCCACTACACGCGAGCACGGCAGAGCCCCACATTCGGTCTAGGCGAGAGTCGGCTCTGATAAGGGGGGTGGATTGTGATATCCTGGTATCCCACATCGGTTAGGGAGAGGAAAGTTGTTGGGTTTATAAGTAAGCCTCTTACCTTACATGACATAAGACCTTTTCCCAGAGGTATTGGGAGAAACAAAATCGTGAGGGCCAGTGGGCCCAAAGCGGACAATATTATGTCATGTGAAGGGTGGGGAGTTACAAAATGATATCAGAGCCGACTCTCGCCTAGACCGAGTGTGGGGCCCTGCCGTGCTCGCGTGTAGTGGGCGGATAGGTAGCTGGCAGGCTACTGCACGGGGACGTGTAGCCCTAAGGGGGGTGGATTGTGATATCCTGGTATCTCACATCGGTTAGGGAGAAGAAAGTTGCTGGGTTTATAAGTAAGCCTCTTACCTTACATGACATAAGGCATTTTCCCAGGGGTATTGGGAGAAACAAAACCATGAGGGCCAGTGGGCCCAAAGCGGACAATATTATGTCATGTGAAGGGTGGGGTGTTACAAAAATTTTGTAACACCCCACCCACCACGTGTCAACATATTGTCCGCTTTGGGCCCACTGGCCCTCACGGTTTTGTTCCTCCTAGGGTCCCTAGAAAAAGGCCTGTTGACAAGTGAGGCGAGGGGCTTACATATAAGCCCAGAAACTCCCCCTCTTCCAGCCGATGTGGGATACCAGAATCTCACAATCCACCCCCCTTAGGACTGCACGTCCCCATGCAGCTCGCCAGCCTGAGTCACGGACTACCGTTCTCCTCTCCTGCCCGCCCACACGTGACCCGTGTAGGGCCCCACCCTCGGACCGGGCAAGGGTCGGCTCTGATACCACTTTATAACACCCCACTCTTCACATGACATAATATTGTCCGCTTTGGGCCCACTGGCCCTCACGGTTTTATTTCTCCCAATACCCCTGGGAAAAGACCTTATGTCATGTAAGGTAAGAGACTTACTTATAAACCCAGCAACTTTGCTCTCCCTAACCGATGTGGGATACCAGGATATCACAATCCACCCCCCTTAGGGCTGCATGTCCCCGTGCAGTAGCCTGCCAGCTACCTGCCCACCCACTACACACGAGCACGGCAGGGCCCCACACTCAGTCTAGGCGAGAGTCGGCTCTGATACCACTTTGTAACACCCCACCCACCACGTGTCAACATATTGTCCGCTTTAGGCCCACTGGCCCTCACGATTTTGTTCCTCCCAGGGTCCTTGGGAAAAAGCCTGTTGACAAGTGAGGTGAGGGGCTTACATATAAGCCCAGCAACTCCCCCTCTTCCAGCCGATGCGGGATACCAGGATCTCACATAACCTCTGAGTCCACTTGCAATCGAGAGCACTATACTAGGAACACTCTCAGACAAACATAGAGACATCAACCATTTAAAAAACAAGTACAGGAATAAAGTGACTTACTATGGCCCAGACCTATTTCATCACACCGAGTTAAGTATCTCTATTCCTCAGAGAGCCATACTTAAATTTTCATCTAAGCTGCATTATGCTCATAATTATATCGTTCCTCCAAGAGCAACATAATTTGTCAATGAATGAATATAGTGCATGGTCATGATATCAATAGTCTTCCCATTGCCCTAATGGCACTTAGTTCCAAACCAACTACTTTCTCAACAATGTCCTAGAAGACCGAATCAATCATGGTCATAGGTAAACTGCCAAAGTAGCGAACATCAGTTTGTCACTCTATGACACATTCAAAAGTCACATAGGGCACAATGCCAAGACTATTCATGGAAAAATTATCCTCTAGGACTCACACAATGAGAAAGCAAGGATCCATTCACTCACCTCCTTGTCTCGGTCGTCAAGCACATGTAGTATGAAGTACATGTTATAGTGGAGTAACTCTCCCAAAGAGTGTATGTCATAAACTCCAACACTGTACAGATCTTAGTCTAGTCACTCCCTGAGTGTCTAACCCGAGTCCTCACATTGTTTGCCACTCGTGGCACAAAAAATGTAAGAGCTTGCATCTAACTATCAATACAGGTATAATGGATAATGGGTGTATCCATTATCAGTCTCTATCACTGGACCTTATCTTGGTTCCAACCATGACAACATATATGGAAGTTACAATCCATGGTCTTCGTTGACAACCAAATAATCTGTTTTGATTTTGAGAAACACCCATGAAAAATCTCAAAAATAGGATGGAAAAAATGAGACGTACCCAAAACAAAGAAATAAAGGAACAATCTGTTACTTCCATGTTGAATCCAAGTGTAATGAGCTTCAAAGATCCCCTTTTCTTTGGACTGTACAGTTGCACATCCAAGTCATTTTTGCCTCCATCTCTTTCTTTCCGAAGAGTAATTGGAGAATGAGAGATATACTAGAGAGAGAGAACGAAGCAATGAGGATGTATGAAGTGGAAGATAGGGTGGAGATGTTGTTTTCATTTGTCAACTGTCCACATGAATCCACATAATATATTTATATATATGATCAGCATTATCAGATTATTAACGGAACGGATATTGGTACATCCAAATTTGAATCCATGAAACATAATTTATCAGGTTTGGATTTAGATTATCAGTAAACTATATTGATCCATATTTGACTAATCGAATTCAAATTTAGCTCGAATTTGGATCAAATTTTGATCCATTGATAGGCCTAGAAGTGAGTGAATGTGTGTGTGTGTGTGAGTGAGAGAGAGAGAGAGAGAGAGAGTGTTTGTGTGTATCACATTAGAAAGAAAAGGGGAAAGGGTGTCGTGCATCATTGGCTGGGAAGATTTGAAAGGTCGACAACCAATATTACTCCGGTGAGATATGCGACAAACTCACAATGATGTTAAGCTTCAAGAAACTACTTTTTCTGATTTGAGAAGAACTCTCCCTACACTACACTAGTTTATGCTGTTTATTTTCAGATCCGAGATTTGAAAATGATGAAATGTTGTGTTGAAAATACTCATGCAAGTAAAACCCACAATATTACTAAACTACAATACTATTTTTTTTGGCTTTTGTACTGCCAACGTATGAGACAAATTTGTCGATGGTGGTTCACACCTACAAATGGTGTGAATGGCATCCCATACTTGTTTGTCAAGTATGTTGTGTCCGACGTAATTATATCACCAAACTTTTTAAATGCTATTCTACTTCTTACATTTGTCCAAAATACATTCCTAAGATGAAACTCTTTATCTAAATTCATCATGTAAAAAAAAATCTAAATTATCAACTTGTATTCTCAAGAAGTAATTGTGTATGGCAGTAGAATCTCTTTCCCCAAGCCGTAAACGTTTGACTTTATCAATATAGTTTCTACAATATTTTTCTAGAGATGGAAGCTCATCATATGCTCCTGCCTCTATCACAAATGAATTAAAATTCTTGTTCATTCTAATACCAGCCCTATCATTCAGTTCAAACCTTCTTTTCACAAATGGATTTATTATCCTGTTGCATCTGTAAAGTTGAGATTTTCTTAAACTCAAACCATGGTTATGATCAAGTACTATGGATGTCACTCGCCATTTTCATCAAATTCAAGCGCCACCTTAAGCCTGGCTTTGCAACCTGTTTTTGAAATCAGTTACACTTTAAGTGGATTGCTTGACTTGATATGTGACTTTCCATTACGAGCACAAACAATTGTCACATATCCCATTTCTCCATCATCCCCCTTTGAACAAGTTCTTTTAGTCACGGTAAAACCCAGTTTTTTTCCATACTTTGTAAAAAATTCCATAAGATTATCAATAGAGTTAAATAATATTCCGACTCTTGGCTCCTCTATTTTGTTTTTCTCATTTACTACTTTCTTCGTTTCACTCTCATTAATGTGTTTTGTTAACTCCTTGTAGAATCATTTGATTCTTCTTCATCCATATCTATACAATATAATATTTAATTCTTGAACATAATATATTTATCACCACATAAATATAATATTTGGAAAGCTTTTAAGAAGTCAAAATATTGAAAGTATAGTGAACTTTTATGAGTATTTCACTATTTAATGGTCCCCAAAAACCTTCCAATGTAACTTCCCAACTGCACTGGCACATGGAAAATGAGACATCTTCTCCTTTTCTTCAAGAGTAATAGGGCATTAATTTTGGCTTAGGCCCTTATCTTTAGCTACAAGAATGTCAATGGGTTTAGAATTATGCATCTAAAAATGTTCAAGGACTTGCCTTAGGTAAGTCTCCTAAGACAAACCAAGAAATAGTCTTGAACGATCCCTAAAGATCCTCACATTGAGCACATAACTCGCTTCACTCATTTCCTTCATCTCAAAATGTAAGGACAACCACCCTTTAGTGGTGCCAATCACCTCCTTGTTATTCCCAACTAACAAAATGTTGTCAACATACAAAAGAGGATAATAAAACTTCCTTTGGATCACTTAATGTACACACAGTGATCTTATTTGACAATCGTGAACCCATGATGACTCGATGAAATCTCAAATACCATTGTCTAGATGATTGCTTCAAGCCTTAGATAGATCGATTGAGCTTGCAAACTTTGAGCTCTTGACCTTCTATAATTAAACCAAATAGTTGATCCATATAGATTTCCTCATGAAGTTCTCCATTGAGAAGTGTATTATTAACATCCATTTGGTAAAGTTCCAAATCTAAGTGTGTAACTATGGCAAAAATGAGGCGAATTGAAGCAAACCTCACTACCGGTGAGAAGGTTTCTCCATAGTCTATTCCCTCAAATTGGGTATAACCCTTTGCTACAAGACATTCTTTGTACCTGTCAATAGAACCATCTTCCTTATGTTTGATTTTGAGAACCCATTTATTCCCAATGGTCTTGCGCCTAGGAGAAAGGTCACCAAGTCCCAAACTTGATTGGTCTTCATTGACCTCATTTCTTCAATCATTGTATTCATGCATTCTTTTCTAACATCGGATGAGATAACATGTTGAAAAGTCTTAGGCTCATCACTATCATGTACAAATAAGGTGTGATAAGAGGTAAATCAGATTACGAAGATTGTGTTATCAATTGGGGTTATAAGTATAGGCACAAAATTAATTAAAAATTTATCTTCTATAAATCATGCATCCCTTGTTTCCACTATAACATTAGAATCCAAATCTAATAATATGTATGCTTTTGAATTTTGTGCATATCTCATAAACACATTTCTAATCACTCGTGGCCCTAGTTTAGTTCTCTTTATATTAGGAACCCTATAAAAGTCCAAGCACCCCGACACTTTAAGATAGTCTAGATTTGATTTCTTCCATTCCATAACTCATAAGGTGAAACATGCATTTTCCTAGATGGAATTCTATTGTGTACACGAGGTGCAACAAGTAATGCTTCACCCCGTAAATTTAAAAGCAATTTTGGAGATAAAATTATTGCATTAATCATTTCAACTAATGTCTTATTTTTCATGAAAATTCCCCTTCAATCTCAAATCGACGATGGGGAATGCTTTCATGTTTGCTCTTACGTAGATGAGTACCTGGAAAACTCTCATTCACTGGCAATGATTCACCGGGTGGTAAGTCTCTCCCACTATCTTCAGGGCGTTGAGAAATTTCTCTCTTTGTTTCAACTGGACTGATAGATGCGCTAAGTTTCAGATCATCCAGTTCATATACTTCCATCCTATCACCCACCTCGCCTTTGCTATGGAATCCTCCTCAAGAAAATCCATATCTCGTGACTCAATTTCAATTACACTTCCATCTGGTTGTTCCCCAATGAACACATAACCTTTGGAGTGTTCAGAGTACCTTATAAAAATATATTTCTTACTCCTAGGTCCCAATGAACACATAACCTTTGGAGTGTTCAGAGTATCTTATAAAGATATATTTCTCAATCCTAGGTCCTAACTTCCCATGCTTATAAGAAGCATTGTGCACATAAGTTGCCGATCCCTATGGCCGAATTATACCTAGATCAGGTTTCTTATCGGTCCATAACTCAAAAGGAGTGGAAGGTACTAATTTAGAGGGTACATGGTCAAGAATGGAAGTTGCAATCAGTAAAGCATCTCCCTAATAAGATATGGGAAAATTTGCTTGCACCATCATCGATCTAACCATGTCAAGCAAGGTCTGATTCCTCCTCTCTACAAACTATTTTGTTGTGGTGTGCTTGGAATTGTCAACTATTTGATAATACCCTTTCCTGCACATAGTTTGCTGAATTGATGAGATAGATACTCGTGGTCTCGGTTAGTTCTTAAAGCTTTAATTATTTTTTCCATTTGATTCTCAACCTCATTCATGTAAGGTCTAAAGCAATCCAATGCTTCTGACTTATGGGAGATCAAATAGAAATGCCCAAAGCGTGTGTAGTCATCTATAAAAGTAATGAAATAGGAACCACCATGCCTTGCCCTTACATTCATTGGGCCATAGATATCAGAATGAATTAACTACAATGGGATATATGCCCTTGTGGCTTTTCCAAATGGTTTTCTGGTTGCTTTTCCTGCTAAGCAATATTAACATGTGGACATATTATTTTTTAGCTAGTAGACCCAATAGGACTTTTCTAGCTAATCTAGAAATTGTATCTTGTCCAATATAGCTTAATCTAGCATGCCATTTCACAAAATCAATGTGAGTATTATAACAAAAGTTAGCAGAGAAAATAAATCATTATTCATACTAGAATAAATAATATCCAAAATCATAAACCCATCTGAAATAAAATCATAAACTGTCTATTGTAAATGTCAACCTTATTTCTCTCAAAACTAAAGTGAAAATCTAAGCTCAGCATAGAAAGAACTGAAAATAAGTTTTGTCGAATCCACAGAACATTAATTACATCATGAATATACAATGTGCGCCCATATCGCATCTCTAATTTGTAAGTGTCAATGCCTTGCACCTCCAAACTAGAATCGTTCCCCATGTAGACTTTCCTACGTCAAACTAGAACTCGACGATACTCCACGAATCCGTTCTTATCCCTCGCTAAGTGGTCTGTTGCTTCTGAGTTTACAATCCACACAAGGAGAGAATCAACAACATATACACTAGATGTCACACAACATGTAGAACAAGAAATAAGATATTGGAGTACCTGTTTCTCCTTAATGCATTCACGAGCGAAGTGGCCCAATTTGCCACATTTATATCAAGTCATTTGGGACTTATCTTTCTTGCTAGTTCATTTTCCTCTTTTTCATTTGAAGACCTTCTTAAGCTTGAGTGCAACATTCCCTTTGTTTGGAGCTCTAACAGTCTTCTTTCACCCAGACATAAAATCCCCACGAGAATTGGATTCGACAACATATGCATGAAATGTCTTAGCCGCCTCTAGGCGCCAATCCTCTAACTCCAAATGACTCACAATGTCCTTGAATGTCGTAACATTCTCATTTTGTGTCATGTTCATCCTTATGTGCTCCCAAGAATTGAGAAGGGAACAAATCACAACCTTGATGTAGAGAGATTTTAGGAACCAAGATAAGGTGGAGAGATTTTAAGAACAAAGATAAGGTGGAGAGATTTTAGGAACCGTAATGGTGGTCGAAGAACTTTATTAATAGAAGATATAAGGTAGTAGGAAAGAGAGAGAACAAGAGTATGCCCAAGGTGTTGTAGTGTGTCTCCCATGCATAAGAGGTCTACAATTTATAGGCACAGAGCACTAGATGAGGTGTGAAGGTCAAGCTTCTAATCTTCTGGGGATAATAGTTATAATTGGGGAAGTGCACTAACCTGAAGTCATGGCTATCCTGATAATTGTTCTCCCACGCGAGTTGGCCCTTCTTGGACTCTTGAGATTCGGATTGAACCCAAGCCAAGAACTAGGCCTGATCTTTTTGATGATTTGAGCTTAACCCATGGTCTGGTCCCATTGGATTTGGTCTCGTCAAAAGTAAAGAGTTAGTGTTGTATTGTGAAAGACATATGGTCGACAGGAATTTTGGATCAATAGTCTAAAATGTGAGGGAATGATAACGGTTAAGATTCTCAGGAAAGGACATTGGAATCTGTCTTCCTTGGATGAAAATGCCACTTGAATACTAATGATTTTTTATTTTTTTTGTGTGGACTATTTTTAATTTAGACTTTTTGGATGTATTCAAAATTGTTCGTGTTTTTTGGATAAAAGAGTTTCTTTCCAAAGGTTTCTTGATATTTTTCCTAAATTTCATTTTTTTTCTTATTATATTTTGCCCCATTGACCTTGGAATTTGGTACGAAGTATCATCCTCAAATGTGTTCCTTGTAAGAGTTGGCTCACTCTCATCCCCTTCCCTCTCCCTCACCTACCCCCAAAGAAAAAAAATGTGTTTCAATAGAAAAAGAGTGATATTGAAAAGAGATTGGGCTACTTAATACATAAAAAGGGCATATGGTAGGAGAAAATGAGAGCACATACATACACACACCCACTCACTCGTACACAAATCTATAGGCCTTTTTAGATATTACTAGTTTATACATACGTACGTTGCACGTGAACCATTTTCAAAAAGATAAATTATATACCTAAACCTATAAAAAAATATATTTCAAAAAAAAATGCACTACAAAATAATTAGAGTAAAAAGAATTCCATGCATTATTTGAATAAGCTCCTTGGGTGGGTGAGGAAGGGCTAAGGGTTAGACCATCAAAGCTAGCTACATCCATAGTTCGGTGAAAAGATAAACAGATCTTAAGTTTGTTTTTGTGCATGAAATTTGTTGAAATGTCATACAAAATAAATATTAAATTCAGCATAGACACTAACCCATTCAACCTTGCAATCTGAAAACATGAAGACACATAAGTAAAATCTTACAATTGAACATTTGATTGTATACTTATCCTTATCAAGATTACTCGACGCAGTTGAGAGTGTTCAACCTCTAACTAATGAATAATTACTATGTTGATTACACTTAATATAAGATAAGAAAAACCACTTTCTTGATATGCTTAATAATTTATATCAGCTAAATATTAAAAATGAAACAAGCACACTTATATTTTTAACAACAAATGATGATCCCAAATCCAACTGGTCCAGGCCCAATAAATCAAGCAAGCCCAAGTCAGCTAAATGGCAGTTCAAATCCAATTCACCAATCCAATCCAGTCCAAGATCCAAGTAGCCTGGGAAGATAAGAGAACGTGGGAGAGAGATTATCGGGATACACTCACGAAGATCAATCCTACATTAATTGTACTTACCTTTTGTAATTATCCTCCCCAAAGAAGTAGTGTCCTCTCCCTCACGTCACCTCCTCACCATACCTATAATTTGTAGGCTCTCTCCACATGGAGACACATCTCTACACCTTGGTAACTCACCCAAATCTCTCTACACACATTATTTCTCTCTCCTAGCTGTTGTACCTCTCCTAGAGCACACCTCTCCTGGAGCTTTCTCTCTTACATTATTCATCAATAAAGAGCCATCGTTGCCGTTTTCGAGAGTGGAGTAGGTTACCTGGACTGAACCACTATAAATCTGTGTGTTGACTCATTATTTACATTATTGTCATTGACTGCTTTATTTATTGTTCATTAATTATACCACATCACACTCGACTGTTGATCTTGAACGAGACAAGTTTTGTGCATCATCAACATATGCTCATATACTGCAATAAATTTATTGAAATAAATTTTCACATAAATGAAGGGTAAGTGTCCATTAGCCAAGATAACGTTTTCAAATGTTCATTTAGTTATGTACCCTATGGCATTCAAAAAGTATAAAAGTTTAAAAGACGGAAGTCCAAAGATAACCATGTGGCAATAGAAAAGTATAATTCAAGGTTGAAGAGTGCCTGGCACATTGAGAGAGATGAAAGGAAAATAGTGTGTCACTATCCACATCAAATACAAGCCTCCACCTCCCTTAACTACATTGTGAAGGAAGGTAAATTCTTGGAAACCAATTACAAAATTGCCTCAAATGTGATTGTCACCTTCAAAACTATCATAACAAAGAAATAACATAAGACGATGAAAGAATTAACAAAAAAAAACATATCAAAACAAAATGTTATCCTTTGTACCAAAAAAATATATGAATATACGGCATAAAAGCAATTTAAAAAGCAAGAAAGTTCATGCCTCATCTCGATCATTTGTGGAAGCTATATAAACCATCCTTTTTGCAATATATGATAAGTTTTTATAAACAAAGTATTACCACAAATAAAAAGAGAAAACACAACCCCAAAAAAAAGTACATTTAAAAAATAGGCATTGCACATGGACCATTTTGAGTTTTTTTTTTTTTTCTTATTTTGTCCTATGATATTTTTTTTCATTGTGTATAACACAAACATTGTATAATATTAGTATTAACAACTCACAACTCAATACAAACTCTTTAGTATTAACCCTAAGAGGTAGCTCAACTGGTAATGGGACGAATTGTAAACACAAACGTTTTGAGTTTAAATCTTGACAACCTCTTAGGGTTAGGCCATGAGAGATTTATCCCTCTTGAATACCTTAATTCCGGCGTGGATGTCCTGCCTTTGACTGGACCGAGGAGGATATTAGTCAAGGTGTGCGTAAGCTAGTCCGAACACCCTTGCCCGTTAAACGAAAAAGAAAACTCAAGAAAAAAACAAACTCAACAAACAAAGATGCAAAAACTGTTCATTTGGCCAAGCTAACTTTATAGCTAATAAACCAAAATTCTGCTAGAAGAGGAACTAAAGAAAAAAAAATGGATTCATATACAGTCTATAATCTTATAGTGAAAAAGAATATGCAAACCACCTTCCTTACTCAAGAGGAAAACACAAGAATACGAAAATCCTACCCATGATTTCAAAAACCACCCATTTCAATGTTAGCACCAACACCAAATTGCCTTTTGCTCATTACTGCAACTCAATAATCATTTCTTTACATTCTCTCTTCAGGATGTACACAACAATCTCAAAAAAAAAAAAAAATTTGAACAACTATTATGAAAACTCAACTCCTAATAAAGCCAGCACACCACCCTCTCTCTCTCTCTCCCTTATCCAATGAATTGAAATGCACAATTTGTAAATATATTGATTTTTTTCCCGAGATATCTATTTTATAAATAGACAACTTCACCAGAAAAAAAAATGTCCACTGTCCAATTTCTATTCGTTTATCTTAACAAGCAAAGCTTCCTAAATTGCCAAACATAAATAATAACATACTCAATTTGACTGAATGCAAGTATAGTTCCATTAAGGTGAAAATTATTAAGTTCATATGGATCTCTTTTTATTTTTTAACTAGCTCGAATGGTAGGCAACCATCAAACCCCTCAAGGTAGAAAAGTCTCTAACACTCCACAATATGCAGTCGAGTGTAAAACATGTTCATCAAACCACCCATAAAAGAGATAACAAAGTACACCACTTTTCCCACCAAAAGCCTCATATATCATAATCCAACCTTTCACAATTTATACAATCAGGATCTGAATAGTCGACACTGGTTTAATCGCTGTAAAAATTGCACTTACTTTCGAACGTGATCTACGTTCGAACATTCCTTGCTTTGAGTATCTCGATTTTTGTTAGACTTTCTGTCAGGCACCAAACTATTGTGACTAACTTGCATTCGAACGTGATTGGTGTTCGAACATGAATCCAATTCTTGTCTAAACTTCCAATGCAGTTTTGACCTATTTAGAGATCGATTTACGAAATCTTTCTGAAATATACTTTTGTAGCTCTTGGAATCCAGTTCCTACTATCCAAAAATCAGGTTAACTTCAAACTTTTTCATGGTCATGATTCTGTCAAGTTGAAAATCTGAACACGTCATTGAAAGGATGAGATAAAGCGTCAACGCAACATCATTCAAACTCCATATATACCTTCATGCTTAGGACAAAGGTATGACCTAGACACCTAAGATGAACATTTAGTTATTTTAACTTATAATGGTTAGGATAACAATGGAATTAGAAGAAATTTAGGTATAACTCCTAGGTGTTTTGAAAAGAAAAGTTTTTCTAAACAATTTTGTATTTTGAAAATATAGATTGAGCCATTATTAGGCTCATCTTGAGCAATAGCTTTTAATGCTCAAGATAATAAGTTTTTGTTTGGTTTTATGCTTTAAATATTAGTATGGAGTGATCTATATTTGCTAGCCTTCGTTAGAGTAGTCTCTTTATGACTTAGGAAATAAAATGAGAAAAGACCATGTAGGAGTACAGAGCTCGCTCAAGCGATCCTTCATGGTTGCTCAAGCAGTCAATGCTCCTGATTAGGATTGAAATGTGATTTTCTTTCCACCGACAACTGCTTTATGACCACCCTCCCCACCGATCGAGCTGTTGTTCGCGAATTTGAACTTTCTTATTTATTAAGACTATCTTTATTCCGGACTTATAAATAGGGAGAACTTTTCCCACAGATAGGTTAAGCATCTTGTGAGATTTCTAAATGAGAAATACTACTTTCTATCTTGAGAGCTTCCACCACTAACCTAGATCCCTAAACCTAAGGCTACCACAAGAGATTCTACCCAACCTCACAAATTGGAGTTAAAGATCTTGATGGTTTGACAAACCTATTGGTGTGTGCATACCAGAATTCGTTGGCATGCCCATGATTGCTCGAGACCTAGACGAACTGTGCGATGAGAAATCTATGTAAAGCTAAGCAAGACGTCGAAGAAGTGCCTTTGGTGAAGAGACAACAAGGAAATGAGCATTTAGCTATAGTATTGGTTGAGGTATAAGACTCGAGCATTTGTATGTTAACTTTGTGCGTGGTGGATTAAGTTTTAGTGAACCGAGAAGGTTTACCACAAGTTTTTCCAAAAGGGTTTTCCGCGTTAACAAATTACTTGTGTTATTTCTTGATTTTTTGTATACACTTATTATTGTTAGCACACACGCGCTATGTGTTTGTTGAAATGATTGATTGAATTGTTGTTTGTGGTATTCCAAATATGGTAAAATCACTTATTGAAAATTTTAATTCGTATTGTGCAACGTAGAATAAAACAGTAACAGTCAAATGCAAAATAGTAACATAGAAAACTGAAACAGTTACAAAAAAATTAACGAAACAGTTACAGTAGTGTCATGCCCTAATTTTCATTAAAACGTGATTTAATAAAAAGAGATATTTACCCCAAATTCTCTTGCAGATTTACCATAATAATTGAATGAAATGAAACATTTGGTTTTTATCAAAACATATATATATTTTTTGAAAATTTTGACAAAGTTTTCTTTGAAAATTGGGGTTCCAACCAGCTAGTAAGAACACCCCTGTGAGAACATAACATAATTTAAATTAACTAAACATCAACAACATGCCTCCATCAAAAATATAATCCAACTAAATCCAAGGTGGCAATTAGAGGCCCACAAAATCCTCCCAAACCCAGATACATCCAATACCAATGTATATCGCAACTTAGTACAAAAAGTCATAACTTTACATTACAATACCCAAAATAATAATCCCTCTATGGGATGATCAAGTGTACACCATAAATGTCTCAAGACAACTTTTTCAAACACAATGTTTGAGTGCTAACGTTTCTACATGAGTTCTAAAGGTGAATACAAAAAGGCTCCAAAAAATATTCTTTCTAGTCCAAACTCCCACAAGCATTCCATCACCTATGGCCCAGAATGCATGCTAGTCTCTGAAAATATTAGGAAGGGATGAGCAACCACAACTCAGTAGGATAATCTTTTTTCCAAGCATTTTCAAAGTTTTAAATACCAACATTCCACAAACCAATCGAATAAGTAATGAAAGATTTCTATAATTTAGTATAGGAACAAGATAATAAGTAGAGCATTTATAAAAATCTCTCAACACATCATCATTAGAAATATACAAGGTATAAATTAAATGTTTATATATTTTAAGTCAAACTATCATAGCAAATATCATGCATGTCTCTCATATGGACAATATAATCAATCATCTTCCTTCTTGCTTTTCAAGGGAAACGTGTAGGGCACAAGTTGTGACATCACATAGCCCATCACCGAAAATCACTACTATAACCAATCTCCCTTAAGACTAGTAGCCGCCTTGGCAACACACTCAATAGGCCTCAACCATCTACTAACCCTCTATCTGTTAGTATGGAGCATACATTTTTCAAAAATTATTATTTCTTATATCTATAAATCCTTTTGAAAACATATGTCATAACTTTGACATTTTATCAAACATGTAGTAGACTCAAATCTCAATAGTTGCATTTTCAAAGAAACACAACTATTTCTTAGAGAATAAACCATATATATATTATGTACAAAATAATAGCATACTTCAAAACCCCCAAACCATAGGTTTAATCAAATACCCATAACTAAAATCAAACTAGGGCATTTCCATTTCCAAAAGAATAAGTCATATTATGTACAAGATCATAACATACTTCAAAACCCCCCAAATCATAAATTTAATCAAATACCCATAACTAAAATCAAACAAAAGTTTCTAACTCATAATACTAAAATCATTTTCATTTTCAAGAGAATAAGTCGTATTATGTACAAGATAATAACATACTTCAAAACCCCCCCAAATCATAAGTTTAATCAAATACCTATAACTAAAATCAAACAAGGGTTTCAAACCCATAACACTAAAATCATTTTTATGCATGTGAGTTCACAATTCATGGCATACTCAACACTAAATTAAGATTTATAACAAGTATTTTGCCATCAAACACATAGTAAACTTAAGCTAAAGAAAATACATGAGATGCACAATATAAATGCAAGAGAGAGGAAAAACCCACCTAGAAATCAAGAATTCCAAGCCAAGTTCCTAGGATTTTCAAGTAAAACCTAAGCTTTAGAGGCCTTCTTCTTCCCTTTTCTCTTTCCCTTTATCTTCTCCTAGGGTTATAAGAGGTATTGAGTGAGAATGGAATGAAAGAATGAAAGAAAATGGCTGAAATTGGGGTTTTAAATCCAGCAGTCCCGAAATTTACTCTTCATGGGCTGAAAAATATATTTTTTCTCCTAAATTACAGTTTTCCCACTAAACATTCTAATTTGATCTCTATGACTATCCTAAGATTTTTTGATGTTCTGAATTTATTTTTAATGTTATTTTAACCTAAAAACATTTAGTTTTATGATTTATCTCAAAACTAAAGTTAATTTACACCCGAAACACTAAAATTACTATTTTACCCAACTAAACCGTCATATAAGCCAAACGTCCATTCCAAGTGTTTTCGGACCTCCCGGATTCTATGATAATATTATTATGACATAAAATTAATAATATATTTACTTAGTTACACTTATCAACCTTATACACCTCCAAAAATTAAATTTGACCCAAAAGCCAATACATTCGTGCCTCACACTTAAACGACTATTCCTGTAACAACGATTCAAAATTTCTCTCATCATTTTAATGATTTTAAAAAAATACTATCAAATTAATATCATTTATAAGAAATAAGAAATATAGGATCTCACAAGTAGTCTGAACGAAACAGTTACACGTAACTATTTGTCAAACCAATATAAATATTGACCCGATAGCAGACCAGAAACTGATATTGAATTTTTTGTAGATCAAAGATAGTGTTTGACACTATGTCCTTAAGACAGATTTCGCCCCCACACACGGTGCTTATGGAATGTAAAACGTTTACCTCCTATGATACAATGATCTTCACACGAATAGAAGTAGTACTCCAATCCACTCGTCCAGCGAACCGTAAATTGTGTTGTGTAGACTACCTTAAGGCCAAAGTGTAATGCACTATTGTCTACCTTAACTCTTTAAAACTTAAATACAAATATACAACTGTTTTGAACTTATTTATCAATTTATGACACTTTTTAAAAGCAGAACCAACAAATCGTCTTTTAACAATAAAAACAAAATTAACAACCCCGAGTTTAATAAAAAAAAATTAAAAAGCGTACTCAATGTATACGTTTTCCTTTCCCACCAACAGAACACATCCTTCCCTATCTTCCACCGTCATAAGTAATAGACTTTTTTTTTTCTCGGTACATGCACCGAGTCAATGTTTCCATTGTCTTTTGATTTTATTAAATCAATTATATTTTGGTAAAACTATTAGTTAATGACGAGAAAATCACAAAAAAATTATAGTATTAAATAAAATTGTGCTTATACTAGTGGTTGTGGGACTTGTAAGAAAAGAAGATTAGTTTAAAAAATTAATTTAAAATTTTGACCTTAAACATTTAAAAGATTTTATTTTCATAATTAATATCTTAATTCATAAAAAAATTCCAACAATCCAAATTTTATTTTGAATATGTTAGATGATACAATTATTTTTTTATTTGATCAAATTAAATTAAAAATCAATTGTATTTTTTATTTTTATTAAAAGCTGAGTTATTAATTCTATTTTTATTGTTAAAAGTGGATTTATTGATTTTATTTTTAAAAAATATCATAAATTAATAAATAAATTTAAAATAATTGTATATTAATATTTAAATTTTAAGAAGTCGTAGATTGATAATAGATTCTAAAAATGTGGGCTGAGAATAAACTTCGGAAGGAAATGCCTGTGACCCCCCTTAAATAACATCACCTAATTAGACCGACCTTTGCATAGAAGTCAAAAAAGAAGATTGAGTTAGGTGACTGGTTCCATGATTATTTACAAAGAAAAGAATTAATGGTAAAGAAGGAGGACAGGCAGGCTAACCTTACAAATTTTAAATAAGATATGATGTCCCAATCACTTTGGACTTGGGAAGATGCGGATTTTCTTGGAGTTCTAATCTTTGGAATTCAATTTGGGTTAATCTCAACTAACACTCTAAAATATCACTTGAATTTTAATTTATATCTTTAAAATTTGAAAATATTAATTTAGACCCTGAAAGACATATTTTATATCAATGTACATTCAAGGTTAACTACCATCTATTTTGCTGTTAAAAAAGTTGGGACAATTATAAATTACAACTTTAAAGTTTAAATATTTCACATTTATGATTAAAATAGAAGTTCAACTATTAATACTCATTAAAAAGCTCTCAATTGTGTCGTATTATGTTATTTTGTGTCATGTCATATCATTTTCTTGTTGTGTTTGAGTCGATAAAAAAAATATTTTTAACACAAAATATTTTCGTGTCGAGTTAATTGCGTTGTGTCATATATTTCACAGTTACGACAATTTATATAATAATATTTAAAATTTTTTAAAATTTATAAAAATATCTATTTTTGCCTACAATACTCATTAAATAGCTATTTTCTATCTACAGTTATGTTATTTATATCGAAATTTAATTTGATCGAACAGTCAAAAGATTCATGTTTAATTGTAAGTAGAAAATAATTATTTAACAAATATTGTAAACAAAAAAAATAGGTATTTATAATTTTTTAAAATATTTTTTTATTGACTCGAACATGACACGAAAATAGTATGACACGGTTTAATTGAGATCTAATTAATGAGCATTAATAGAAGAAATTTTTTTTGGGTCATAAATATAAAATATTTAAACTTTAAGAGTACAATTTATAATTATTCCAAGCTTTTGTAACAGCAAAATGGATGACAGTTAATCTCAGGTGCACATTAATACGAATTTATGTATTTTAAGGTATAAATTGATATTTTTAAACTTTAAAAGTATAAATTAAGATTTAAGTAATCTTTTAGGATAATGAAATTAGCCCTTCAGTTTGGGGTTTTTGCTTGGGACCCATTACAGTTTCAAAACAGGTGTGAGAGGATGATCTTGTGGTCAATTTTAAAGAGAAGGTGCTAATGGACGATTAGTGGGTTGCCTGTGCGATCAGTTTTAATGGGCTTATATTTTAAAATTTGATTTATTTTTTATTGAGAAATTTAGAGACCGATCCCTTTTACGGACTTGTTTGGATTTAAGTTTGCCAACAAAATTTATTTATTATTAAGTCTATTTTTTATCAATTTTACCAGACTATCTCTTCCCTTTAAAAATGAAATAAAACTAAAAATTAAAAACTCTTATTTTCATATATATGTTAAGACTATATATATAGTCCTAACATATTATATATATATATAT
>CM042184.1:39611018-39621188 GCA_023539305.1 Ilex asprella | reverse complement strand
ATATATAGTCCTAACATATTATATATATATATATAGTAACATTAAAAATAAAAAATAGTAACATTCAAATATATAAAAAAAATATCATTTAAACACAAAAAATAATATCATTAAAAAATAAAAAATAGTAATATTATATATTAATATTTGAAAAAATAATAGTAACATACTCAATAAAAAATAACAATATTTAATATTGATATTTTAGAAAAATAGTAATATTTAATATTAACATTAAAAATAAAAAATAGTACTATTTAAACACAAAAACATAGTAACATTGTATATTAATATTTGAAAAAAAAATAGTAACATACTCAACAAAAAATAGTAACATTGTATATTGATATTTTCAAAAAAAATATTAACATTCAATATTAACAATAACATGCTTATAAAAAAAATAATAACATATTTAATAAAAAATAATAATATGAAAAAAGGTAGTAACATGAACAAGCCCAACAAAACAGAAATAATAACATGAAAAAAAAAATTGTATCGGTATAACGTTGTCGTCTTCACAAAAATACATAACCAACTAAATCGAAACATCGTCGATCATCCAAAAAAGTAGTAACGTGCGGAAAAAAAAAATAGTAGCATGCGTAAAAAATAAGAAGTAGTAACATGATATTTTAAGAATTGAAAACACAGTAACATGATTTGGGACAATTCGTCGAAGTTTCTGGTGGGTGGGTTTGATGCTATGGGAGTAAAAGATAGGAGAGGTTTAATGGGTTGTCGAGGGTGGTGGGTTGGGATTTTTATGTTGGCAGAGGCGACGGCCTATGAGACTTTGATTTTTGGGAAGGCAAAAATGAGAGCTTGTGAAGAGTCAATTTAGGGAAAGGAAGTTATATGGGACAAGAGAAAGAGTTATGGAAAGATTGTGACAGACAATTACTAACGTAAAATCAAGTTGACATATCTTCATTCTATATATATCTCAATGAATTAATTTTTATGGATTTTCATAACTGAACAAAAACTAACACCGTTAGGGGTATGTTTTAGATTTTTTTAAAAAAAGTGGACTTAAGTACCTACATATAAGTTTAAAAACAGACTTGTTCTCAAATAATTTTTTTTTCCGAACTCAAGTCATTATAAATTCATCTATGAGGAATCAGCCCTAATTTTTACATTTTTTTATTTTAATTGGGTCAATGGGATGGATCCTAGTCCTACCTGATGGCTGGACCACTTAACCATGTGGAAAGCAAAATAAAATTAATCTCATTATTGGTCTGACTTCTGTATCAGTGTCAGTTATTTTATGGCAATACAGGTTAGGGTCTAACATTGACATCTTAGATTTTCTCTACCATATTTTTTTGAATTTTTATCTTGACAAATTATTCATTAATAATGAATAAGGGATCCATTTATATACATTGGGAGCCACTCGAATGAATGATATTTAATAATAATAATAATAATAATAATAATAATAATAATGAGTGGAATCTATAAGATAAGGATACTGGGGTTCCCCCAACAAGCATCAAGTGATAATGAATAATCAATGCATGTACCAAACATGCCTTTGCCCATAATAAAAATTTAAAACCTGAATTTAAAAAAAGAAAAAAAAACTTTCAAATTGCAAAACTGATTTTGCCTGAAGCACACTAACTTTTAGAAGTTCCAGTAGCAATCATGGAATAATCTTCTCCCTTGGTCTTATCGATAACCTTGGTTTATTCAATTTGAGATTTTTTTCAATTAATTTATTGGTATTGACAATGATTTTGGGTTTCAAAGAGAGAACCTTGGTTTATTCAATTGAGATTTTCTTTCAACTATATTATTTGTTATTAACAATGACTTTTGGAGAGAGAGAGAGATTTTTCATAATTTCCCTTTTTTTTATTATATATTCTATAAGATTTGTAGAATTTTATGTATTAGAGAACATGATATCTATCTTATTTTTCAAACTACATTGGTGTTTATGAAGTCAACGGTTTTTTTTAGTCAGATGAAGTCATGGTTGAACACATGCTTTTTAATGTAAAAAGGGCTTCTTTTTTTTTTAGCAACATGTAAAAAGGGGTTCATAAAACATGTTTTTAATAGATTTTTTTTTAGACTTTATGTTGCAAACACTCTTTTTAAACTGACTATCATAGATTCAATTTACATAATTATGAAATTTGGGTAGTTTGAGAAATAAGTTTAAAAATCAAAATACAAATACAATAGTTTGAGAAGTGATTCTAATTTTCCAGATAAATTAACAAGACAAAGAAACACATATCCTTAATGTTAGATACAAAGGGGTTGATTTTTTTTATTTTTTTTCTGGTTTTGTGTGCTAGCTTTGTATTTAGTTGAATGACCCTCATATGGCATCCGAGTTCTTAAACAAGAACCTTATGGGTACTCTCCCAAGTAATTGACCAGATCAGAGACGCAGAGAAATGAAGCCAAACACTAGAACTAAAAAGCTCGAGCACCACCCACACTAGTCAGAGATTGTCCCAATCAAGGTTGCTGAACAAAGAAAGCTAGCTCTATTTTAATGCTATTGTCCACCAATAATAATAGCCAACATGGATTTCTATGCACAGAAGTGGTAGGGTCAAACTACAAGACAGTATGAACACAAACAAGAATGATTTTAACTCTCTCCCTCTCTCTCTCTTATATGCATAATAAGT
Organism: Ilex asprella; assembly: GCA_023539305.1. Lineage (NCBI taxonomy): Eukaryota > Viridiplantae > Streptophyta > Magnoliopsida > Aquifoliales > Aquifoliaceae > Ilex > Ilex asprella. Next base: position 39,618,522 of record CM042184.1, on the reverse strand, counting down.
ACCTTTATTAGGTCATGGATGAAGTAATCCTATCCGTAGGGCTTTGAAACCAAATCCATTTCCTTGGATTAGTCAAAAGAAAGCCAAGCACGAAACTACCATCCATTTTTTGCTACTACTTCAAAAAATGGACTTGTTTAACTTACCACACCAAAGAAAATTGAGACAAAATTCAAGAAAACTTGTTGGGATCAAATTCATGTCCTAGACCTGATTCAAGAAGGACTTGTTTTTTTACCACGCATACACCTCTTCTTTGGCAAGGTTTGAATCTCAAATCTCTCGGTTAAGAGATAAAAATTGGATATGTGAACTAACCCGTGAACTTTTTTGATCTAGTAAGCACTAAAATAATCTAATTAAGCAGTACTTCACTGGATTCACTTTTATGAAATGCATGTGGGAGTGGTTGGATGTTTGTGGGTGTTTGAGAGAGAGAGAGAGATTTGAATTTGGGTAATAAATTGATGAAAATGAAGCAAGAACAAGAACCGGCTTTGTTTTAAATTGAAAATCTAAAAGTGGGAAAAGATGTCTGTTTTTTTATCTTTTGTTATAGTGAAACATAGATTGTGGATCAAGCATGCCAGAAAAGATGCAGATTTTCCACCAGGAACCCCACCTCCGCGACACCATGTGCTTACATGGGAATAATGACAATCCCCACATTATCATACTTGAAGGAGAATGGCCTACGGCTCCACGCTAGCTAGTTTAATGATATACAAGGCATCAACACTTCTCCATACCTGATTTCTAATATCAGGTCTATTAAATGAGAAATGTTATTTGGACTTTATTTGGGGACCTAATGATGTACAACTATTTGATTGGTTGTGGGCTTCATCTAACATTATAACTTACAATTAATTCAATGACTTTTATGGTTTGTTGCATACTGTTTTTCCTCACTCTCTCTCCCTTACAATTTGTCGCAGACAGTTATCAAGTTCAAAGACTTACAATTTCACTGGAGTTCAAGGTGATTACTCAAATAGTAGTTTCTTTTTGCCATTTGTGTAGTGTTAAAAAAGTAAGTCCAATGTATGAGACTCCTACCGATGTGGGGTCCGGGAGAGTCAGAAATTCTCAATTTTACACTTTACACGTGGAGAGATTATTTCTACAACTCCAACCTTTAATGCCTAACTCATAATGACACAATCCAACGGTTGCGTCAACGTCCACATTCTTTTGATCATTTGATTAGTTGTGTCCAAGAAATCAGCCAGTTTCATGGGGCGAAGATCTTCCACGTTTTCTCACGATACTCCTGTCTACATCCTATGATCTCATTATTGCAACAAAACACAATAATGGAACTTCATGGTATAGACCTACCAAAGCACATAATTCGAAGTAGACAATACACGCATGAAAAAGAAATCACTGAAAATTGATCTTCCATTGATATACATAGGGATTTATGTACAAGTTACAGTGTGGTCAACTAGACCTGAAACATACTCTCTCAACCTCCGATTAGTTCTTTTGCTCACCGGGGTGGCTCACATTCGTAGTACATAGCAATTAACTAAATATTTACATTCGCCAGCGCTTGTGTTTTAGACGTTAGTATCGCAAAATTTGCCATCCATCCTGTTTTGAACTGCTTTGACAGCAGTAACTCTCGCAGCAGCAGCCGCTCTGTTTGCAGCCACAACTGCCTTGTTTACTTGTTCATCCACCCGACGAAGGTGAATGGCATTCTCTGCTGTCTTTCTAGCAGCCTGCAAATTTAGCAAAGACAAAAGGGGAAAAGAAAGGTCAAATGGATGAAACAGTTTGAAAGGAGGTTGTTAGAAGTATTAAATGATGCATCAATGGTGAATAATTCACCTGAACTGCTCGAAGGACCGCATCTGTTAATGGGGGCAAGGAAGTCTTGAGGTTCCCACCATCCCATTCACCGCATCTTGCACCACTGTTTCGGATGGTATACATGCCATAGCCTTGCTTACGGCCTTCATGCCATGACCCCTCGTAACAGTGACCATTAGCAAAGTGATAGACCCCAAATCCATGGATTTTATCTCCAAAATACTCACCAGCATATCTATCCCCGTTTCTGCAAATCAATCAAATATATTACCCTTCCATTCTTTCACTAAACTTAGGTATTCAATTATAGAAACATTCAGTTCAAAAAAAAAAACAAAAAACAAAAAAATTCTAGAAACATATCCGAATCCACCCCAATTGTAAGAATCATAGCAAGAAAGAAATCTCAATCTGAAAAATTTTATCTAAGATATTTGGAACATTGGCTAAGCTAAGCAATCAATTTCTTCTCTTAGCATGAAGATTTTACACTCGATGACATACAGAAATTGTCAAACCATATAGCAGAGACCTAAGTTAATCCGCCAACAAAATTATACATACTCCGTCTCCATCCAATAGTCCAAAATCAAGAAACTGAACAAGAATGAACATAGCCACGAGAAAAAAACATTATTTCTATCAGCTCAAAAGGCAGATTTCATTAAAAAGTGCAAAAACCGCATGACGAATGAAGCATCCAGTTTTTGAAGATTTCAAAAACTCTGTATACAGTGTCAAACAGATATCCTTTTTCGGAAGAAACCGCACTAGTAAAGAACGATCTTCACTTTGCACTGCGGATGAAGCACAAAAAAACTGTGAATTGAGTGACACTTAATAAAACACAATCCACAAATAGTAATCAACCCACATAATAACACCAATCATATCAATAGCAAGAAATTTGAAACCCAAGATATAAATCAATAAAACCAACCATTGAAGTTAAGAAAACCGAAATTCACCTGAAATGGTAACACCCGAGGCCATGCTTGACCCCACACTTAAACTCCCCAACGTAACAGCTTCCATCAGAGCAAGTCTGCATTCCAACACCATGACTCTGCCCATTACACCACTCCCCAGCATAACTATCCCCAGTATAGAACTTATAAACCCCATAACCATGCCTTAAACCCTGCCGGTATTGCCCGAGATATCGGCTACCTCTAGCCCATCTCTCTATCCCATACCCATCATACCTGCCATCAATCCAATCACCCTCATACTTCCCACTCACAAAGTAGTTGTACACTCCACTCCCATTACACCTCCCCTTATGAAACTCACCCTCGTAGAAATCTCCATTGCTGTAAAATACCACACCTTCCTTTGTAATTATGTTATCTTTCCGATATTTTGGCTCTTTCTTGGTCAAATTCGATTCACCAATGAACCACTGCACCGGCTTTGAGTGGTTTCTTGAAAACCCAAGTCTACCTAAGTACTCATCGCACAATTGCTTCACAAAACTGAAGCTTCGGTGAATTAAAACCTTGTTTTTCCCGGCGAAAAATAGTAAAGCCGCGAAGAAAATCAGAACTAAGAGCAAATTTTCAGAAGTGGGTATATCATCCCGCTTAAAGAACAGAAAAAGGCTATACAAAGAAAGTAGAGTTAACCCCAGAAAAGGGAAGAACCGGGATGAACCTGAACGCCCCAGCGTGAACCGGGATGAACCGGGCTTGTGGGGCTTCTGTTCTTCTATGTCTTCTTCATCAGGTGTGATGTCGTTCACCGAAGATATGCTATGGATAGAAGATCGGATCGTCGGAGACGACCGGAGGAGTGAAGATTGAGTCCTTGTAAGTTCTGCCTGAGTTTTATTACCGTCCATTCTTTGTGGGTACCTCTAGAATCTCTCAATTTCAGCTGTGGAATCTTTCTTTCCTACTGGACCATCCTGTATCTTGATATTGTTTTCATGTGTTCTAACCCGGGCGTCATATCTCCGTCGGGGTGCGCAGGATAAGCAGTGGTTAGAGCGCAAGTTAGCATTAAGAAGTGAAGGAAAGAGCATAACAGAACAGAGACAGAGAAGGAGAGAGAGAGGGGGTAAGATGTAGTCGACCGGGTTTTGTGTGTGGCTATTTATAGTGGGGTTATGGTAATGGAGCCACTGGGTTTAATCTAGGCCGTTAGATGGAAATTGCAGAGTGGGATTTAAAGATGGGTTTATGACCGTTGGATGGGGGAGTCTATGGAAGTTGCGGTCTTGGCGGGAAAATATGGTCGTCGGATCTAGAGTCGGTCTTTTTTCGATTTACTGTTTCAGACCGGCACGTGCCATCACAGTTATTTGGAGATATTTTGTAAGAAAACAAAAATGGAGTGTTTTATTGAGAAAATATTTACTGTAACGGTTACGCCGTTCAATAATAAATCAATAAGTGAATAAAACGGATTTCACTCTTTTAAATAATTATATGTTCATATAAGAATAATTTTAACCCAACTCTGTATTTTAGTTACTCAATTTTTTTTAAAATATTATATTCTCTATTTTAGAAAGTCACTTTTACAAGTTCACTCTAATCACGTTCTTCATTTTTGTTAACTACTTCACCTAATTTTCACTAACATTTAATAATTTGAGAGAATTACAATATATATATATAGAGAGAGAGAGAGATAGACAGGTAGAGAGAGAATTTGGGAAAGGTAAATAGCTCTCCATATTTAGAGAGTCATTTGAGTAAAATGAAAAATAGAGACTTGAATAGAGACTGGGTTAGAGAGTATTTTTAGTATTTTGGCTAGTTAAAATTACTAAAAAAAAAAGAAGAGAAAATAGAGTGAGTTAGAGTTGTTTTAAGATACTAATCAATCCATGTAAAAAAATAAGGTTCCCCTTGCACACTTGTTTACTTATCATGGTTGGCTCAATGGCTAGACCATTGAAGCCATCGCTTTAGGCTTTTGAATTTTTGAAGGCCTTATTTTTAAGAGGTTCAATTTATCTAATTAGGGTTTGGAAAAAATTAGATCAATATTTAACTAACTTCACTTTATTTTATTGTGTCTCAAATAAAAATTTTAGACACATATTTCATTCAACCTAATTTTATTCTTAGATTCCGAATAAAATTTTTAAAACTTATGTTCAAATAATTTTTAGGGTCCCAAAAGGAATTTTAGGACCCAAATTTAATTAGGCCTAATTTTATTTTTGAAGGCTCTTATAAAATTTATGTACTTACTAGGCATAACCCATACTTGAAGGTGATGAGCCCGAATTATACCGGATCAAGCCCAATTTAAATAAATCGAAGAAACTCAGATAAAAGTCCAAGCTGAATCAACTAAATAGCTAAGTGGGCCGCTTGTAAATCATCAAGGAGAACGAAGGAAGGCACCAAGGTGCCCAAGGCTTTTTCCACCAAGTGGCGTCACCCACCCTTCATTCCAAATGGGTGTCGCCCATGAGGACCCAAGTGGGCGCTGCCCACTTGCTTGTCCATGTCATCCTCCTCCTCTCTCCACTCTTGTCCAAGACACTCCAGACCAAGATCAAGTTCAAGATCTCCAAGTCCAAGTCCAAGGTTAGATTCAGTCACTCGAAGAGTCCTGCTCCGAAGGAATAGGGACACGAGGGAGAATATCGGAATTGAGAAGATTGAATACTACTAAAATGGAACTTACCAAAAGTGATAGAGATCTCCTTCATCACATCACCTCCTTAACCCTAGCTATATAATATAAGCCCTCTCAATATTGAGGGCACGCCTCCGCATCCCTCACACACTCTGCTCCATCTCTCTAAGTACTGTAAACTCTTCTGAGTACCTTGATACATTAACAAAGATCGTCGGCCACCGCTACCATTCGAGAAAGTAGACGTAGATCACCCGTACCGAACCAATATAAATCTTGGTGTTGACTCTATATTTACCGTTTTACCATTGATTGTCATTGATTGCCTATTTACTGCTCTTTAATTATACATTATCATTCTCTTGACTGTTAATCTTGCAAGGAGACGATTTTGTGCATCATCAGAAGGCACGATAAAATATAAGATTTTAGTGTTCAAAAAATTGATTCTACTATAATAAATTTAAAATTAATTACTTTGCTTACATCATTTCAAATTAATTTATACCAATTATTTTCTTAAAAATAGAGTCAATATTTTTTGAAAATGCATAATTCGACAAAATTTTTTCAACATGTGTACACTATCGTGCATAGATAATGTATGAAATCAAGTTGTGTTAAACTATAAATTAACCAAATATTATATGATTAAACATGTAATAGAATTGAGTAATGTGATTTTTTTTTGTAGGGAAAAGGGGATACAGATTCAACTTGTTAGCTAATTTATTATATAGATATTCAATCAAACTCAATTTGATTTTTAGGGCCTCTAAAAATTTATAGGAAAGATTTTAGATCCATGTTTCATTAATGTGATACTAATTTCTTTCTTAATAATGCTACTAATGTTTTACAATCTACCATATGTAACAAAAATATATAATGTTTTTTTTTTGAATATACTATTGTCAATTAGTTTGAATAACTTGAAAATTATTTCATTTGCTGATTTTTCTAAAATCTAATAATCTTTTAATAAGTTAGAGTTGTTTAGATTTGAATTGAGTATGTTGAGAATTTATTTATATTGAAATTGGCAATATAAGAGTCTATAATATTTGGCTTAGGTGTTTTTATTGATGGACCTTTTTTCATTGATTGTATCTGTAAGGGGGTAAATCCGACTTTGGGATTCCACGCACCCTCCACGGAAGGATTTCGGCTGACCTGCGCACGTTCGGCAGTAGCTTTTACCCCTCAGCCGCATGTGGTACGTTGTCCCACATCAACTGAGAATCGTCTCCCCCACCGGCATATAGGCTTGGACCTCATATGGGGACAACGTACCACATGCGGCTGGGGGGTAAAGGCTACTGCCGAACGCCCGCAGGTCAGCCGAAATCCTTCCGTGGAGGGTGTGTGGAATCCTGAAATCGGATTTACCCCCTTACAGTATCCATATTAAATGTAGTAAAATCATATATTTCCCTTATATTAATTATTGAACTTTATTTGAATTAGTTACTATATATTAAAAAAATATTAACAAAACTTGAATACAAAAAATTCATCAATAAATAAATTGCATCTCAAAAGCCAATAATATAATTTGGAGTAAATAAATTTTGTGATTTAAATAATTATAAAGTGTTATTGATATTAGGGATTATGTGATATAAGTACCTTTTCTAAAACTTATTTGGCTTTAAGTACCACCTCCAAACTTATCATCTTTTAAGTCCTCTTTTTCATTAAATAGATGTCAATAAGTACACATTTTCTAACATTTTCAAATTCCTTCTAAAATGTATTCCATAATTACCCCTACAATAAATAGTGCATACTTACTTGAATGTGAGACTTTCAAGATTCCTTTTGATATTTGTGTATCATTTAAATTTTAAAATTTCATATATATATATATATATATATATACACACACACACACGTATATATGTATATATACACACACACATATGTATATATATATATGTATACACACACGTATATATACACACACACATATATGTATACACACATATATATATATATATACACATACACACACACACACACACACACACACATATATATATATATATATATATATATAAATATACGCACACACGTAATACAGTGA
>CM042184.1:39595696-39606018 GCA_023539305.1 Ilex asprella | reverse complement strand
TATATATATATAAATGTGTGTGTGTGTACATATGTATACATATATATATTTATATATACATATGTGTGTGTATATATGTACGTGTATATATATATATGTGTGTGTGTGTGTGTGTGTATACGTATATATATATATGTGTGTGTGTGTGTGTGTATATACGTATATATATGTGTGTGTGTGTGTATACGTATATATATGTGTGTGTGTGTATATGTATATATATATATATAAATTTAATTTCAAAATTCAAATGATACACAAATATCAAAAGGAATCTTGAAAATCTCACATTTTAATCTTGAAAGTCTCACATTCTAATCTTGAAAGTCTCACATTTAATTAGGTATGCACTATTTATGGTATGAGTAAAAGGGTTTTTATGAATTTTTTTTAGTAGATGTCCTTTTATCCCAAATAATTTAAAAGTGAATTTTTGTCCTAATAAATTATATAGGAGGTACCGGCCTCCCAATCGCCCTTGATATTATTTCAAAACTTAATAGGGTCTCATTTAAATTTTTGCTTTAGACCTATTTAGTGTTGGGCCGCTTCGGTTATACTACATAACAATATTAATTTGGTATAACCGTTACAAAATATATACTCTTTTTTCTTTTTCTTTGGGTGGGGGTATGGTATTGAGTTGCATTGTGGTTGCTATCTCACCATTGGCTTCGTGTATTTATTGTTTCAATGGATCCAGGTGAATCACAAGCAGCAAATTTACTCCCTGGAAAAGGAAAGATAGAAATTAAATAATAAAAATTAGAAAAGAATACCATCAATTTTAATCCCACCATTGCGCTATCTATAATATAAAACATTACAGACTTTAATAAGTCTGTTTGACGGTCACAAATAAATTCATCCAACGACCATCAACATCTCTCTCAAAATTATTCATATTATATTGTGTCTTCTAACACAAGTTTCCTTTAGTACAAAATAAAAGAGTCAGATAAACGGTTACCAAGTTGCATCATATGTTTGGTAAAATCACTTATTCTGTGAAATAATGCCCAAAAATAAGAGCAATGTTACATGAACTTAAAATTAGACTTATTAATTGTAATCATTGATTTCACTGTGAGTCATAATATTAAGATTTACTATTTGATGATGCCTAAAATAAATCCTATATACGAGCTCAGGAGAGGAGGTCAGACAAGGAGGTCAGTTCAGAAGGCCAGACTGGACATCTATAGCTCGGGGGTCCAGATCTTGGGCTCCCCTCAGACAAGACTATAAAAGAAATGTGAAGGAGACAACCGGCTAATAGAAAGCACTCCCAGAAGCGGTAGGAAGCTATAATCAAGGCACAAAATATCAACCGACCAAGATTTTCTCCTAAAATCATGGAGGATCCCACGGATGAAGTGTAGATCCCTTAGAAGATAGGAATTGTACTATAAATACTGTATTATACCTTCATTGCAAGGGACAGAACCATAGACTCGAGAGGCAACCCTAGAGGCTACAGAGCCATGACAAAGCCCTAATTTCTTTCATGTTGTATTCAATAAACATTCAAGTGATCAATAAAGAAAAAGGAGCAAGAGCCTCCATTGAAGAGTGGACTAGCCGAGCTCCAGAGCCGGTGAACCACTATATTTCTTACTGTTCACATTCCCCCAGACTCCCCTGAATATTTTACTGCAAATCACGAGAGCCATATAGCTCAGATCCATCTCGATCATCACGGTTTACATACCCCCTGCTCATCCGCGGTGAAAAAGCATCATCACTATTAATTTAAGAATAGTGAATTAAGTCAATAAATTATGTTCAAATATCATTATTCTACAAGTAAATTAACTTATTAATTGTCTTTCCTCTTTTAAAGAATCTTCAGCAATTGTCTTGGTGGATTTGTTGGCCACTGAATTTGGGAGAGACCTGAGACCCTCTCTGTGTTGCACCAGGTTAAATGAGCTTTCATTTTGTCATCCATCCCACACCGGCAGAGTACATGATCTTGATGTTTTCCAAGACCAAGTAGTATGCAAACATTGACGGAGTTGACTAGGTACTCCATTACTATTTTTAGCATTATATATCTATTTATCATATTTATGTGTATTTTTACTATTGTTATGTTACTCAAAAAATCTTAAAAAAAGTTACCACAACAGTAATAAAATTATTCACAAATGTTATAGATTATTCACAAAATGATAATTTTTTGTACCAAAAAAAGTGGTAAAAATAGTTACCACAACAATGATAAAATTATCCATAAAAGTGATAAATTTTTTTGTTGTAAAATGATCCATAAAAATTATAAAAACACCTATTAAAATAATAAAAATTAGAGGTATGGTACTGAATATATATGTAACAACATAATAATATTATAATTCAGTCAATAATGTTACAATTTAATTAAATTATTCTATGAATAGAAATTACACTCAATCTACACCATGAACAGAAATTACAATCAACTTACACTATGAACAAAGGAGAGACCATTGAAAGAGAAGCCGAGGAGAGGTAAAAATATATCAATCTCTACCTTGGAGAAGGATTAAGCCCCGACATTCATTGGACAATTTAAACATTTTCAATTATCAAAAGGGTTTGAGGGGAAATTTCATTGTTCCTTAGTACACATCTATTTAATCAAATTTTATAAAAAAATTATCTAATAAGTAGGACTATTAGTCGAACGAGCTCGAGCCGAATTTGAAAAACTTGTTTATTAATTGAGTTTCAAAAATTGTTCAAGTTTGGTTCGTTTGGAAAACGAGTCAAACCCAAATATTTACACATAAACGAATCGAGCTTGTCGAGTTTGAGTTGAGTTTATAAGACTTGTTTTCTAAACAAACCTAAAAACTTGTTCAAGTTTGAGCTCGTTTAGAAAACAAATCGAGCCTGAACAAGTCGAAAGTCAAATTCGAGGAGTTCAGTTTGATTAATAACTCTATTAATAAGTACGCCATCAACTAGAAGGTCTTAATCCATTCCTGTTCATGCTCACATGGAAAAAGTCAAAGAAAAAAGTATAATTATAGGGGACTATCATGTTTTCTCTCTTGATATCATAGAGAGAAATAATTGAAAATGATGTGATTTTAATTTTAGAAACTAACACATCTCTTAAAACTATAACAAAAGAAAGGGTATCAATATAATTTAGTCATAAGAGTAATAATAGTTTTTTCAACTGTCCATTGATAATAACAATGATCACAGGACGGTAGATGTGATCACAATCACTAAAATTTTTGACAAGTGGGCTTGCGGGCCGAAATTCTCATGTCACCTTTTACAAGAGACCATTACATATGGTAGGTCCCTGAGAAATAAAGTTGATAACCCAAGAGGAAGGCCTCTGCTTTTAAACATGCAATGGATGGCTTTTTATCATCATGGGATAATTCATAATTAAAGATATGATGAAACATAAGTCAGTCGGTTAATTTAGAGAAGTGAGCAGTTAAAAGTGAGGAGAAGAAAGTAAAATTTAATGAGAATAGTTTTTTGAGGGATAGTGGTGACTGTTGGATGATTTTATTTGAGACTGTCGGATAAATTTATTGAAGTCTATCATGGTTTATATTATAGATAGTTTGTATTTATTTTATTTGTAGAAATCTTCCTACATGTAATTTTCCATTGATTTAATACAATTCAAAATCTCTGTGAGTGAGAGAGAGAGAGAGATGCTTCTAGACAGTGTGTTTACAAAGCTTGTTTTTACATTAAAAAATGAGCAATGCTATGTAATCGAAATCTGTAACCCAAATCTGCATCTCAAATAAAAGAGGATCCATTCAATGGGTCCCATTTAAAAAAGTTGATGGAACTCACTCATTCAATGGTCTTCCTTCATTTAGGATACAAAATTGAGTTGCAAATTTAGATTACATAGTATTTCCCTTAAAAAATGCAGGTTGAAATCATGCTTTATACAAACAACAACAGATTGAAAAGAAGTTAATCACAATATTTGAGAAAAAACGTTTAATACTCGATGGTAGAATAGAAAAAATGTGGTATCCTTAAAGACTAGAAATTAGAGGTTGTAATCGTGGTGGGGAGAATAATTTTGAGGAATTGAACCAAACTTCTTTATGGAGGATGATGCTATTTATACGGCTTCTTTGATACCATTTCAACCGAACTCACTGTATTTGACAAACTACACAAGTTTGTCATGGACCCGACCTTATATAAGGCTATGGAAATACAAACAAAAGCGTTGGCCAGTGACTAGTCAATATTAGACCAGTGGCTTCTCACTCAAACAAAACAAACAAACAAACAAACACGCACACGCACACATAGAGAGAGAGAGGACTATCTAGAAAAATATACTTATTTTTTTTGATTGTTGAAGGCTCTAATGGTTGAATTTCTCCGATACACATCAATATTAGTCCGTCACCCTTAATTTATTCAATTGCAGGATGGAAGTCGCCAGCATTACATGGGATGCCATAACTTTTAAGCTAGCGATTGAAATTGGATTTTTTTTTTTTTTGAAATTTGAGAGGATGTGAATCCTTTAGAACAAGTTTAGAATTGTGATCATATATAGTGGGCTCTAGAGGTACAAAACCATGCTAAATTGATGGTTCTCTATTGAAACTTGAAAGTACCATCTTATGGTGAGAGCAAAAGTGTTAAAAAGGTTCCCAGAACGGTGAGAATACAAATAGTTTTAAACTATTTTATGAGTTACAAGTTATATAATTCATGTCGGTTTTTATACTTTTTCTCTCTCGTTGAAGGTTGTTCTCTGGATGAACCTGTCCAATTGGTTTTTGTACAACTATTTTATAAACCTTTACAGGCTCCTCTGACTAAGTATTCATAATTCCGAAACTTTTCATCAGTGATTTTCGTTGTCCATTCTCTCAAATTTTAGTTTCTTATACTTCTACTCGGTTTCCGACTCTGCTCTTTAAACATAGATTACCTTCCCTTAGTAACAAATTGTTGCTTATCTTGACGTCAACCTTCTCCAATTCTGGAAACATGGAAGATGGTTTGATTGCATAACTTGAATTAATTTGCTTAACTGAAAAGGAGGAGGCTGTAATAGATTTTGAATACAAAGACATTGATGATGGAAACGCTGAGTGTGAAAGAAGCATCTATGTGAAAATTCTGTCCGCAAAACAGATCAATCCAGTAGCGTTGAAAAACAAGATGGCTGCGATCTGGGGTTGCAAAGGTTTAAAGGTGTCTTCTTCTATGTTTCGATTCTTCTTCCAAGATGTAAAATATATGTCTAAGATGCTTAATCATGGGCCTTGGTGTTTGGACAACTGTGTTGATCCTTCAAGCATGGTCTCCAAGCAAATACTTTGGATACTATGACTTGTAAAACAAAGGAAAAATAGAATCAGGGTAGAACACCTGCTTTGAGAGGAGTAGAAACTTCCGATAGTTCAATTCGAGAAGGATGTAATTTTCAAAATTTCATAAGAAAGTTTATCATAATATTTAACATATTTATTTCATTGTTATAAAGACTTTTAAATACAAGATCATAAAAACTATCTTGATAACTGACATTACTCATGACTCCATTATTTTAGTAACCACGTAGGAAACTACTTAGCAAAATAATCTAACACTAACCCACTTATCAAAATTATTTCATAATAACTACCTCTAATATAGCATAAAAATATATATATTATCACAAACCCCACTCGCCCACATACTCTTCTCTTTACCAAAAAAAAAAAAACAAAAACCTTACTTTCTCTTATTTTTTTTGATCCATTTGTTATATAATGGTGTTTCATCCTTCTTGCAAAACCATTTGTGAGATTTTATGAATTTTTTTTTCTTAAAATCATAGAAATTAATTGTTATGGACGGGGAACGTGGTGGGACGGGGATCAAAATTTACACATGGGACGGGGATGGGAATTAAAAAAATTCTCGCAAATGAGAGTGGACGAATATTTTTGAAGCAGGTATGGGAATGGAAACTACTCCCCTCACACCCGCTCCACTGCCATTCCTACATATAACACTACATCTTTTGAGAGTGTATTTTTCTAGATACAAGTGATGGGTCTACCTAGGGAATGCTATACAAAGGAACTGCCGACTAAAGTGGCGAAGAGCTTTCCCAAGTTTGATGTAGTTGGAATCAGAGAGACGTGGTGGAGGAGGAAACAGATTTATGAGGATTCATGTAGAGTTGGAAATCCATCACCCACTTCGTCGGGGAATCAAACTCTGTGATCTTGCTGGAAAACTCCCTTTTTCTCACTTTCACTATGAGTGATTGCCATCTTTATGTTATTAATGCGGGAGAATGGGGCAAATAGAGAAAGGAAAGGGAAGATATGGATGCTAATCATCGTAAAGAAAGTCAATATGAGCCTCAGTTGAATGCTTCAGTGGTAAAATCTGGATTAGTTGTTCGTCATCGTCGTGAAACAATCATCGATGAAGCAGAGATACCAGAGGATGTAACAGTTATGGTAAGAGACCAAGGCCGAGAATTAGGGCACTCTTCTAGGTACGTGGCATGGAACGACTGTCAATCACAAGGAAGACACTCACCCACTTTGCCCTATAACTGTGGGAGTTAGTGGAGGAATTGATCCAACCTCATCAGGCCAAGTTACAAGCCCCTTCAATGAATGGAAAGCAGGATTCAGCAGACAAATGCTTAAGTTATAATATGGATCATGATTTACGTTAGAATTTTTTGAGAGATATCAACTCTTTTTGAGGTGGGCTTGATTTCAGAAAATTCTTATAAGTCTGAAGTGGCCCCAACTCAAGCCCACATGGTAAATACAACCCAATTCACTTAACATCAAAGAAGGTCAAAACTCTTATACGCGGTGATTTTCGCACAATAAATGAACAAACATATCTCTCCCTTGGTGAGCACGAGTCTTACCAAGAAAATAGATAATCACGTGGCAACCAAAAGTGAGAGACGGTATAAAGAGTGGTGATGAATTACTTTTTCGGCAGCCCAAACAATCCCCGCGTATCGAGATGAACTCTACCACTCAAAAAGAAAAGTTAGAAGGGCGACAGAGTGTTTTCTGGTGTAATCCTTCCGACGATCAAGTCAGTATGTAAGAGAGGGGAGGAAGAACAATGTTATATTGCTTGGGTGAGATTTGCGTACCTTTGCTTTGCATTTGTGAGAGCTATTTATACCTCCATGGAGGTAATCATTGTGGACAGGTGGGTCACTTGGAAATGAAGCCCCTCATTGCTCCCTTTAGAAGGCAACTTGTGGAGCACTGTCCTAGGGCAGAGTGTCTTCCTTGTCAGACGAAAAGAAGTCTCTGCATTTAATGCTCGGGTCCTCGAGCATTTAATGCACTCCTCCCAGAGTCTGTCGAGCAATAAATGTGTCTCATCCTTCTAAATGGCCACTTAATGCTTCTTTGTGATGGCTGTTCACAAGTAGGGGCATCTTTGTCCATTGGCCCTCAATTTTGTGCTTTGTACCTCGTGTATCATTATCATTGGTTATTGACATGTTCTCTCTGCCATTCTGACTACTTTGGGAATGCAAGTCAATGATTACTGATCAATTTTGGATCCAAGTAACGATAACCATCAATTCGCCATCCATATCTCGGGGTTTTGGAGTCGAGCTGACGTGTCTAGAAATGAACATCGGGGCGTTAGGAACTCTGAGGACACGTAGCAGTTGGAAATCTCCTCGGAAAACTTTCTAAGCCGAGGACATGTGTCACGTGATGAAGACTCCTATGTGCCTTTAGTGCCGAGGACACGTGTCACTTGTAAGGGCTCTGAGGGACCTTTAGTGCCAAGGACACATGTCACTCGAGGGAGCACCCACGTTTCCTATGTCGAGGACACGTGTCGACTCCTTACTAATTCTCAGAAATGTCCCATCAACTGCCCTTAACCCTTGATCTTTGTATAGTAGGGTGACGTGGCGTGAGAAGATGAAAAGGTTGACCCTTGCCCTTGCCTTCAGCCATTTTCCCTTCCTTAGGGTTCTTGACCCATTTAATTCGCGCCTCCTCGTCTATCATGTGGAATCATGGTACTCGTCCCTATTTAAACAGAGCCCTTGCCCTCCTTCTCCATTTTTGCAATCTGCGTAAAATCTAGAATCTTCCACTAAAGTTCCATCGAAGAATCAATTGTTTGCCTGAACAGCTACCAACTCCTCAGAATCTACTAGCGAAGGAAGTCACCAACCTCTCTTTTGTATCAGAATCGCCCTCATTTGGTGAGTAACTGTTTTCCCTATTTTTTGTTCTTGTTTGGTGACCATTCTCCCTTTACTCTGTCTCATTTATGTTCTTTGTGCTTAGAGGTTGAAACCTTAGAAGAGGCATTGCATGTGAGTTCTCCCCTAAGAGTTAGGGTGGGTATTGATCAGATATGTCAGGGGTGTGAGTTAGAAATCTTAGGGATTCTACTCACTGTAGACCTTAGGGTCATGGACATGTCGGAGTTTGATGTTATCCTTGGAATGGATTGGTTGGTGGCACACCAAGTCGTTATTGATTGTGATCGGAAGAAGGTTACTGCTTATACACTAAAGGGTGTTTGTTTTAAGTTTCAGGGGGAGAAACAAGATGTTTTAGCCCAAGTAGTGTATGATTCCCGTTGGCACGGGTAGTTGATGGGTTGGCTAGCAAGCCTTACCTTGGAGGACGAGGCAAGACAAGAGTTGGGTCTACCTTAGGTGGTTTGTGAGTATAATGACGTTTTTTTGGAAGAACTACTAGGATTACCTCCTCATACGGATGTAGACTTCACCAATGAGTTTCACCCCGGTACATCGCTAATTTCTATGACTCCATATAGAATGGAACCTGCAGAGTTGGAAGAACTCAAGGTCCAACTGTAAGAATTGATGGACAAAGGCTTTATTAGATTGAGCACTTCACATTGGGGTTCTCTGATGCTATTTGCCAAGAAAAATGATAAGACCTTTCCGCTATGTATAGACTATCGATAGTTGAATCAGGTTACTATAAAAAATAGACACCCTTTGTTGTGGATTGATGATTTATTTGATCAGCTGAGGGGCACGAGTCTACTTCAAGATAGATCTTCACACGAGTTACCATCAGTTGAGGATTATGGTGGTAGATCTCTCTAAGATGGCGTTTAGGACGTAGTATAAGCATTTCGAGTTCACAGTTATGTCTTTTGGATTGACGAATGCCTCAATAGTATTCATGGATCTCATGCATAGGGTGTTCTAACCCTACCTAGATCAGTTTATCGTAGTCTTCATTAACGACATTTTGATCTACTCTAAGTCTGAGGAGGAGCACGAGGGTCACTTGAGAGTTGTTCTCCAGACTTTGAGAGACCATCAGTTGTACACTAAGTTTAGCAAATGTGAATTTTGGCTTACGGAAATGAAGTTTTTGTAGTACGTAGTGTCGACTTCGGGTGTGTCAGTTGAGCTGGCAAAAGCTGAGGCAATTATGAGTTGGGAGAGACTGAAGTCAGTCTTCGAGATATACAGTTTCTTAGGATTGGTGGGGTATTACAGAAGGTTCATTGATGACTTTTCTCGACTAGCTGAGTTGACTCGGAAGGAGGTCAAGTGTCAGTGGGATGACTTGTGTGAGAAAGCATTCCAAGAGTTAAAGAGGAGGCTTACTTCAGTTCATATTCTAGTAGTTTCGAAGAGAGGACAGAGGTACATGGTGTATTGTGATACCTCTAAGGATGGACTTGGGTGTGTGCTAATGCAGTCTGGGAGGGTGGTAGCTTATGGTTATTGACAGTTAAAGAGTCACGAGCAGAATTTCCTCACGCATGACATGTAGGGGTGTCAAACGTGTCGGGTTAAATGGTTACGTGTCGGGTTAAACGGGTGACGGGTGAAAAACATGTAAACCCATACACGACACGTTTAATAAACGGGTAAAAAATTTAAACACGGACACGAATCGTTTAATAAACGGTTAATACGACACGACTCGTTTAACATGTTTAATTTTATTAAAATTTTAACCCACACAAAAAAATTACTCTATTAGAATTTTAAACTCCATTAACTATTAACTATTCACAATATTTGTACTCTCTTAAATAAAAGATTTTCAATTAGTGGACACTTGCAAAAATAAGTGAAAAAGTTGAATGATGAAAGGAAAGGGTTTTAACCTTTTTTATAGGCAAGGGAGGAGGTCTCATTCCCTTGAAAGAAGTTCTTCTTGACTTGAATCCCACATCGGTAGATTCAAGGGAAGGAAACTTTCTCCCTTGCCTATAAAAAGGTTAAAGCCATTTCCTTTCATCATTCAACTTTTACACTTGTTTTTGCAAGTATCCACTAATTGAAAATCTTTTAATTAAGAGATCTGCTGAGTCGAGAA
>CM042184.1:39572519-39590696 GCA_023539305.1 Ilex asprella | reverse complement strand
AAAGACTCGAGGCTTGATTTGAAAAAGGAGTTAAATGTCAGTTAACCTAATTAACAAATCAAGTAATAGATTCAAGGGTTATAACCAATAGACTACCAGGAACCTGAATAGCCAATCAGTCATATTATGTTATGAAATAGTGTTAATCATTCCAGCGTGGAATAACTAGTGATTTACACGCAGGGAAACTCAAGCAGTCGATGTACATGGCACAATAACTCAGGAGCTTTTACAGCATAAACAGCTTTGCTAAAATATTATGAATTGAATTAACACAATAACATAAATCATTAAGTTCAAAAGTCAATAAAAATACCGTACTCCGTTGAGAGATTTTCCCCTAGCCCTAGCGTAGCTTTCTAGCCGGACATGATAGAAAGAATGCAAAAATAATCTAAGGAAATTCGTAGGACAAAAGTTTTTCTTCTTCGTATTTTTTTATATTCACATTCCTGGAGAAAATCAAATTTCATTAGACTTCTAAATCTGACGCGCCAAGTCTTCCAAATGCGTCCGGACGCGCATCTCATTCCGTTCGGACGCATTCTCCAGAATGTGCTGTCTGCGTTCCTTCAACTTTCTGCCAACCGCGTTCGGACGCGTTATCTTCCTCCGTCCGGACGCCTGATCCAGTGTGATCTCCCTTTGAGTCATGCTTTATTTCTTCTCATCACTTAGTTCCAATTTTGGGTTATAAGCCTGCAAAACAATACAACTCCACTTTAGTTCTCATAACATTAATCTTTTAATAAATTAACCTTATCATCACACTTTCATACCAAAATGATCAATCTTTCCTCTAATAATTATAAATATTAGATCTGAATCAATCAACATGACCCATCCGAGGCCCATATAACACAATGACCGCACCGGGTCCATTTATGAGTAAAAATTGACCACACTGGATCCGTTTATCCATACTCATATAAAACATGCAAGGTTATATTAAAAAAAATCCATATGAGTTCAATTACAACTCTATTACATAAAATTACATGTCAAAACTAGTTTGTTCCAAAAGTTTTACAAAAAGAGTTATAAAAGCCACAAGTCGGCATTCTTCACCCTTGCGGCCCTGAATGAGAGCCGTCCACCGGCATATATCCCATAGCTGAAATGTTTTTGCGTATAGGGTGAGTCACGCCCAATAGAGTAATTCCTACAGAGGCTACTCCCCACCTAAGTGCACGTGCAATGTTCGCATTCAACAATTCATATTCACATCAACACTCACATCAACATTCCAAGTAAGAATATGAAATTCTAGGTTAAAATTCTACTATGCCATGCTATGAAATGAGATGAAACTCATTCATGCATCATAACCCGAGTCTTCACCAACTCTCACCACACAATGCAATGCCAATGTGTAATAAAAATCCGTCATTTATGAATTACACCCAATGATCACTTTGAAATAAAAGTCATGCATTTATAAAGCAAAACTTTTGGATGTTACACCTCGAATGATCATTTCATAAACAAAACCATGTGTCTTTATGGATAGCGGATTTTGGAATCACACAGCCGGTTTCGCAAGCCTATCTACACTTTTTGGACTTTCACCGTCGAAGTGTATGAACCAGTAACCGAGTTTTTCATTCGAGGGAGTGTCTAACCCTTCTTGCTATACTCGACACAAGTTTTTCATGTCATGCGACCGTGCCACTCTGTTGAACCTTGATCCAACGGTACCGAGCCCACTTATCAATTACCAAATGTGGCGTTTGCTTTCAACCATGCACTCACACCCATGGAATGCGATGTCCCCGTGTATATGCAATGTAGTATACCATTGCATGTCAATGTCATGTCTCATATGTAATGAATGTCACATGGACAACTTAAATCACACATTTCATTATGTATCATGGACAATCATATCATATGCATATAACCTCCAAAAATTCATCCCAATGTCAATATATTAACAAACATATATTAACATTTTATCTAACAACAACAACTAAGCAAGTCATTACATAATCAAGCAATAACACCCTTAATCCACAAGGCATAATATAAACATATAATATGACTACAAAACAACCCATATAATAGCCCCTAAACAAGCCACATAACGGCCCCGAAACAAGTCACAAAACAACCCATAAACAAGCCATAAAATAGTCCACAATTTTAACCCAAAACAGTCCACAATTTTAACCCAAAAACAGCAACAATTTCAGCCCCTTAACAGCCCACAATTTCAGTCCCTAAACAAGCCATAAAACAACCCCTAGACAAGCCATAAAACAACCCGCAATTTCAACCCAAAACAGTCCCTAAAACAGTCCACAATTTTAACCCAAAACAGCCACAATTTCAGCCCCTTAACAGTCCAAAATTTCAGCCCCTTAACAACCCCTAAACAACCACAAAACAATCCCTAAATATCCACATAATAACCCCTTAAATCAGCCCAACAGGTAGGAATAAAAATAAAGTAGGAAGAACCCTACATCTTGTAGCGTAGATTGAAGTGTAGAAACTTCAAGAACACCAAAACCTTGATTTCTCAAATCTCCTCATTTGGATCTTCGGTGAAATCTCTCATTCTTGGTGTGGTTGTGTAGCCCTTGTCGCGGTGATCAACTTTAACTCTTGGTCCGAGTCGATCCGAGCGATGAAACTTCGCAGATCGGAGAAACCAGTCTTGAAATCTCACTTTTTTCCTCTTTTTCCTCTCCTCTCTTCCTCACACATTTTTGGATGAAGTTGTAGAGATATTTCTCATTTTAACCCCTATTTATATTTTTAAAGACTTGACCCGAGTCGCGCCACATGCACCTCACTTATTCGGGTATGTTTTCATCCCGAAACGATTCATTTCATCCCGGTTTAAGTTTAAATTAATTTTATTTGAAATTTTATTCAATTATAAAGAAATTTTTAAAAATTTATTTGTGGGGACCTTTATGAGGTCAATCGCCACCCAATCGTCTCGAACGACGTGTAAAAATTTGACTATCTCGGAATTGGATGAAATTCGGCAAGACAACTAGATTTTACGATATGAATCCAACGGCGAAGTTTGTTGTGTCATCCGAGCTCTAGAACATAAGTATTTTAAATACGCATTATAGTGGTAAATTACCATTTACCCTTTTTTAGAAAAAAGTTTAAATTTATCCGAGTTTTACAGCAATGTGGTGGTTGATGCACTCAGTCGGAAGTCACGGGGAGTTTTGTCTAATGTGGCTTACCGGCAGTGGCAAATGCTCGAGACTGTGGGACAGTTCAGGTTACACTATAAGGTCAACTCGGGGCACTTTGGGAAGTTTGGTGGCTATGCCTTCCCTACTGGACATAGTGATTGAGTCCCATTAGTAGGATACAAAGATATTGTCCATCAAGGACCTGATACAATCGGGTGTAGGTAATGAGAGCTGGATCATTCACGCAGATGGTAGTCTTCGATACAAGGAAAGAGTCATGGTTCTCTAGTTTGTGGATTTGAGGGAGGAGATCCTTAGGGAGTTTCATTGTTCTCGTTTTGCTATACATCTAGGTGGCACGAAGATGTACCATGATCTTCGCTGCCAGTACTATTGGTGTGGGATGAATAGGCACCTTGGGGACTTTGCCACTCAATGTCTCATGTATTAGTAGGTCAAGACTGAGCACCATAGACCTACAGGGTTGCTCCAACCTTTAGAGGTGGTTGAGTGGAAGTGGGAGAACATCACGATGGATTTTGTGACCCACTTTTCACGGACATTACGGGGAAATGACGTAGTATGGGTGATAGTGGATCAACTTATGAAGTTGGCACACTTTTTGGCTGTGTGGATGACCTTTAAACTGAAGAAATTCTACTGATTGTATATACGGGAGATAGTCTAGTTACATGAGGTGCCCGTATCTATAGTATCAGATTGGGATTCCAGGTTCACAGTCCATTTTTGGAAGAGTTTCTAGTGGGCCATGGGAATACAGTTGATAATGAGCACCACTTTTCATCCCCAGACGAATAGTCAGTTAGAGAGGACCATCTAGACCTTAGAGGACTTGCCTCGGGCATACGTCTTAGATCTCAAGGGTAGTTGGGAAGAGTACTTACCCTTAGTGGAGTTCGCCAACAACAATAGTTATTGGGCGAGCAAATAAATGACACCCTATGAGACACTTTATGAAAGGTCTTGCCGTTCTTCTGCTTGTTGGAAGGAGGGTAGAGAGAGACCCTCTACGGGTCCGAATTTGTTTAGAGAAACCACAAAGATGGACCTGATACGGAAGCGTCTTCTCATGGCTCAAAGCCGGCAGAAGAACTACGCCGACAGACGGCGACGACCTTTATAATTTGGAGTCGAAAACCATGTCTTCTTGAAGGTGATACCTAAGAGAGGAGTGGTCAGATTCGGGAAGTGGGGAAAGCTGTCGTCGAGGTATATCATACCCTTCAAGGTAGTTGAAAGGGTTAGTATAGTTGCTTACCGATTAACGTTATCGTCAAATTTATCGGGTGTTCACGCGGTGTTCCATGTCTCCATGATCCGAAAGTACACTCCAGATCTGACACATGTGATGGATTGGGGTGAGTTGATTGTTAATGTGGACGGGATCTTCGAGGAGGGACCGGTGCGTATCATGGATAGCCAAGAGTAGGTTTTGCGAGGCAATACTATAAGGCTGGTGAAGGTGTTGTGTTAGCACCGAGGTATAGTGGAGGCGACATGGGAACATGAGGACACTATACGTACCAGTTATCCATTTTTGTTCGAGCATGAAGGTACATTTTTATAGTCATTTAGTATTATATGACTGTTACATATGCATGTGATTAAATGTGCATGTGTATGAATTTTGGGGACAAAATTCATTTAAGGGAAAAAAATGTAATCTGGGTAAAATTGAACTTTTCATGAAAACGGATAACACGGTAAATTGTTGCTACAATAGGGGTCAAAAACTCAATTTTTTTCTAAAATATGGATGACAAAATGAACCTTATCGTTGGATTCGTCTCGTGAAATCTAGTTACTATGTCAATTTTCATCGAATTTTGAGACAGTCGATTTTTTGATGTTTTACGAGACGACCTGGTGTCGAGTGACTTCACAAACGAACCCGGGAATTAAATTTTGAAAGTGGGTAATAATTTAAAGTTAGTTCGTATAAAAATATTTTGAACTTGAACCGGGACGAAATTTAATCAATTTAGATCAAAATCGGACCCAAAAAAGGAGAACGTGTGGCAAAATGTAGACCAAATATTTAAAGGGTATAAATAGGGCAGAAAAATCAGATTTCTCCCCATTTACCATTCTCTCCACCTTCTCTCTACGATCTACGGTCGTACATCGCTCAAATCGACTTAACCCAAGAACAAAAGTTGTTCTCCTCGTCGAGGGCTACGCAACCATAACAAAAAGCACGGATTTGGGTGAACTTTCAAAAATAAGCTTGGAGAAATCAAGGGTTTTAGGTTAGAATCGAGTCCTTGGAGCTTCCTATGGTTGTTTTACGCTTCAAGAGGTAGGGTTTTCTCCCTAATTAGATTTATTTCCAACATAAGGTGATTATATGGAATGGGTAGGTTGTTAGAGATATATAACACTTATCTATTGTTGTTATTTTGATGAAATGAGTATTGAAATTGGTATATAAAAATTGCTAGCTTGTAATTTCTTGGAAGGTTGTGTTATATGAGCATGCTATGTGTTTATATTATGCCTTGGAGAATTAAGTGTGTTAATTGCATGAGATTATGTGATAACATGCTTGAAAATTGTTGTTGAATAACATGTTGATATATGCTTGATGATATATTGACGTTGTGATGAAGTGTGGTAATTATATGCTTGTGATATAATTAGCCATGGAATGTATTCAAATGTTGTGGAAATGGTTCATGTAGCGCTCATAAAATATTGAACATGATTATAGTATTGCAATCGTACATTACATTGCATTTACATGGAGACATCACATTCATGGGCATTAGACATGAGTGTGAATGTGTGTGCATGGTTATCATCAAACACCACACTTTGTGGATAATGAGTGGGTTTGGAAAAGTTGGATCGAAGATCCTGAGTCGCACGATTTGCATTGAAAGTTGGGTTGGGGTTAGCAAAAAAGGCTAGACTATCCCTCGGGTGCAAGACCTAGTGACTTAAGATACACATTTCGTTGGTTTAGTCCATAAAGTGTGTTTGTGTATGCGGAATCATTGGTGGAAGTCCATGAATTCTGTATCAGTTGGGTGACCATTGATGTAAGTCCATAAATACTCACCTCAAGAAAGATTCAGGAATTTAATGGCCATTGAATGTGTAACTTCAATGGCGGGAGCTTGGAATGCCCAGAATTGAACGCATGACATATGTATGTGTTGAGGGAGCCGGTGAAGACTCGGGTTGATGTGCATGAGTGAGTCTCACCTCATTTTATGGCATGACATGGTGGTTCATGTCATTAAATTGTATATTCTTGATTGGAATGTTTGTTGCTTGTTGAATTGTGCATGTGAATATTTTATATGCATCAAGGTTGGAGAGTAGTCTCTTTAGGAGATACTCTATTAAGTGTGACTCACCTTTTATGGGACAATATTTTAGGTGCGGGTTATACATCGGTGGAAGGCTCACATTTGAAGCCTTAAGGATGAAGAAAAGTCAACTTGTGGCTTTAAACCTTATTTTGTAAAACTTTTGTGAAATTTTATTTTGGACATGTAAATATATGAAAATGATTGCAATGGAATTTTTACGAACTATGTTTCATGTGAAAACTGCATTATACATGTGTTGGGTTGATATGGAATGGATTTGAAATCGAAAAAGGTGGAAACCGGCAAAATTGGGCACTTCTACCGGTAGAACATGTTGCTCTTCTAGCGGTAGATGTGGTCTAGTAGGCATTATCTACCTGTAGAACGTCACTGTTCCTACTGGTAGAAGAATTCCGGTAGGTTGTTTCTACCAGTAGAACATGGGCCACTTCTACCAGTAGGTTTTCTTAGACTTTCTAAAACAGAGGTCCAGTGCACAACTTCAACCAGTAGGACTTGGATCACTTCTACCTGTAGGTTTTTCTAAAAATTCAAATTTTTGAAATATTTTACTAAGATATTGGGCATTGTTTTCTCTTGCTCAAAGATGTTCTACGAGATTTAAATAATGATAAACTAATGTGTAAAGGACCACGGATCTGTGGGTTATGCTCTCGATCAAGGGGATGCTAGTGACGTGATGTCGGGTTGTGCGACAATCACTGGCACTTTCGCGGGTTAATGAGTGATCAATGGTTGCCAAAGGACCCCCGATTTTAGGGTTCACAGAATTTTCCCTTACTATTATAAATCTTTGACCTATCGTAGAGCTCAGTTGTTCATGTAAAAAATGTGGTCTACCAAAACATTAAAAGGACAAGTGCTTCTAAGGTAGCCATAAACCTTGATTGCAATGAAAGCTTTCATTGTCAAGGAATTGTGTTGCAAGATATCAACCTAGTAAGAGAATCAGGTGGAGCAGCCAAAGCTCACTGCAGAAATGTCAACCTAAATGAAATAGGAGTTATTTCCCTACAATGCCCTTGAGGAGGAGCATTCAATCTCTATGCATGAATCATCACAAGATATAGTAGGTTCTGAAAAGGGTGAGACAATCTTATCCCTATTTTGGAGATGGCTATTTCAGGATTGAAACTCGCAAACATATTGAAAATAATACTATGTTGAAAGAAATTCAACTAGATTATACTTCACTGATTATATTTTTTTCTTGGTTATTGTTTCAATTTCAGAAGATTGGTGCTGCAGGCAGGACTCATTGGCTTTTACATGGATATAAGTGGCTAATGATTGGTGTACATATTGTAGAAAAAATATGAATGATTTGTTATTTTTTTACCAAAGAATAAGCTTCATTGTCATCTAAAATATAAGTATATTGTTGTTCTCTATGTTGATTATTTGTAAATGTCTCTCATAACATAAGTAATTAAATTCTTTGATATAGTTTGATTTTTTTTTTCAATTTCTTGTTTGGTGGGAATGAAAGCAAACCAAAAGCTTCACTTGACCCATTGGCCATCCCGATAGGAAAAATAAACCTAGGGAGTTTAGTGTCATAACTTAAAATACATGGGCATTTAGTCTAACTGGGCCCAAGTTATATGGTGTAACATGTAATTTCCATTTCTTCATGTGTATACAACTAGTGTGTGGAAATTAAAAAAATATTGGGTGTAACTGTTATAATACGTCAGTATTGTTATGTGGTGTAACTATCCACTAATAATTAAACAAGACTGCAAGTGAGTCCCACAAAAATTCATAACTACTTAGTTATGTAAGGAAAATGCTATTTAAACTTAATTTAGGGACCTAATCTGAGGATTTAATTCAATACATCCATTGGACTAGTTGTGGGCCTCATCAAATATTGAAACTCACAACTAATTCAATGTTTGTATTGAAGCTGTATCATTAAATCCGCAAATAAGTTCCTATAGCATTGCTCATCATGTAATACATGATCACCTCCAGTTAGGAAGTGAGCCCCATTTTATTTTTTTATGGAATAGTTATACCACATCAGTGTTAATGATATAGTATAATTGTTACACCCAATATTTACTCGTAGAAAATCCACCAAAGGCAGAGCTTATGGGGGGTTTGAATGGTCTCTAATAGACCCGTTCTCTTTTCTTTTCTTTTCTTTTTTGTTGTTGTGGATTTTCCATAAATATAAAATAATTCAATTGACAGATTGATCTAGATACGAATTTCATATCAAGTTTGTGGCAAGAACGAGACTATTAAACAAGTGAAGCTTATTTGGGTGAAAAACTTTCGAAGTTATTATAATAGGATCCTAAGTTTTAAATAAGGATAAGATGCGTGATTCATTCACTAGCCATAATTTGTATATAATTATTCAAATCTCATGTTTCTAACCACGAATGCAAATGGTTAAGAAAGAGAGACCATTCTATAAAGCTCCTACACTAGAGAACTAACTAACACATTTTCTATTATTAAATAAAATGATTTTATTTTTGATATATTTAGTGTGTAAAGTATATTATGGCCTCATAATGTATCAAAAAATTTTCCAAACTTGAACAGCTTTGAAATCCCAAACCATTGATTTAAAATTTTACTGTGTTTTCTGTTAAACATGGTGTGCCCCAAAAGTTGAATTTTTTGACTAAAAAGCATGAGAATCTAGACATTAGATTTTACAAGTATTAAACCCTCCCCCAGTGGGAGAATTTTCGGCTGAAGCAGTAATTTTAAAAAGTTCTGTGGTTATTTCAAAATTTTGAGAAATTATTTTTTACAATACTTGTTCCCACTGAAAAGTTTGTAAAAAAATTGGAAGTACTTTTAGATTTTAAAAATGGAGATTTGGTGAGAGGTTCATACGAAGGGAATATTTTTCTTTAGGTCCAGCCTCAACACTTTTAAGATTAAAAGTCTATAAAATCAATCATTGATAAAAATACTCTTAATGAATGAGGTTATTTAAAAAATTAGCACCATTATCCAATTTTTATATTTATTACCACTACAATCATCATTCCAACGCCTCCACGACCAACACCACTACCACCACCACCTATCGCCACCAGCCTACATCCACCGCAAACCACCATCGCCACCGTCACTGCTCACCACCACAACCACAACTCTTGGCACCGCCACCAATAACACTAATCACCACCACCCACCGTCACTCGCCAACCAACACCATCCACCATTGCTGCCAACCACAACCATTTGCCGCCACCACCACCACTCATCACCACCACTACCACCCACCACCCATCGCCACTAACCCCCACTCACCAACCCCACCCACAAACACCCGCAACCATCACCGACCATCATTGTAAACCACCACCACCCACCATTGTCGCCACCCACTACCACCCATCACCCTATACAGTAAAAAATTAGTCCATCACCACCCACCATCGCCGCCAACCACAACCACATATCGCTACCACCATCACTCACCACTCGTCACCAACCACCACTACCCACCACCCCACCCACACCCAACACCACCCCCCGTCATCCACCCACCATCGTAGCCAACAAACACTGCCCACCATCCAAAAGAGTGATAAATTACCATCATCGCCAACATTACTACCCAAAACTCACCACCACCCACCAACCATCACCACCCACCACCCAAAACAGTGAAAAACTAGCCAACAATCCACCACCACGTATCATCGCTTCCAACCACAACCACCCACCATCGTCTCCAACCACCACTACCACTCACTCGTCGTCCTCACCAGTACCCATCATCGTCGCCAACTACCTCCATCCACCATCTAAAATAGTGAAAAAACGGGCCACCACTACCCAATGCCACCACTCATCACCCAAAATAGTGAAAAACTAGTCAACCACCCATTACCACATATCATCACTGCCAACCACCACCCACCACCCACCATCATCGTCAACCACCACCATCCATCCGCTGTCGCCACCATCATCAACCATCGCCACCAACCACCTCCATCCACAACCCAAAATAATAAAAAAAATTAACCCACCACCCAAAGCAGTAAAAAATTAACCCACCACCAAACATTCCCACCACCACCAACCATTGTCGCCATCACCATCACCTAATACAATAAAAAATAGCTTACCACCCATTGCCCACTACCACCACCAACTAGGCGTGAAGCTTGGGCGGGTCAAGCCGAATTCAACCAAAGCCCAAGTCGAAAAAAAAATAGGGCTTGAATTAGAATTTTTAATACTTGGATTGGGCATGGGCAAAAAAACTCCAACCCGAATTAAATTCAAGCAAGCTTCGAGTTGAGGCCTCGGGTTGTTGGGTTGAACCCGAATATAGATAAATATATAAATATATTTAACTAGGGTTAGTATTTATTTTTAATTTTCAGAGTACCAAACTTTCACTTCACTTCAAGTCTTTACTTCTACGCCTCCATCACTCTCAGATCCCTTTCTCACTCGTCACTCTTCTCTCATTTGGTCTCAGACTCGTAGCCTCCCTCTTTCATTCATCATTCGTCTGAGTCGTCTCAGACTCTTAGTCTCCCTCTCTCACTCGTCACTCCTACCTCTTTTATGAGCCCGAATTAAGTAACTCGAGCCCAATCCAATTTTTAACCCGAAATTAGCCAAAATTAAGTAATCCGAATTCAATTCGAGCCCGCTCGAATTAAACTCGGGTAGTACTCAGGTTAAAGACAGAGTTAATGTTGAAGATTATATACCTAGGGTTGAAACATAGTTGACCTCCCAACCCGCCCGAGTTGCACTCCTACCATCAACCATCGCCGCCAACCATCACCACCCATTACCCAAAACAATGAAAAACTAGTCCACCACCACCTACCATCGTTGCCAACCACCACCACCAACCACCCAAAATAGTAAAAAACTAATCAAACTCAATAATAATAAAAAATTAGTGAACTAAAAATAGTGAAAAAAACGTGAACTCAAAAACAATAATTTTTTTTTGGCCATACAATTTCCTTCATTTATTTCATTAGTTGTGATATATAATGGAATAAGTTGGACAACAGAAATGTGCGGTTAATAAGGATCTTTCACCCGCTTCTACCTTAAAAGGTTGAAATGCATTGTTGATGGAAATGATCAACATGTTCGCGAAGCAGGATTATGCATGCACTAATAATTTATGGTTGATTTGATTGCATCCAATATCTTCTTGTTGGTGGACATATAGAAGGGCTTGAAAACAAGAGGAAAAGCCGTGTCCAGGCCACAAACTCTGGCTACGAGTGCTTCTAACCTGAGGAAGCAACGTTCAACAATAGAAGCAAAAATTTTAGCACCAAATCCACCAGTTACTGGAGCTTCATGGGTAATCAGAAGCCTTCCAGTCTTTTTAATATAAGCCTCTACTGTTTCCTTGTCCCCAGGTATTAGAGTTTTAAGGTCTATAAGTTCACAAGAGATACCATCCTTTTCAGCCTAAAAAGAAGTCTGTTCCATGATAGATAGCTGAGCTCCCCATCCGACGAGTGTTATGTTACTATCTTCTCGAATCACCTCTGCCTCTGATAGAGGTAACATGCAATCATGCTCTAGAACCTCTTCTACAGCCAAACGGTAAATCCACTTAGGTTCAAAAAAGACAACAGGATTTGGATCACGTACGCATGACAACAACAACCCTTTCGCTGGCCTTGGACTTCGAGGAATGACCACCTTGATACCAAGAACAAGACATAAAAAAGCTTCAGGAGATTGTGAGTGATAGTGCCTACCATGGCCCACAGTTCCATAAGGTGCTCTTATTGTCAAACCTCCACAATTGAATTGATTACCACTTCGATATCTGAACTTGGCAGCTTCATTCACTATCTAATCAAAAGCAGGATAAATATAATCTGCAAATTGAATTTCTGCAATAGCTCAATTCCCCATTGCTGCTAGACCGATACCAAATCCGACATTGCCTTGTTCACAAAGAGGGGTGTTGAAAACCCTGCGTTTACCAAATCGATCCACTAATCCTGTTGTGCAACGGAAGACCCCACCAAAACCCACATCTTCTCCAAATATGTAAGCTCGAGGATCAGTTTCTAAGGCCATGTGAAGGGGTTGATTAATTGTAGAAAAGAGGTTTATAAACTTAGTCCCACTTTGATGGAGATTGTTTTCATCGGTGATCGACGTCGTCGCTGAGAATTACCTCTAATTGCTCCTCTTCTGACCCTTCTTACATGACATTAAAACCAATCTTCTAAATATCCTCAGACCGGTCACCATTGATATCTATGTACCTAACCTTCTTCGACGTTATTCTCTGTATCAGATGAGAGAGGGGAAACAAGTGGTTCAACTCTTCTTTAGGTGTCGTTGTCTATATCAGAAGAGAGAAAACAAAAAAAAACTTATTGACCGAAAAAAACAGTGAAAAAATAGTGAACACCAAAATAGTAAAATATTACTCAACTAAAAAATTACTAGTTTAAAAAACAGTGAAAAATTAAGGGACTCAAACATAGTAAAAAATAGTGAACTCAAGCAGTGAAAAATTACTGAATTAAAAAAATTTGACCACAACATACTACCCTAAGTTCAATCAAAACAACAAATGTGAAATAGTTAAATTTATTTAATTTTAATGTTTAGAACGATAAAAATTAGATTTATTTCTTTATTTAATTTACCTAGTTTACTTGGCGCTAAAATATATAAAATTTTAAACAATGAATTTAATATAATATTGATGTCTCAAATAGAAAAAATTTTATTTTATTGTTTCTATTATTAAACTAATGTTTACTGTTGGCATTACGAGAATAGTAAATTTAAAAATATTAAACAGATATATAAACAATGAATTCAAAAATAATTAATACGAACAAACTAGTGTTTACTGTTGGCATTACGAGAATAGTAATGCTACGTTGACCAAATTTTGAGATCAAATTAAGAGTTCAATTGGCATAACAGTATATTATTTGGAGTCTTTATTGGTGCCCAAATGACATGGCACAAAATAAAGAAGTTCAAGTCAGCTGCCATATCATTTACACTCTTAATTTGATCTCAAAATTTGGTCAGCGTAACATTATTGTTACGAGAATGTCTAACAAGAAGTTGTTGGACAATCAACAAATTCATAAATCCTCTCGACATTATTGTGAAAGAGCAATGCTATGTATCACAAATCTCCAACCCAAATTTTCATCTCAAATCAAGAGAGACCATTGGATTAATGGATCTTATTTAAAAAAATTGATGGGACCCACTCATTCAATGATCTCCCTTCATTTGAAATGAAAATTTGGATTGGAGATTTAGAATACATAGTATTTTTCATTGTAAAATTCCATTGAAAATTTTCAGTCTTAAAAAATTAGTGAATTCAATGGCGACCGTTAACTGTTAGTAAAAGTTCCAATGCCACCGCTAATAAAAAACTCAATTCTGATTACACCATTTCCCATAGCAATGAATAGGGTCCAAGAAAACAATGTAAGACATCTTCAAAACAAATCTCTGAACAAATATGCTTCTCTCTCTCTCTCTAGAGTATCATAACCCCATATTCAATTGGAGATAAGGACGGATCTATTAGTGAGCTAAGGTGGGCTGAAACCCAGAGTAAAAAAAATAAAAATTTACCACTAAGTACCAACCCAACTAAACCAACCCAGCCCACCTGCAAAGCTTCTAGTCGATCTCTCTCGTCACTTTTCCCAAAACCATGTCCTGTCTCTTCTCTCTCAGGCGAGTCACTTCCGTAAATCTCCGGACAAGCAATGGCTTCATGGCAACACACAGGCGGCGAGTCACTTCCCCTAATCCCGATCTCTCCCTAACAATCTAACAATTAAACAATCAGATATATCACACAGCTATGAGGATCGGGAAACGTTTTCCACCATCTTCTCACTCTTCAGTCCCTGACTTAGATCCCCAACACCACCGGTCACTGGTGGTGCAACAACACCACCTACAAGGTAACAGTAGCGTAGAACCGTACCCACAATCAAGTCTTCTTGTGTTAGAGGCTAAAACTGATTCTCAGTCGATCGATCCTCCAAATCAGCCTCTCCAACCTTCCTCCGATCAGCACAAGATGATCGGAATCGAAAAACCCAAATGGGTTTGCTCAGGTACTGCCGATGAACAAAAGTTGAACCAAAAGGCAGGTTTGGTCGGTGGGAATATCATGTATTTCTTTATGTTGGTCTATTCATATTCGACTACACCAATTACCTTTTCTAATTAGCCCAATGATTCTCTGGCAACACACAGCGCGACTCCAATTGGAGTTTTCTAATTTGTGAGAGATTCTCTGATTCAGCTTCAAAGCCTTTGGTGCTATATAGGAAGCCTTTTGCAGGAAGTTCCAAAATTCAAGTAAGTACAAATTAATTATGTGTTTTCTTTTTATGTATTTTAATTTTTTAAGATTTGCGGGCTTCTTGAATTATTGGTTGGCTATCGATTGGATTTGTACTATTGGTATTACGATACAGAATTCACAAGTGTTTTTTGCTATGTATCATGTTTTTTCTGATTTGCGGGCTTCTTGAAATTTTTTTTGATTTGTATTGTGTTGGATATCAATTGAATGTGCAATTTGAGTAAGATATGTTCCTAGGTGATTTTTTGGGCACAGGAACATAAAATTAGATTTGGTAATGAAATGTGTGAGACCTAAGAATATATATTTGTTTTTTTGATTAGTCGTATGAATGTTTAGCTTAGTCGGAGATAAACAAAAATCTTGACTCCGCCCTTAGTTGCAGAGGAACACAAATACTGTATAAACAACCCCTCTTTCTTTTCAACAAAAATCAGAAGCCAAACAAGTTTAAGAGGAAATTTTGAAGTTTAAACATGCTTACCTCAACCTCGAAAGTGCAGTGTTCGAGTAGTCCAATCCTCTCGCTCTGACCTAGCTTCAATAGCTACTCTTCTAACAAACTCCTAGAAATCGCAACTAGAGTTGCCGAAGAGTTCAAAGCAGAATTAGAGTTAGAACTCGACCATGATGTGGACTTCAAAGACGAAAAAACAGGAAATGATATAGTTGTTGAAGAAAAGCCGCTGCAAGTTGAAGAAGGGAAGAACAATTATGAGGATAAGAACAAAGAAAAAGAAGAAGATTAGGATGATGATTAGTTTGAGTTTGCTTTTGTTTCCAGAGAGTCTGGACTCCTCTCCGATTGGTAGATCTATCTAGGAAATTAAACTTGAAATTGTGTTCCCGTTCTCCTTGAGAACCAAGCAGTGTGTTTCAAGAACAAGAAATGGCTTTTGACAAAATTACCGTGAGCAAGTAAGTAAGGATAAATTACATTGACATGCTCTGTAAATTAGTCTAATTACAGAGACATACCTCAGTGTTCTAAAATTACACTGACACCCCCTGTCAATCTTGTCCCTTAACAAATATAACAAAAAATGAGATTTTTTATAATTATTCTTACCATACATCATTTTTTACTTATCATCTTCTCATATATTTAAATACTAATAAAAGAGTTATTTTCAGGTTCAACCCAAAATTGACATGATCAACTTGTTTATTTAATCATTTCGAAGTTACTCTATCTCGTTTGTATGTTAACACGAACCACACGAAATTGACATGATCAACATGTTTAAATGACAAAATAAAAATAAAATATTAATTATTTATTACTGTTTATTAAGCACCGACATAATTATTGTATAAAAAATATATTTTTACTTATTATTATTATTGCAATGTTAATTAAATTAATTTGTAATTTATAGAAAAAGTATGAGCATAGATTCAATTAAATGATAATAGAATCTTAAACTTAAATCTTAGCGTTAAATTTTTTTATTCAAAGTTTATATGGGTCAACATGAATACGAACACACTTGCACGGGTAGCCCAACGGTGTGGAGTTGAACCCAGACGAATTATAGACGCGAACGTCAAGGATTCGACTCTCGCTAATGTCTCTGAGGCTTAACCGATACATATGATTTGCGGGTGATTATAGGTATTCGGGGTTTACTCTCGCAAAGATGGGTCCAAAGTGGCCTTGCCTTAGAGAGGTTCCACAGTATCAAAAAAAAAACATGAATACGAACATGAACACAATACGAAAATAAACAGATTAACTTAATTTTGTTCAGGGGTAAAATGAGTATTAAAGTGTAAAAATTTGATGATGTAATCAATTTTTCGACATTGCCAATAAAGATGCTAGCCATAGAGGTACTTTGTCAAATAAGTAGGTAAACAGTAAGGGGTGTTAGCGTAATTTTAGAAAATTGAAGGGGTAACTCTCTAATTAGACCAATTTATAGGGGTATTAGTGTAATTTGTCAAAAAATATGATAAAATTAAATTAGACCAGAGAAAAAAAAATAAAAAAGAACGACTGACATATCCTTAATAACTTAAACGTACTGTCTTGATCAAAAAAGATTAAAAAAAAAAAAAACTTAACTGTACTATTCTTTAATTTAATAACTATAAAAACTGCTTGATTGGACTTTTGGCCAATTTTCGCTTATAAAAAATAAGTGGAGTTCTTTTCTATATTAAAATTTTAGATTTGAAATTTCTCATATGCCTCAATTTTAGAGTTGATAATTGACTAGAATTTTGCGAAGAAACTGTCAAGCTCGTTTAGACAAACGAGCTTAAAAAATTATTCAATCTTAGTTCATTTAAAAAACAAGTCAAATCTGAACTAAGTCGAGTTTGAGTAATTCACTTATTTTAAATATAAATTAGTCAAATTTTGTGAATTCGAGCCAAGTTTGTTTTTCAAAATGAGCCTAAAATTTTATTATCTAGCCCAAAACAAATCAAACCGAAGCCGAGTCCGAGTAATTCAATTCAATTATCAAACCTACACAATGTCATATCTATTGGTCTTTTATCCATGCCTAGTTTTCTCTCTTCCCTTTGTATTCAATACACTAAATTATCGACCAACTAATTTATTAATCAGTTTTATGTTGCTCTAATTACAATTTTTTTAAAAATCTGCCGACTGCCCCCCCACCAATATATATATAAAGTAACTTGCATGTGATTCATCACAAACAGAAGTCAAATTAAAATTGATAGGCCTAAAAGTTTATATCAAACACAACCCTAAAAGCATCCAAGTAGTGATTGAAGCCTATTCGAGAGACATTCTCGACCTATTAAGGTGGATTGAAGCTTTATAATGGCCAATTGTCTGTGTTGTCACCATGATGCCCAGATTCGAAGTAAGAACTTCAATCCCAATTTTATATTTTATTTATGTTGTTTGAAGGGACTCATGATAGATTCAGCAGCCCCCGGGACGACACGTGGACAAGGGCAGGTAGTGGAGAGCCGAGGCATAAGGCCGAGGACATTAACGAAGCCCAGCAAAGAAGCCGAGGATGAGTATTTTTGCGGAGCCGAGTACAGCCTTTGACAGGCAATAAATGAGATTTGACCCAGCATTTATGGCGATACAAATGACTAAGACAGGACATTTAATGAGCCTCTGTACCTGCCGCGACTCAGACTGATAACCCAGAATGGGCGCATTAATGGCTAGAAGCCAGGCACATGCCTACAAATAATAGCCTTCAAGACGCCGACTGCTATGAAATAGGTGTCAGACGCCGTTCGTAGGTACTCGACTGCTCGACGTGGCCCCGAGGTCGGGTCCGAGGCGCCGAGCATTGATGAGATGGGAATGCAA
>CM042184.1:39562039-39572509 GCA_023539305.1 Ilex asprella | reverse complement strand
CATTTCAAGCCCAGGTATAAATACCCTTCTGAAAAATGAACAAAGGTACGCAAAATCAAATCCAAAAACTGAGTAACCAGAGTTTCATCCTCCTTCCCTTGCTAACTTAAGCTTCGGAGGGGATAAGCCGGGCAGACGCCTGGCTCCCTTTTCCTAACCTTTTCTATTTCAGGGTTCACCAGCCACACGATCGCTGTCTCGAGATAATTGCAGGATCAACCCCGTGCATTGTTTATATTTGTACCCGTTAATAATTAAAATATCGATTTAAAATTGTGATATAATTTGAATAACTTTTTAAGTTGATTTTTAAGAAATTATAATTGAATCTCCTCACTCAAACTTCATTGGGTTATAATCACATGAATATTAGTGTATTTGAATCCAAATTTGTAAACTACCATAGAATGGTTCTGAATTCAGATTCAAATTATCAATAAAAAATATTTGTTTGTGTTTGCTAATCGAATCCGAATTATAATCTCATTTATTGACGTGTTTAGTGGCTAATGATATTATATTGGCATTCTTTCCCTTTTGTTTGTTCATTTGTAAATAGAAATTAAAGAAATTCGAACAAAATTGTTTATTTATGCAAATGCAGTAGCTCAAACCCAATAAGAGTTGAAACCTCTTATTTGGACTAACTTTTTTATTATCCTTGAAATTATGACACATTTTCTTGTAATATATCTATATAATAAAATAGTTAGATTGTTCGTCTTGAATTTTTGGCGGCTCAGATCGTTTTGATCCGATGATCTTAATTGGACTTGCATTCCTTTTATAACTCTATGAGTCTCATTTCTCACATAACTCTCTCTCATACAAATGAGCCCCGAATTGAACTGGTTTAGGCCCATTTAATGAGATAAACCCAAATTAGTTACAAAGCAAGTCCAGCCTAGCTCATTGGTTCGGCCCAATTCAAGATTCAAGGAGTCTAGAAAGATTAACACACGTGGGCGAGTAATCACCGAAATAGCCACTCTCAGAGATCAATACTATCTTTAATTGTACCTATCCTTAACTATAACTATCCTCTCTGAAAAATTAGTCACCTATCACCTCACGCCACTGCCTTAACAAATGTTTTGTGTCTATAAATTGTAAGTTCTCTCCATTCAGAGGGACATTTTTTTCCACACATTTTATATGACTATCTTTCTTATAACCATCCAACCTCACATAAAGCGTACCCTTACTCTCTCTCCCACCATTTACTTTATTAATAAAGTTCTTCAGTCATCGTTGCCGTATTCAAAAGTGGAGTAGGTCGCCATGACCAAACCACTACACATCTGTGTGTTACTTGTGTTGACCCAGTCTTTGTCTCCTTCATTAATTGTTTTATCGATTGCTTCATTGATTACTTTGCATTATACACTTGACTGTTGATTGTATATAAATCCATTTTTATGTATCATCACATACTATTATCATTTTTTTGTTTCCCCTATTTTGTTTTTGTTATTATTTACTTTATAAAATAGATGAAACTACATATTATGCAATTATTTATTCCATGAAATTAATTCAAATTTTTTAATATATCTAATGGCATGTATTTTGCCACTTGCTTCTTAATTTATAAATAACACTTACTGTAAATAAAAAATAGCATATTGACTATAAACACCAAACAATATTCAACACAAAATGAACCTTAAATTGTAAATTAATATATAATTTTATAAAAAATTAACATCCAATTTATACTCAACTTTGTCGAATTTATATCAAATTAATTTTTATTGTTATTAAATTGGTGTACACACTTATTGTAAATAAAAAATAACATATTGACTGTAAATACCAAATAATATTTAGAAAAAAATGAACCTTAGATTGTAAATTAATATATAATTTAATTAAAAAATAACATTTAATTTTGTCCAATTTGTATTCAACTTTGTCGAATTAATATCTAATTAATTTTTATTGTTATTAAATTAATATTAAAATTTGTTTAAACATTTTTTTGGAGAACTAAACTATATCAAATTTTTGGATACTAAATCAATTTTTTTATTTTATTAAATTTTTAATAGTTTTTAGTACTAAATTTAGAGAATGACAATTGTAAAAATAATATAAAAATTTGGGATAAAATTATCAATTTTCGTTAGCAACATTGATGGAAGGGAGACAAAGAGGATCTTCGTGCAATGAATTTGAAACCTCAGGGGTTCTCCGTATTATTTATAAAAGATCAGGAGGTGTCCGTGTAATATTGCCAAAACTCAGTGGATGTCCATAATTTTTACCTTTTCAGTTAAACATTAATTTATTATTATTTTTATCTTAAAAACTTGAATTATTGTATTTCTAATAAAAACAGTTATTGATTAGGAGAGTTTGTTGGTAACCAAAAAAAAATGTGTGTGAGCGTGTTCCTTTGTATATTTATATGTAGAAGATTGAACATTTGGTGATTAAATTTATAATTATATTGTGTTTTTGATGATGAATGGTGATAGCGGTGATAAATTCATGAATTTTATAAATGAACATGATTTTGTTGATTTTATTTATCGCTTAAAGATTGTGAATTTAATTGTGTTATGTTAGTATATTTTTTTTACTTGAGGTATTTATTACATAGGAATAGTGTGGATTGAAAATTTGGTGATTGTGTTTATAATTATGTTATGTTATTGGATTGAGTGGTATTAGATATGATAAATTCGTGAGTTTTATAAATAAGTAAGATTTTATTTATTGGTTAAAAATTATAAATTTCAATGGGTCATGTTAGAATTTTTTTTTTGTAGAGACATTTTGTATATATGGTGTTGCTTTGAGGAGTTTTTGTATAATTTTATGATAATTTCGTTAATATAAAAAATATGGTCAACGATATATTTAGAGTTATTTTTTTAAAAAAATTGGTATGAACATTTTTAGACGATTCTTTTTAAATTTTGACAATTGTTTAAGATTTTTTTGTTTGTTGTATAGTGCATTCAGACACGAATAATGAGTAGTTAGTCTATAAAACACTAAATATTCGTCCAAAATATGTAAAAAAACTTAATCAAGACAAAAAAATAATGTTTTTTTTTTAAACTTATCCTATATCCTTTCAAATAGCTTTTTATAACAAGAGAATATCCATATATATAACTTTTGTTTTGATTTGTGGTAATGATAAAAACTTTGATATATATGTATTTTTCTTATTATTATATGATAAATAATGGTATTACAATATAAAAAACATATTAAAAGATATACAAATTTGAAACCAACATTTTTTTAACAACGAAAAATAGTTTATCCTACAATCATTATACAATTAGGTATTTAAAATATAAAACAGGTAAGTTTTAATAAATTAATTTAACAATTTTAAATAAATTTATTTATCGAACATTAATATCTATATAAAATTTTTTATATTACAGTGTACTTTTAAACATAAATTACTTGGTCTATTTATATTATCTCCCAGTGAAAAGGCAAAATAATTTTGAAGCGATCTCTTTCGTTCTCTTCTTTTGCATAGATATTATGACGGTCTGGGTTTGTCGACTGATACTGTTTTCATGTTTTATCGGAGGAGAATTACAATTCCGACAAATTCGTCCGTCTACTGTCAGGATTCAGACTAACTTGTGTTTGGCTGGTTCTCTTAGAACACAAAAAGACACAATCACGCAAATGAACACACAGACACCCATTTTTTGTGCTTTCACACCTGGGATGGAGAGAGGGCTTAAGGGTCAAATTTGTCAGGGTTGTGATTCTCCTTTGGAAGCATGGAAATAGTAACAGCCGATGATCGGATCCCTATGTGTCTATGTCCGAGAAGGAAACGGGAAGTGATCGGAAATTCCATCGGAAACGGCTCTCTTCGTGTGCTAGATGGTCAGACTCTAGCAACGCACTGAGTTGGTAGGTTCTCATAGAAACTCTAATCCGATCATGGGTTCTTATCTTTTGTTTAATTGATTATGCCCAAATTGATGGATTGAGAGGCTCTATTCGATTTTTCCAACCCTAACCCTAGTTTCGTATATGGTTCTAATATTGTCTGTTCTAATTATTCATCTTTGAATTATGTTTTCTCTAATTGTTCTAATTATGCATTTGGGGTTTTATTTTGATCCTATATGTAACCTGATGTGAGTTTAATTTGGTTCTTGAAGCTGCTAAGCTAAGTGATGCTTTTATGTTAAATTCGCTAAGCTTCCCTAATTTACATGTTTCTTTGTTAAATTTCTGGTAATTGATGCCATGGGTTTTTATGTTTACATAGGAATGGTGATTAATCTTAGCAGTGTGTGTGTTTTTTTTTTTTTTTGATTTTCTGCAGTCAGTCAAAATCGCCTAAATTTATTTTTACTTCTTCTCTAAAGGAAACTTAAATATGAACTATGACAATTTATCTATTACTGAAATTTTATGAATGCTCTTAGTCGAGCTCATAGTTTCATATCTTGATTTTTTTGTGAATTTTGCCTTTGTACACCAAACAGAAGGTTCTTTATGTTCTGACATTTGGATGCAAACAATTCACCGGCCAGGAGTTTGTTTTTAAAAAAATGTTATTCTACTGAATTTTGTACTTCATTCTGGCCATAGTTGTCCATTTTGTTGAAACATGAGTTTCTGTCGTACTTAAGAGTTTTTATTTCTCTCATGAAACAATGCAGTTTCTGTTTGCTTTTTCCTTCTTGTTGTAGATTCTGTTCTTATGGACATTTCAAAATCTGTCTTATCTCAAAGTGAACGCTCCATCTAAGAAACATCAAGAAATCAAAGAACTTTATTTAAACAACTCAATCATTGGTGTAGTAACGTCATAAATTGTTGGTTGTGTTGCTACCAGACCTTTGTATTTGTTTGCATCTGTGCCTGTATCAGAGAGAGAAAGCGAGAAAGAGTAAAAGGGAGGGGGGAGGGGGAGACGAAATGTGGTCAAGAACCTGGAAAGCTGAGACTTATAGTTTTTACTCTGATAGCTGATGAAGAAGCAAATATCAAAATGCAAAATATGGGGTAAAATACAAAAAAAGAAGAAGAAGGAAGAATTGGAGAGATTGAAATTTTAAACAGAGGAAGTTAAATACATTGCCAGAAAAGTATTCATGGGGTTAGTACAGAAATGGAGATGAGAGACAGAGAGAGAGTTTAAAGAGGTTGGTTTTAGATCCATTGCAACTATGTTGTTTACGATACCCATATATTTGACTGGAAAACAACACCCAGAGTGCAGTACAGAATATCATCTTTGTGTTATATTAAATTTTTCTTTATCAACTTCTGGAATTTCAATCTAACAAACAACCAAAATTCAGCTTGTTTATGTTGATTTACCAGAACATCAATGGAACAAGTGTTTCTGATGTGGCCATTAAATTTGATTGCACTGAGAGATTTCCTTGTCAAGGGATTTTGTTGCAGGATATCAATATAGTGAAAGAAGCAAGTGGAGCAGCCAAAGCTATGTGCAGCTGCAACCATATCAATGTAATAGAAACTGGAGCTGCTTCGCCACATTGCTTTTGAGGAGGAGCGTAAGGAGGAAATGCAAGTGAGAGAAAACCTTATCCCCACTCGGAGACATTGAGTTCTGGGCTCGAATCCAACCTGTATCACTATTCAAAATATATAATGTTGTGCGATAC
This sequence comes from Ilex asprella, assembly GCA_023539305.1. Taxonomy (NCBI): domain Eukaryota; kingdom Viridiplantae; phylum Streptophyta; class Magnoliopsida; order Aquifoliales; family Aquifoliaceae; genus Ilex; species Ilex asprella. The sequence goes on along the minus strand of CM042184.1, from coordinate 39,566,876 downwards.
TGATGACATTTTTCCTTTTCATTTTCTTTTTCCTTTTTCTTGGTTATTATTTCTTCAGAAGCTTGGAACTGCAGGCTTGACTGCTTACATTTTCCATGGATAGAGTTTCTTTGGCTATTGATTGATGTACAGATAACTGGGAAAAAAAAATCAATGGTTTGTTATATGTTTACCACAGAACAATGTTGAATGCCAACTGAAATACAAATACATTAGTATCCAATTGCCTTTTTTTTTTTTTTGTGTGTGTGTTTTAAATCTTCTCATGAATAAAATTAGTGAAATTCATTGTGGTACATCATGCATGTTTGATTTTTTTTTTTGGTTCTAATTTCTTGTTTGGTGGGACCCAAACTTAAGCAGTGCCTCCACTTGGCCCCCGGGAATCCAGATATGAAACAAATAAAACTAGACAGCTTAGTGTCACAAATTAAACACATGGGCATTTAGTTTAGCAAGAATATAAGTCCTAGGGTGTAACGTTTAATTACAACATCTAAAGGGGGTAATTTAATTACAACACCTGAATTACTTTAAATTTAAACATGGAGAGTCCATTGGAGAGCCTCCAAGTATGTGACGTAGGCTGTGTTGTTAGTGGTTTGTTTGTTACTCGCTGTCAATAAAGACCTATTCCATAGATCTGCATGTTTACCATTTTTCTTTCAGTTAGGATTCCACGATATTAATAATTCTTGTTAGATGTGGAATATTTTTCTCAATTCTATTTCTTATGACGTTATTTAATAGCCATGTTTATCTAATAATAGATTAGTGATTTTTTTTCCTCAATTTATCTTGCTTCCTTATTATTTCCTGATATATGGTATCAGAGCAATAACACATTACATTCAAATTGATTGAGTCATACTTGCAAGTATGACTTCAGAGAGTTCTTTTGTACAACTAGCAGTACCAACCATTGGGCCATGTTCATGGAAAATTTTCTTCTCTTGAAAGAGTATTGGGGACTGGTGGCCGACAGTGTTCCTGAAGTCGCAGATGGAGCTGTCCTCATTGATGCACAAAAGAAACAAATTGCCAAGCAGCAGCTCAAAGATTTGAAGGTTAAGAACTACTTATTTCAAGCACCGGATCGTTCCATTTTGGAAAGATTCTCAACAAGGACACAACAAAGAACATTTGGCAGTCCATGAAGATCAAATATCAAGGGACGACACGAGTCAAGCGTGCTCAATTGAAAGCGCTTCGAAAGGAATATGAAGTATTTTGTATGGAGGATGGTGAAACTGTGACCGACTTGTTTGCTAGAACCCTCAGTATTGTCAACAAGATGAAAGCCAATGGAGAACAAAAGAATGATGGCGATGTTGTCAGTAAAATCTTGCGATCCATGACACCCAAATTCAATTATGTTGTGTGTTCCATTGAAGAATCCAACAATACAGACACATTGACAATTGATGAACTCCAAAGTAGATTGCTTCTTCATGAGCAACATATGAGCTCTCCTGCTGAAGAAGAGCATGCTTTGACAATCACCCAATAAGAATCCAAGGGACATGGAGGTGGGAGTTTTCAAGTACGAGGTTGAGACCATGGCAGACCAAGCTTCAATCGCTCTATAGTAGAATGTTACAATTGTCACAAACTTGGACATTTTCAACGCGAATGTCCAACCAATGAGAATGAGGGCAATCATGCCAAGACTCAAGAAGAATTCTTACTGATGGCACAAGTTGATTATATCACAAAAAGTCATGATGATCAATGGTTCCTTGATTTGGGATGTAGCAATCATATGTGTGTGGTAACAAATTTTCTTTCTCTAACCTTGATGAAAGTTATCGTGATTTAGTTAAACTAGGGAACAATACTTCTATGGTTGTGTTAGGCAAGGGTAATATCAAATTGTAAGTAAATGGCAAGGCACACATCATCACAGATGTCTTCTTTGCTCGAGTTGAGAAATAATCTATTGAGTATAGCGCAGTTGCAAGCCAAAGACCTGACCATTATGTTTCAATATCACAAATGCAAGATATTACATCCTGATCGTGGTCTACTTATGGAAATAGAGATGGCTGCCAACCAAATGTTCATTCTCCATGCCATAGCCCAACCTATAACTTCCACGTGCTATAATACTATTTTAGAAAATGAGAGATATATATGGCATTGTCGCTATGGACATTTGAGTTCCAAGGGACTACAACCACTTCTAAAGAAATAGATTGTAACTGGTCTGCCTCAATTGAAGTCTCTAACCATGATCTGTAAGGACTGTTTGGTTGGAAAACAACACAAAGATCCATTTCCTTCGTATAGTACCTGGCGAGCAGAGCAAATCCTACAGTTGATACACGCTGATATTTGTGGGTCAATCCAACAGTGGAAAAAGGTACATACTCGCTCTAACTGATGACTTCAGTTGCAAAACATGAATTTATTTTTTGAGCACAAAATCAGAAGCTTTTAATGTCTTCAAAAGCTTTATCCATGTGGAGACGGAGACCAGTCAAGTTTTCAAAGGATTAGGTACTAATCAGGGTGGGAGTTCACTTCATAGGAGTTCATTAGCTATTGTGTTGATCATGGTATAAATGCAAACTAATTGCTGCAAATTCCCCACAACAAAACGGAGTCTGTCTCACTCAGCCATGCATGGATCTTCAATTAACCCACTGATTGTGCCCAATCATGCCCAACGTGCCCATGCATGATCTGTCTTCCTCAACCATGCATGAGACATCTGCCAACTTTGCACAAGGGTATACTTCGCTTAAGTATAACCCAATTTGGCTAAGGCATGGGCACGTGGGCACAAGAAAGCATCCAAACATGGTAGCCCGGTGGCATGAATTATGGGGCAATGCTAGCTTGGAAGACCAAGCCATGGGCTGGACATGGCTAAGCACGAATGCAAGACAATCAGATGCTGAGGGCTTATGAGAAAGGCACATGCACAACATGTGAGGACGTTGTAGCACGTGTCCTGTAGATGGTGGTAGTTTTGTGCAGTTGCTGGCAGATGTACAACATGAGAAACTCTCTGTCATGTGCACACAACATGTAGGAAAGTTGTAGACATTTGGTGACTTGGTCAGCCAACTGTTGCAACAACCTCTGCCATGACCAACACAATTGAGGGAGTGGCTGAAGGTGCCAGTCATTCTCAACAGGCTTGTGGGCGGATTTGAGTTATTATGTAGTTGCCTAGGCGTTTGAGCTTGTAACCGCCACTCTGAATATTATAAATAGGTATGCTTGGGTCTGTAGTGCAAAAAAGAGAGTTGGATACGTTTTTGTAAGCAGACCCAAGACTGAGTTTCCCGATACTTTGTTGAGAGAGAAAAGTTTGGCCAATTGGCCTGTAAAGCTTGTGTGTTGTGTGTGAGTTTGTTTGTCTGTCCCTATTTTGTTTATGTGTGTATTTCTGTGAGTATTTTGCGTGTTTGGCTGAGGCTGAGGCTGAGTGTGGATCTCAGTGCCATCACGAGGCAAAAATTTGACCCCATGACTATTGGACCGTCCATATTTTGAACTGAAGTCCTATTCTTGCCATGAAGAATAAAACTCCTGAAGAAGCTTGAAGTGGCACTCGACCCTCAGTTGAGTATTTTCATGTATTATGGTTGTATTGCTAATGTTCATGTCTATAATGCTAGACGAACTAAGCTTGATGACAAGAGCTTTCCTTGTGTTCTACTTGGGGTCAATGAAGTTTCTAAAGCGTACAGATTATATGATCTTGTATCGAAACAGATCATTATTAGCAGGGATGTCACATTTGAAGAGGACAAGGTCTGGAATTGACATAAGACCACTGAACCAACAACGATGTGTGACTTGGAGTGTGGTGACACGACAGAGGAGGACACTGTTGGGCTTACAAGTACTGAAACGATCACTACTGCTGCTGCTGTTGAACCACATTTATCTGCTCCTGATGGCACCCCAAATGATACTGTAGACGCACAATTGCCAACTCCAGCCGAATCTTCAACACCCCGCAGTTCCCGAGATCGTGTGCATGTCAGGTAGTCTGGTTGCGGCGTGTATTAGGTAAGTTAAGTCAAATTTCGAATACCAAGTGCATTGTTATTAACTGTGGCAGCAGTTCTACCATTAAACTCAGCAAAAATCTAGTTATGCATGGGCGCTGTAAACACATCGATTTGCATTTTCATTTCCTTCATGATTTATCTAAGAATGGGACTATCAAGTTAGTTTATTGTGGCACTCAAGAGCAATTAGCTGATGTTATGACTAAACCTTTGAAGTTGGGCGTGTTCGTGAAGTAGCGAGAACTTTTGGGTGTTTGTTTCGAAAGTCAAGTAAATTGATAGCCTGTAGCTTCAGTTTAAGGGAGGATGTTAGTGGTTTGAGTTAGTGGTGGTTTGTTTGTTACTTGCTGTCAATAAAGAACTATTCCATAGGTCTGCATGTTTACCATTTCCTTTCAATTAGGATTCCACAATATTAGGAATTCTTGTTAGACGTGAAATGTTTTTCTCAATTCTGTTTCTTATGAGGCTATTTAGTAGCCATGTTTATCTAATAATAGATCAGTGGTTTTTTCCATCAATTTATCTTGCCTCCTTATTGTTTCCTGACATGTGTGACTTAATTAAACTTATTTTTCTTTTCAAATTACACCTGAATTTTAACTTAAATTTATTAAGTAATCAGTTGATTTTGTCATATAAATAAATGAACAATGTTATTGAGACCTAATTCACTATAGACTTTGGATTAACAATGTTATTGAGACCTAAATAAATGAACAATGTTATTTACTTTCGAATCCTTATGATACAATCCATTACAATATATATATATATATATATATATATATATATATATATATATCTTG
>CM042184.1:39511673-39547039 GCA_023539305.1 Ilex asprella | reverse complement strand
CCCGTTTATCACTCGAACCCGTTAAGGTCTCACCCAAACCCGTTTAATCAGCGGTTAATCGTGTCGGTTAATCGTGTCGTGCTGAATTTTGACAGGCCTAGTCGCAGGGCATTCTGGTGAGGGGGTCCATGGTGAGGGGCTGCTTGACGCTCATGAGGTGTAGGTTGTTGTTCCTCCCCTATCGGAGGGATAGAGACTACTCCTTTTGGATGAGGGGTAGCACCTCCTTGGGTGAGCATCAATTGGATGATCTGCTGGTTTTGATTCACCAGCAATTGCATAGTTTGAAAGAGTTGTTGTTGCTGACCGGTCGCTGTAGCAGAAAGCTCCGAAGGTGCGAGGGGAGGCTGGGTCTCCTCCCGATGTGCTGGGTTGTTATCTTCTGATTGTTGAGACATCGATCTGGTGGTAATTTCCATGGATTGCGAAGGGGATTGAGAAGTAGTAGAAACTGTCGTTCCCACAGACGGCGCCAAACTGATGAGGCACAAAATCGTCTTCGTGCAAGATCAACAGTCACGAGTGTAATTAAAGAGTAGTAAATAGGCAATCAATGGCAAAACAATAAATATAGGGTCAACAACAAGATTTATAGCCGGGTGACCTACGTCCAATTTCTCGAATGACAACGGTGGCCGGCGATCTTTATTAATGTATCAAGGTACTCCGGAGAGTTTACAGTGCTTAGAGAGAGAGAGAAAGAACAGTGAGTGTATGGGATTCGGAGGCGTAGTGTGTGTAGGGATCAAGATTGTAAAAGTCTGCCCTCTATGTAGAGAGGGCTCACATTATATAGGTGTGATGAGGCGGTGAACACACTTTTGGTAGGAGTAGACCTCTTTGGTAAGCACACTTAAGGTAGAAATAGATCTCTGTATCCTGATATTTTCTCCCTTGTGTCCCTATTCCGTCGGAGGTAGATCTTGAACTGGACTTGACCTTAGACTTGGACTTGAGTGTTCTTGGTCCTGAGTGGTCTTGGACTTGAGTGGTCTTGGACAGGAGTGAAGAGGGAAGGAGGTGATGAGCATGGCATGGGCGACGCCCACTTGAGGCCACATGGGTGACGCCCACTTGGAGCCTTGATGGCCGGCGCCCTCTTGGGCACTTTGGGTGGTATCTTATGTCATCTGCTTCGGACTCCCACTTGAACCTTGGTTGATTCAACTCCTCTCGGACCTTTTTTTTGGGCTTTCTCGGCTTATTTAAATTGGGCTGGCCCAGTAAAATTTGGGCTCATCACAAATCTCTATGAAAAAAGTGCATAAAATCAAGATTAGATTTAAGGTGTTGGTAGTAATTTTGGCTTCTTTTTGGTAGCATTTTAGGTTTCTGGCTGATATATGTTTGATAATTTTTTGTTTTTGATCATTAAACCTGTTATTTTTATAATCAGTATAAATTTTTAGAATTTTTATTATTAAAAATAAGTATTTTTAAATATTTTATTATGTAGCAAATTGAACTAGTAACCCAACCGTTGAGCCATTAACCCATTGACTCGGTACCTTTACTAGGTGAATGTCTTGGTTGAGTTTAAAAACTATGCTATAAATACACCTCCTCATGTATATGGAAAGGTACACCAAAGTAATATACATTTGATATTCGCTTTCAATTCTCTTCTCTCACATGGTATTAGAGTTTAGGCTCGTGAATTCTTCTTGCTAAAGATAGTATGCTTTATGGTTTCCTTACGAGAGATCCTCCACATCAGAACTCTTGAGACTCTTCACCTTCTGACCATCCTCCACCAGCTCGGACGAAGTTCCAGCCATCCTCTAGCAACCTTTCGATCTAGTCCAGCTATCATCCATTAACCTTACGGCCATCCTCCGATGACTTTTCGGTCATATTCCAACAACGTTTCGATTGCCTCACGACCATTCTCTGGTGACATTCCGATTACCTCTTGGTCATCCTCTAGCAACCTCCGCTATCCTCCGGTGATGTACTAATCGTCTCCTGGAAATTCTCCGGTGACCTCCGACTATCCTTCAACGACTTTTCGGTCACTCTTTGGCAACCCTCCGATGACATTTCTACCTTCCCCAACCGGTTTTTTTGTGGTCGTTCTAAACTCGTCAGGTCCATTCCACTATTTTGGTCATGACCGCTACACTGTCTAGTTGATCTACTCTAGCTAATCCTACTACAACAACTTCTTTGTCTTCTCTTACTGCCACTGACCTTGAGGAAATTGTGACAAAGGTCCTATCTTGTTCTTTCCTTGCCTTATCAATCTCCTTAGGTAAATCTTCTCCTTGGTTTATCGACTCAGTCTGTTGCAATTATATGACATTTGATTCTTCCTTGGTGTCTTATAAGAAGTCATTAAACTCTATGCCTCACATATATATTGTTAATGGTTCACACATGTCTGTTACATCTTTTACACCATTTTTATTTCACTATTGTTGACCTCTCTACATGTCCCAACATTTATGCTGGGAGGATCTGGAAGTGCCGCTGCATACAATTTATGAACATGGTCATGCACAATATGACTAACCCTATAATCATAGATTTATACTACTGTGACCAAGCTTCACCCTGTAAAAAAAAAGGTAAAAAGGCTATCCCCAAGCTCCCCCCAAAAAATATCAACCCGAGTTATTGGAATCTATGATTATTTTGATACAAACTTGACTATAAATGGATTATTTGCGAGTTGAAATAAATATCGACCCCATCTGTTGGAACTATCATTTTGAACTCTATACGTAGATTTTTGACCTATTTTGTAACTTACGGCTGTTCAATGGTCAAAATTTTGGTTTTATTGATTGGATAAATTATATTCTAACCCTCTTAATTATGACCATTTTCTCACATTGCACCTCATCTATCATATTTTTCACATCGTTCCCAACTATTTATATAATAAGAGAGCGAGAAGTTCGAATTTTATCCCCATATATTTTTTCGCTCAATTCTATCACACCACTCATTTCTATCACATGTTAAAACTTTTCATTTTTGATTAATTTGTGGCTCAATATAATTTTTATTTCGGACATTGTTCATATTCAATATTATACACATGTTGACATTTTTTTGGCAATGTATTTTGAAAAAAAATTATCAATTGTTTTTTCAAAAATAATAGGTAATTTTTTTTGTGCACTCGAATTTTATGTAATCTAAAATGAAGGAAAGACAAATTGTTATTTCATATAATGGGATCAATTTTTTTGGTGCTCACATTTAATATTTCGTCGTGTCTTCTGACGAGCCCAAATTTGACTGGGTCAACCCCAAATAAAAATAAACCAAGAAATCCTGAAAATGAAGCCCATTCTAGAGGGTCGACCCATCGAAAATCCAATGCGCGCGAGACACCCGACAAGAGAACAAGAAGCGGCCTAGGCCCTTTGGGCTCCGCCTAGGCAGGCCCTTGGGCGTCGCCCATGGCAGCCCTTGGGCGCCGCTCACTTTGATGCCCTCCTCCCCACTTTGGTGTCTCAATGCAAGCCCAACACAAGTCCTCTTAACTCCGATACAAGTCCAAACCACGTGGATCCAAGACACGTCCGAGGTCAAGACGAGGAGTCCTCCTCCGAAGGAATAGGAGCACGAGGGAGAGAAAGACGGGATACGGAGATCTCCTACCTAAGTCGTACTTACCAAAATAGCAGAGCTCCTCTTACTCACAGCACCGCCCCACCGCCTTAACTCTAGCCTATATAATGTAAGCTCTCTCCACTAGGAGAGCATCTTGATCCCTACACACACTATGCCTCTGAATCCCATACACTCACTACTCTCTCTCTTTCTCCCTCTTTCTAAGCACCGTAAACTCTCCGGAGTACCTTGATATATTAATAAAGATCGCCGGCCACCGCTGCCATTTGAGAAAGTGGACGTAGATCATCCGAGACCGAACCACTATAAACTCCAGTGTTGACTTTTTATTTTCTATTCTCTATTAATTGCTTAGTGATTGTTCTTTGATTGCAATCGAACGAATACTTGACTGTTGCTTTTTCACGAAGGCGATTTGTGCATCATCAGTTTAGCGCCGTCTGTGGAAAACGACATAGTTTCTACTACCTTTCAGTCCCTTTCGCAATCCATGACAATTACCACCCGATCGATGAGCCAACAGCCGGGAGACCACAACCTGGCCCACCGGGAGGAGGCTCCGCCTCCCTTCGCACCGTCTGAACCATCCACTATTGCGACTCCTACTGGTCAGCAACAACAACTCCTCCAAACTATGCAATTGCTGGTGAAACAAAACCAGCAGATCATCCAACTGATGCTCATCCAAGGAGGTACTATCGCTCATCCAGAAGTAGTAGTCCCTATCCCTCCGACAGGGGAGGAACAGCAACCTACACCTCGCGAGCGTCAAGCAGCCCCTCACCATGGGGCCCCTCGCTAGAACGCCTTGTGACCACAGGGCGCCCCTCGCCTAGTAGTCCCTCCTCAACGCGCAGGGAGCTCACGCATCCCCCCTTCTCATGTGCATGCGCAGGAGGACGAAGGTGAGAATCAATATGGAGACCATGAAAGTCAGTACCATCACCCGACCGAGGATGTCCCCACCCAGTGGGATGAGAAGATAAGGAAAGTACAAAACCAGCTTGGCGATGCCCTCAACGCCATCAAGGCACAGACCCTACGACCGTACATACCTGGTAAGATGCACTGACACGCCTTTTATCACTGATATTGTCAACTATCCATTGACTTTGAAGTTCAAGATGCCCAACATTGAAACCTTCGATGGCAATAGAGACCCCCTCGACCATCTGGATACCTATAAGTCCCTCATGCAGCTCCACAATGTGCTAGAGGAGATCATGTGCAGGGCGTTCTATACCATCTTGAAGGGTTCGCCCGCCAGTGGTTCTCCAAGCTCAGGCCCTCCTCCATCTGATCCTTCGCAGAGCTAAGTAAGTCATTCGCCTTCCACTTCATTGAGGGACGCCGCCATAAAAAACCAGTGACCCACCTGCTCACCATCAAGCAGGATAGGGATGAAAGCCTTCGTAGCTACCTTGCCCGCTTCAATGAGGAGGTCCTCTAAGTTGAAGAACCAGATGACAAGGTAGCCTTAGCCGCCTTTATCGCTGGACTTCGCACCTCCAGCTTCATGTTCTCAGTCATCAAAAAGCCACCTTCTAGCATGCCTCAGTTACTGTCTAGGGCCCAAAAATATCTTAACGCCTTCTTATTGCTCGGTGGGACAGTTTCCATGATGGCTCGGGCTTTGTTCTTATCAACCTCCACTCCCCTTCACCAAAGTCCGTAGAGGTGAGTCCTCTCGAGGAGAGAAAGGAAAGATAGTCGAGAAGGCCGAAAGGAGACCGAGAACAAGAGAAAGAAAGCCGAGCGGGTCCCCGTAAAGAATCGCCTCAGACCACTACCCCCGAGGGACCGATAGTCATTCACTCCACTCAATGCCTCGGTGGAGCACATCCTACTCCAGATACAGGATAAGTCAACCATCCGCTGGCCCAGAAAGATGAAGTCTGAGCCCCAGCGTCAAAATTCTAGTAAGTATTATCACTTCCACCGCGACCATGGACATGACACGGACGACTACTTCCAGTTGAAGAAGCAGATTGAGAAGCTTATCCAACGGGGTCATCTCAGACAGTATGTGGCTGGTCGAGGACCTACCCCTCCGCACGGAGAACGAGAACACCAGTGGTCCCTCGGTGAGATTCAGACCATCGCGCACGCCCGTAAAGCTAGACAGACAAAGTCTCATGACTCTCGCCCTATGAAGACCCCAGGACATGGGGAGGAGGAAGTTATTACCTTCTCAGACAGAGACCTGGTAGGGGTCCAAACCCTTCATGATGACCCTTTAGTTTTGACCCTGATGGTGGCCAATTATCAAGTTAGGAGGATCTTAGTTGATAGTGGAAGCTCAGCCGACATCCTATTTGCCACAACCTATAACAGTCTTCACCTAGGTAGAGAAAGATTACAGCCGGTCAGAACTCCCTTGGTTGGTTTCTCGGGAGAAAGAGTCCAACCTTTGGGATACATCACCCTGCCTGTCACAGCAGGGATTGCACTAAGGAGCTCTACTATCATGGTAAATTTTCTTGTACTTGATTGCCCTTCTGCTTACAATATAATACTTGGACGCCCTGCCCTCAATGCCTTAAGGGAAGTACCCTCTACTTACCACCTTCTCCTCCGCTTCCCTACTTCCAATGGGATGGGAGAGATTAGAGGAGACCAGGTCTCAGCTAGAGAGTGCTACGTGGCCTCTATGAGGGCTAGGAGACAAAATAAGACACTCTAGGTTGAGGCCCTTGACCCTAGAGACGACAATACCTTGGAGAGGGGTGAACCAACAAAGGAACTTTGCCCAATAATACTAGATGACAACCTTCCAGAGAAGAAAGTCTACCTAGGCTCCTCGCTCTCCCGGGAGCAGGCATCTACTTTGGTAGACTTCCTCTGGAGAAACGCGGACATCTTTGCCTGGTCCCATGAGGACTTGGAGGGCATTGGCCTCGAGGTGGCCTCCCATCGACTGAATGTTGATCTCAGATATAAGCCTATCCGTCACAAGTTGAGGAGCGTGAGCACTGAGAAAGGGCAAGCCATGGGGAAGAGGTAGACAAGTTGCTGACTAATGAGTCAGTGAGTGAGGTAGCCTATCTAGAATGGCTAGCCAATGTGGTAATGGTGATAAAATGCCAATGGAAAGTGGCGCCTCTACGTAGATTTTACGGAGCTCAACAAGGCCTGTCCCAATAACAGTTATCTTCTCCCACGAATCGACCTGCTCATCGACGCCACGGCGGGACACGAGCTCCTGAGTTTCCTTGATGCCTACTCTGGTTACAATTAGATTAGCATGTTCCCTCTAGGCCAAGAGAAGACCTCATTCATCACCCCCATAAGAACTTACTGCTATAGGGTGATGCCTTTCGGGCTCAAGAACGCCGGTGCCACATACTAACGCCTCGTTAACAGAATGTTTGAGGCCCATATTGGGAAGACAATGGAAGCCTCTGTGGATGATATGTTAGTAAAGAGTGTAGTAGCCACAGATCATATCGCACACCTACAGGAGACCTTCGATGTGCTAAGAGCCTACAAGATGAAATTGAACCCCGAAAATGTGCCTTCGGCGTGGGCTCAGGGAAGTTTTTAGGCTTCATGGTCCATAAAAGGGGTATTGAAGTCAACCCAAATAAAATCAGAGCAGTCTTGGAGATGAAGTCCCCTGCCTCAACCAAGGAGGTCCAGTGCCTCAATGGGAGAGCAGCAGCGCTTAACAAGTTTGTTTCTAAATCTGCTGATAAATGTCTTCCATTTTTTAAGATCCTCCGCAGGTCCTTCCAGTGGGACCCAGATGCTGAGGAGGCCTTCCAGAAGCTCAAAGCTTACCTCTCCACACCACCACTACTCTCCCATACTGTGCTAGGAGAAATCCTCTACCTCTAACTCTCCTCTTCTCCCTCTGCCATAAGCTCTGTACTTATCAAAGAGGATGGGGGCATCTAAAAGCCTGTCTACTATGTAAGTAGAGCCTACCGAGGAGCAGAGGTGAGGTATTCGGAGTTAAAAAAACTAGTTGTCGCCCTTGTCACTGCTGTCAGACGTCTGCGCCATTACTTTCAAAGTCATACCATTACGGTGGTCACCGATCAACCGCTTAAAAGAATCTTAGGAAAACCTGATGTCTCAAGCAAACTCCTCAAATGGGCTATAGAGTTAAGTGAATTCGACGTGCAGTACCGGCCTAGGGCCGCCATTAAAGCGCAAGCCCCCGTAGCAGAATACACACCGCTACAAGAGTTACAAGAGGAGGTACCAAGCGCCCTAGCACCCACCACCTCAGTGCACACCAACTACGCCCTCCAGGAAGTCCCAACAGGTGTGACCCCCGGAGGACATGACAACTCAGAGGAGCAGCAGCGGACTGAACAGCCTAAGGCACCCCCCACCATAAACAGGATGCCGCCCACCCCGCTCGGGGTGCTAACCTCTCCTCCTACCTCACACCTCTCCCACCAGGAGTCACCCAATACACCATTCTGGAAGTTCTATGTAGATGGATCATCTACCAACGAGGGTGGGGGAGCTAGAATAGTATTAGTTAGCCCTCATGGTACTCTATTGAAGTATGCAGTCTCTCTCCACTTTGTCACGTCCAACAATCAGGCTGAGTACGAGTCCCTCATATCAAGTTTGAGAGTGACATTGGAGATGGAGGTCCTCTACTTGACAGCCTACAACGATTCCCAGCTTGTGGTCAATCAAGTAAGGGAAGATTTTGAAGCCAAAAAAGAAAGGATGCAGGAATACCTCTCGGTGGTCCTAGCACTCCTCACAAGGTTTGTATGCTTCGAGATCCACCACGTACCTCGAGAGGAGAATGTCATGGCTGATGCTCTTGCCAAGTTTGCCTCTGCCAATATACTCATGGGACCAGTGTTGACAGGTCACCAATTTGAGCCTAGCACCTCCAAGATAGAGGAGGTCGAGGTTCATTATGCATCATCGGATTCCAATTGGATGGCTCCTATCAGAGGCTACCTAAAGGAGGGCACTCTCCCGGACAACCCCATGGAAGCCAGAAGGAGGAGGATGAGGGCATCTAGGTATATTATATTACAAAACACCATTTACAAAAAGAGTCATTCTCTCTCGCTACTTCGCTATCTCACCCTAGAGGAGGCGGACTACGCCATGAGGGAGATCCATGAGGGGATTGGGAACCACTCAGGAGGATGTGCATTGGCTCATAAAACAGTCAGACAGGGATACTATTGGCCCACCATGATCAGAGACACTCGAGACTTCGTCAGGAGATGTGATAAGTGCCAGTGCTTTGCGACTGTGCCCAGACAGCCGCCCGAGGAACTCACTGTAATTCAGAGCCCGTGGTCCTTCTTCACGTGGGGGATTGACATTCTAGGTCCCCTTCCTGTGAGTCGAGGCCAATGCAAGTTCGTAGTCATAGTCATCGATTACTTCACGAAATGGGCAGAAGTTGAAGCCTTAGCCAGAATTACAGACCAGAAGATAAAAAACTTCATTTGGAGGAGTCTAGTCTGTCGCTTCGAGGTACCTCATGCCATCGTAAGCGACAACACCAAGCAATTTGATAACAAACTCCTCAACACTTTCTGTGCGGACCTCCAGATTAAGCAACCCCACTCTAGCCCCGTCCATCCACAGGCGAACGGGCAAGCGGAGGTCACTGTCAGGACCATACTCCGTAACTTGAAAGCCAGATTGGAGACTGTAAAAGGGAAATGGGTAGACAAACTCCCAGGAGTACTATGGGTATATCGGACCACACCAAGAGGTCCTACGGGCGAGACCCCATTCTCTCTAGCCTATGGAATAGAGGTAGTGATACCCGTTGAAATCGGGGTACACTCCCTTAGGGTCTCGAACCATGACTCTACTAGTAATGAAGAAGGCCTCTACATCAACCTCGACTTGGTGGAGGAGGAGAGAGAGATAGTCATGCTCAGGAATGCAGAGTACAAGCGTCGCATGACCAAGTACTATAATTTAAGAGTGAAGCCTCGTGCCTTCTTACCTAGGGACCTGGTCCTCAAGAAGGTCATCCTGTCCACCAAAGACTCCCGGGAAGAAAAATTGGGACCCAACTGGGAAGGACCCTACACGGTCACGGAAATAGTAAGGCCGGGTACCTACAAAATTTGAAACTTTGAAGGAAGGGTCCTGGGCCACCCATGGAATACAGAACACCTAAAGAAATACTACCAGTATATAGGGGCAGTCAATTATGAGTTGGTGGCCACTGTTTAGGTTATTTTGTTAGTCAATTTCCTATGTTAGTTTTTTTCCTTCAAATATTTACTTTGAATTATAAAATAAAATTACTCAATATTTTTCTCAAAAAAAGTTATATTCCATTCAAAAAAACCTTTACAAAGGTGATATGTCATCCAAACACATGAACTCTTGATAAAAGATGGGCATAGTGTGTCAACAGAACAAAAGACACAAAGACAACACAATCCTAGTGACCCTCACTGCCTCCACTCACATAGTCCTCATCATCGGAATCAGGAGCCTCATAAGGCTTAAGGTCAGAAAGATCATAGTAAGAGAATGCTGTAGAGGCCTTCCTCCTGAGCTCCTCATAGCAGTCAATGAAGGCACTGGCCCTGGCCCTCTCAGCAGCATCCCTCTAAGCCTCTGCCCTGGTAGCTCACTCAAGTGCTGCGCGAAGGTCAGCCTCAAGTTGAGCAGTCTTCCCTTGTGCCTGCCTCAACTCCTCAGCGGCATCCTCTCGTGCCTACCGCTTGAGCCTCTGGTACTTCACGGCATCCTCTCGTGTCTGCCGTGCTAGCCCTGCGACATCCTCTTATGCCTGCCACAGCTGCTCCTCAACAGTTTCACGTGCCTGCCTTTCATTCGCCTGGCTACTAACGGCCTCCCCAATCTTCAGGGTATTATTGAACAAGTCGGACAAGGCAGCAGCCATCTATAGACATTCGAAAACAAAATACAGAGAGAGTCAGGAACTAAGCCAAGATATGACAAAGGAAGTCAAGAACGAAACAAGAAAGAAGAGCATACCAGAGCAAAGCCCTCAACAATGACGTTGACCATGCCTTCTAGACCCCGAGAGGCAATCTCTTGAGCTTCAGCACCGCTCACGAAGTCACAGAGTCTCCCCCGTGCCAAACTCAGATTTCGGAGCATAGACATCGGAGGAACGTCCAAGGTGGGGTGACTTGGTGGGTCCACAATTCTGGCAGAAGGTGGCGTTGGGACCTCAGCTCCCACGGCAGTGCTAGAACAATCCCTCGGGGGAGAGGAGACCTGGATTAGAGAAGAGGGTGGAGCATCACCAAGCTCAGCCTCCATGAGACTAGTAGACCCCGGTTGAGAGGAGTTGGGGGCACTGGACTTCGCCCTCTTGGAAGGAGGAGGGGGAATAGACGTCACTCTAGAAGTGAGTAACTCGTCCACTATAGACCTGTCAATAGGGTACCTGCAAAGCCAGTGTAAGTAAGAAAGTTTATTGCATCACACTCTTAAGAAGACTACTAAGATATCAAGTACCTTTCTTTTTCTGTTTTGATGGAGCCGGGAAGATACCGGCTGCCTGCATAATCTCGGAGGCGTCCGTCATGGGATTGTTGCGACCCATTTCGAGAAACCTAGCTTGATCCCGAGATAGAGTCGGTGAGGCTGCAAGAAGACAGTTGCACTATGAAAAACACGTACACGAAAATTAAGACAAGAATTAAAGGTTAGATCCTCACCCAGCTTAGTATTTGGGACTGTATCCCATCGAGAAGGCACCACGTCATGGTCGGATTCAGAAGCCCACTCACCTCCGACAAAAAAGAATTTCTTCTTCCATTTGTGAAGATTGGAAGTGAGACCAGTAATAAACTTGCCTGATCTCGGGGCAAAGTGGTACCACCCCTGGTGGGGAGCAGGGTTCTCGAGAAGTATGTATGTAACAACAAATTCTTCAAACGAAGGAGGAACAGCAGCGTTATATACCAACCACCACAGTGCAAAAAATGCAAAAAACACCCTCCAGCCATTGGGAGCCAGCCTCCCTAGAACTGAAGACAAGTGCCCAAGAACCCGACATATGAGTCTAGGGATAGGGAACCGAAGGCCCGCCTCCAACATGCCCTCGTAAACAACTATCTCACCCGAGGAGTCACAGCACGCAGACTCATCGGCCTCAGGACGATGACACGTCACAGAAGGCGGAATATGATACTAGACAACAATTTCAGAGATGTCCTCATCATGCTCAAATAGGCTAAATATAGAAGCTACCTTATGACGGTCGTCTCCTTTTCCACCTGGACCCCTGTCGAGGTCGCCAACAGTCTCCCTCTCGCTTGAATGAATACTAGCAAAAAGCAAGCTCAGATCATAGCAAAGGAAAATAATTGTGTCAAAAAAAAAATACCGATACACATACCTTGAGAGCTCGTATCACCCGGCCGTTTCCTAGACCTGCGAAGGGAGGTCTGCACAACACCTAGGGAGCCTGGAGCGTCGCATGTGCCTATGGTGCTGCCTTCTCCATGGCAAGCGCCTCCTGCCTCTTTTGGTGATCCACCCCGCTGCCTACATGCATCTATGGTCCCCCGTGATGTGCCAAAAGGATTAGACAAAGACTCTTTGTCCATGCCTTGTCTCGGGCCAAGAACTCCGAAGGGTCTCTCACCCGCTGCTAGGACCATGCTGAAACCACCACGAAAAAGACCCGAAGAACCAAGGCCTGGAAGGGAGTGACCCAAGCCCCTGGCGCCGCCCAACGAGGCGTCTCCCAAGGCTTGGGCGCTGCCCAGTGGAACCCTCGACGCTTCCCCTCCTCTATGCTCTTTGTCGAATCCCTGAGATCCATCGCCTCTATCACGCCTAGCTCCACCCGAAGGATGGACTTCGCTAGCTTGGCCATGGGCGTCGCCTGGACTGCCCCCATGGGCGCCACCCCCTGAATAGCTTCCATGGGCGCCGCCCACTGAAGAGCCCCCATGGGCGTCGCCTGGACTGCCCCTATGGGCGTCGCCCACTGAAGAGCCTCCATGGGCGTTGCCTGGACTGCCCCCATGGGCGCCGCCCACTGAAGAGCCCCCATGGGCGTTGCCTGGACTGCCCCTATGGACGCCGCCTCCTTGTGGCCGTTCCTCGCCAAGGCCCAACGCCCTCGTAGCAGCCCCTTGGGCGCCGCCTAGGCTGGCCCCTTGGGCGTTGCCCATCCTCGCCTCATCTCCTCCACTCTTCAAGCCCCTAGTCTTTATTTGTGCCTTGATCTTAGAAGAAAAAAGAAATAGAAGAGAATAGGATGAACAGTAGCTTGAAGACCCTTTAAATAGAGAAGGGATGGCTTCTCAAGGAAGCCTTGCTAAAAGCTTCTTGAGGAAGCTGGGTGTGTGGCTTCTTGAAGAAGTTTGACTAAACAACTTCTTGGGGAAGCTTAGGAGAGGAAGCCTTTGGTCAAGAAAATGAGAAATGGGAGAGAAGAGAAGAAGATGGGAAAAGTGACTTCTATTTATAGACGAGGGTACAAAAAAAAAAGTTATTTTGGATCAATTTGCCGTGGTTGTGCTAAAAACTCAATTTCAGAGAGATAGGAGCTTTTTTTGGGAAAATTTGTTGGCCAAACTGCCAACGGCAGTTTGTGAGTCATAGATCTCGAAAAAATACCCGAAATAAAAAAAATTCGCCTTAAACGGACTTTTGTGCACAAAGTTATGACCGTTCGAAGATTTGCCAGTAGTTCCGGCACTCCAGCAGCTCCTCTCACCGATGGGCGCCGCCCAGCTCTTGGGCGCATGCCTCGTGGTCATGGGCTCCTACCTCATTGCTTTGGACTCCTAGGAAGCCTCGCCTACTATTACACTTATCAGTGAGTTCGACAAGTCCCCGAAGACCGAAAGAACACCGCAAGGGAGCAAGATAACTCCTACTCGAAAGGTTACACATGTCCTCAACCCCTTCCTCTCGCAAGAATTAGAGGCTTGGGGCATGGGGGACAAAAGACGAGCCCAAATAAAAATAAACCGAGAAAGTCCGAAAATGAAGCCCATTCTAGAGGGTCGACCCATCGAAAATCCAATGCGCGTGAGGCACCCGACAAGAGAACAGGAAGCGGCCTAGGCCCCTTGGGCGCAGCCTAGGCAGGCCCTTGGGCGTTGCCCATGGCAGCCCTTGGGCGCCGCTTAGGTCAGCCCTTGGGCGCCGCCCACTTTGATGCCCTCCTCCCCACTTTGATGTCTCAATGCAAGCCCAACACATGTCCTCTTGACTCCGATACAAGTCCTCTTGACTCCAATACAAGTCCAATCCACGTGGATCCAAGACACGTCCAAGCTCAAGACGAGGAGTCCTCCTCCGAAGGAATAGGAGCACGAGGGAGAGAAAGAAGGGATACGGAGATCTCCTACCTAAGTTGTGCTTACCAAAATAGCAGAGCTCTTCTTACTCACGGCACCGCCCCACCGCCCCACCGCCTTAACCCTATCTTATCTTGATCCCTACACACACTACGCCTCCGAATCCCATACACTCACTGCTCTCTCTCTTTCTCCCTCTCTCTAAGCACTGTAAACTCTCCGGAGTACTTTGATATATTAATAAAGATCGCCGGCCACCGTTGTCATTCGAGAAAGTGAACGTAGGTCATCCGAGACCGAACCACTATAAACCCCAGTGTTGACTCTTTATTTTCTGTTCTCTATTAATTGCTTAGTAATTGTTCTTTGATTGCGATCAAACGAATACTTGACTGTTGATCTTGCACGAAGGCGATTTTGTGCATCATCATCTTCAGACACGAGTTATAACTAATATTATGTATTTATATTCTTGATGATCAAAGTTTATTATAAAATTAACGAAAAATTATTTCATTTTGCTCCGCAAGCAATATGATTTTGTTTTACTTTGTCCTGATACATTAACACCTGGTCTAAAAGATAACAGATGTTTGTGTGGCAATGTGAAATGAATTCAAGTAGTTGAAGAGACAATGTGAAAAATTTAATAGCTCCAAGGACAAAGTGAAATCGAGTCAACAATTAAAGGGGTCAAAATGGAATTTGTCTTTACAGTTATAAATCTTTAACTTGACGCAGTGCTCAGTTGTTCATGTAAAAAATGTGGTCTACCAAAACATTAAAGGGACAAGTGCTTCTAAGGTATCCATAAACCTTGATTGCTGTGAGAGCTTTCATTGTCAAGGCATTGTGTTGCAAGATATCAAACTAGAAAGAGAATCAGGTAGAGCAGCCAAAGCTCACTGTAGCAATGTCAACCTAAATGAAATAGGAATTGTTTCCCCACAATGCCCTTGAGGAGGAGCATTCAGAGCAGGTTCTGAAAAAGGTAATACAATCTTATCCCCATTTTGGAGATGGTTATTTTAGGATTGAAACTCAGACATATCATTGAAAATAATGCTATGTAGAAAGAAATTCAACTAGATTATACTTCACTGATTATATATTTTTTTCTTGGTTATTGTTTCAATTTCAGAAGATTGGAGCTGCAGGCAAAGACTAATTGACATTTTCATGGATACAAGTGGCTAATGATTGATGTACAGATTGCAGAAAAATTATGAATGATTTGTTATTTGTTTACCACAGAATAAGCTTCATTGTCATCTAAAATATAAGTATACTACTGTTCTCTATGTTTATTATTTGTAAATGTTTCTCATAAACTTAAGCAATTAAATTCTTTGAGATAGTTTGAATTTTTTTTTTTCAATTTCTTGTTTGGTGGGAATGAAAGCAAACCAGAAGCTTCACTTGACCCATCGGCCATCTAGATAGGAAAAATAAACCTAGGGGGTTTAGTGTGATAACTTAAAATACATGGGCATTTAGTCTAACTGGGCCCAACTTATAGGGTGTAACATGTAATTTCCATTTCTCCATGTGTATACAACTAGTGTGTGGAAAATAAAAAAATATTGGATGTAACCGTTATAATACATTAGCATTGTCATGTGGTATAACTATACATTAATAATTAAACAAGTCTGCAAGTGAGTCACATAAAAATTCATAACTACTTAGTTATGTAAGGGAAATGTTATTTGGATCTAATTTAGGGACATAATCTGGAGACCGAATTCAATACAACCATTATACTAGTTGTGGACTCTATCTAACATTGAAACTCATAACTAATCTAATATTTGCATCGAAATCACATCATTAAGTCCCCAAATAAGTTCCTATAACATTGCTCATCATGTAATACATGATCACCACCAGTTAGGAAGTGGGCCCATTTTATAAATTTTATAGTTTTTTTATGAAATGATTGTACCACATCAGTATTATTAGTATAGTGTAACCGTTACACCCAATATTTACTCATAGAAAATCCACCAAAGGTAGAGCTTACGGGGGTTCAAATGGACTCTAATAGACCCGTTCTCTTTTCTTTTCTTTTCTTTTTGTTGTGGATTTTCCATAAATATAAAATAATTCAATTGACATATTGGTTTAGATACGAATTTCATATGAAGTTTGTGGCAAGAATGAGACTATTTAACAAGTGAAGCTTTTTTGGATGAAAAACTTTCGAAGTTATTATAACAAGATCCTAAGTTTAAATAAGAATAAGATGCGTGATTCATTCACTGTCCATAATTTGTATGTGATTACTCAAATCTCATGTTTCTAACCACGAATTCAAATGGTTAAGAAAGGGAGACCATTCTATAAAGCTTCTACACTAGAGAACTAACTAACACATTTTTTTTTATTAAAATAAATGATTTTCTTTTTGATATATTGAGCGTGTAAAGTATAATTTTCGGCCGAAGCACTAATTTTAAAAAATTCTGTGATTATTTCAAAATTTTGAGAAATTTTTTTTTACAAAACTTGTTCCCAATGAAAAGTTTGTAAAAAAAAATTGGAAGTAGTTTTAGATTTTAAAAAAGGGAGATTTGGTTAGAGGCTCACACGGAGGGAATTTTTTTGCTTTAGGTCTAGCCTCAACATTTTTAAGGCTAAAAATACTCCTAATGAATGAGGATGTTTAAAACCCAACCATCATTATCCAGTTTTTATAGTTATTGTCAGTACCATCATCATCCCAACGCCACCACGACTACCACCACCACCACCAACTACCACCACCAATCGCCACCAGCCTATATCCACCACAAACCACCATCGCCACAGTCACCGCTCACCACCACCAACACAACCACAACTCTTGGCACTGCAACCAATAACACTCACCACCACTACTACCCACCATCGCCGCCAACCACCACCACCCACTATGGTCCACCAACTAACACCCGCCACCCACTGTCCCCCGCCAACCAACACCATCGCTGCCAACCACCATCATTCGTTGCCACCACCACCACTCATCGCCACCACTACCACCCAGCACCCATAACCACTAACCCCCATGCACCACCCCCACCCAGAAACACCCACAACCATCACCCACCATCGTTGTAAACCACCACCACCCACCATTTTTGCCACCCATTACCACACATCACTCGAAACAGTGACAAATTAGTTCATCACCACTCATCATCGCCGCCAACCACCACCACCTATCACCACCACCATCACCTATCACTCATCACCAACCACCACTACCTACCACCCCACCCACACCGAACACCACCCCCCGCCAACCACCCACATCCAACAAATATGCTACTCTCTCTCTCTCTCTATAGAATATCATAACCCCATATTGAGTTGCAGAGGACCACAAATACTGTACAAACAACCCCTCTTTCTTTTCAACAAAAATCAGAAGCCAAACAAGTTTCAGAGGAAATTTTGAAGTTTAAACATGCTTACCTCAACCTCGAAACTGCAATGTTCGAGTAGTCCAATCCTCTCGCTCTTACCTAGCTTCAACAGCTACACTTCTAACAAACTCCCAGAAATCGCAACTAGAGTTGCTGAAGAGTTCAAAGCAAAATTAGAGTCAGAACTCAACCATGAATTGGACTTCAAAGACGAAGAAACAGGAAATTATACAGTTGTCGAAGAAAAGCCGCTACAAGTTGAAGAAGAGAAGAACAATTATGAAGACAAGAACAAAGAAAAAGAAGAAGCTTAGGATGATTATTAGTTTTAGTTTGCTTTTGCTTCTAGAGAGTCTGGACTCCTCTCCGATTGGTAGATCTATCTAGGAAATTAAACTTGAAATTGTGTTTTTTCCGTTCTCCTTGAGAACCAAGCAGCGTGTTTTTAGAACAAGAAATGGCTTTTGACAATGGAAAGTGTAATTTATACCTAAAAATCTGACATAATTTTTTGACATAATGACGTGCTTTCATTGAAATCATTGGATTAACACCAAGTTCTAATATTTGATGGAGCTCACAGTTAATCAAAATATCATAGTGAATTAGGTCAGTAAATTAGGTCCCAATAACATTGCTTTTTGAAAAAATCACCGTGACATATTAACAAAGGATAAATTACATTGACACACTATGTAAATTAGTCTAATTACAGAGACATCCCTTAGTTTTCTAAAATTATACTAACACCCCCTTTCAAGTTTTGTCCCTTAACCAATATAACAAAAAATGAAATTTTCCATAATTATCCTTACCATACATCTTTTTTTACTTATTATCTTCTCATATATTTAAATACTAATAAATGGGTTATTTTCGGTTCAACCCGAAATTGACATGATCAACCCATTTATTTAATCGATTTGTACTAACTCTATCTTCTTGTTGGTATGTTAACACGAACAACACGAAATTGAAATGATCAACATTTTTAACTGACATTATAAAAATAAAATATTAATTATTCGTTGTTGTTTATTAAGTACCGACATAATTATTGTATAAAAAAGATATTTTACTCATTATTATTGCTATGTTTATTAAATTAATTTGTAGTTTATAGAAAAAGTATAAACATGGATTCAATTAAATGATAATAGAATCTTAAACTTAAGTTTTAAGGTTAAATTTTTTTATTCAAAGTTTATATGGGTCAACACGAATACGAACACACCCGCACGAGTAATTCAATGGTGTGGAGTTGATCCCAGACGAACCGTAGACCCGGACGTCTGGGATTTGACTCTCGCTGGTGTCTCTCAAGCTTAACTAATACATGTGGTTTGCAAGTGATTATATGTATTCGGGGTTTACTCTCACAAGGATGGGTCCAAAGTGGCCCTGCCTTAGAGAGGCTCCACAGCATAAAAAAAACACGAATACATGAACACAATACGAAAATAAACAGGTTAACTTAATTTTGTCCAGGGCTATTATGAGTATTAAAGTGTAAAATGTTGATGATGTAATTAATGTTTTGACATTGTCAATAACGATGCTAACCATAGAGGTATTTTTTCAAATGAATAGGCAAACAATAAGGGGTGTTAGTGTAATTTTAGAAAATTGAAGAGGTATCTCTGTAATTAGACCAATTTATAGGGGTATTAGTGTAATTTGTTCAAAAAATGATAAAATTAAATTGGAGTAGAGGGGTAAAAAAACAGAACAGCTGACATATCCTCAATAACTTAAAACTATTGTGCTTTAATTTAATTACTTAAAAAAATACCTGGACTTTTGGCCAATTCCTTCCAATATTAAAATTTTAGATTTGAAATCTCTCATATGCCTCAATTTTAGAGTTGATAATTGAGCAGAATTTTGTGAGCTCGAGTTGAGACTGTCAAGCTCGTTTAAACAAAACAGGCTTAAAAAGTTATTCAAGTTTAACTCATTTAAAAAACAAGTCAAGTCTGAACTAAACCGAGAATGAATAACTCAATTATTTTATATATAAACTAGTTATTATATGTGCCTAAAGGCAATGTGTAATAAAAAATGGTAAACAATAAACATATTTGTATTCATATCCAAAATCAAATCATAGACATAAAGAAGAGATAAATAAATTTAAGCAAAAATTTGTAGTGGGTGAGAGGTGGTGGGCGACATTGGTGATGGTAGGAGACGGTGATGATTGTGGTGGGTGATAATGACTGTGATGGCGGTGAGGGCGACAACGATGGTGGCGGCGATGGTGGTAGTGGTAGTGGTGGCGGTGGCGGGGGGGGTGGCGGTGATGACTATAGTGGCAGTGGTGGTGGTGGTGGTAGGGCAGTTTCAAATATAATTATTTTTTTAAAGTACTTATGAGAAATAATTTTTAAAAGTACTTTTAAAAAATTACTCCAAACACACTTAGGCCCTATTTTTCTTAATAAATTTAGGATATTAATATAAGCAGTTAGATTAATTTTAAAATAAAATTTAAAGCGATCTTAAGCGCAAATAGCAAAAGTAATTTAGTTTATCTTTTGAAATTTGAATTGTAAGTTACTTTATTATATAGACTAGTTATTGCTCATGCCTGAAAACACTGTACGACGAAAAAAAATCAACTAAAAAAATGAGCATTAGCAAGAGAAAAATGCGGTACACATAATGATAACAATAAATATTTAGAGTCGATGAATATATAACTAATAACTAATAACTATCAATGATATTATCACCATAATGGGCAGTAGATATAGCTAGTAAACTTACCATTTGCAAAACATGGTTCATGGTTGCAACACAACAACTAGCGAATAAAATGCACATTTCTCAATTTGCCGTTAACATTCTACTTTTTGGTTCTCATGCGTAGAAGTATTTTCTACACTCTACTGCTATGTCCATTCGGTGAATAACGTGGGCAACTCATGCAAATGGTATTATGTGTTTATTGAATTTGGATAAAAAAAGTTTGATTTAAAAAGGTTTATTTGAATATTTGATACATTTTTGTTTCTAGAATTATGTGTGACAATAAATCCGCAAGAAGACAGAATCTTGAAAAAACTAAGACATGCCAATTAGATTAGACCTAATTAATCATTTTTGTTGCAAATAATCAAAGCTCAACCATGAAACTGTTTTAATTAAGTAACAACAGCCAACAGTTGAACCAACACAACCATCAACTAATTAAAGGATTTAATACCACCAAAGAAAATACAATACAATCACCAAATAGTATAATGCATACAACTCCAGAGAAAGATTCATTCCAAGTTAGTAAGCTTAAAAAAATAAAAGAAAAGAAGAAAACAAAGAAGCAAGGATATCGTTGGACATATCGAGAAGAGTAAAGAAACGAACATTTAAATTTATCGGATTACCTCATCAAGTAAATATCAAATTCACATTTAAATTTATCAAAACACCATTCAATATCAATCAATTTCAGTAAGATTTCATCAAATTAACCTAATTCCAAAATCCTCAAAACCCAATAAATTAACAACAAAGCACACACATGGTTCTGCGGGCATGGGGGTTAGGGGGATGGGCATGAGTGTGTTTGGGTCGTGGATGGTGGTTCGATTTAGCGTGAAGAGAGAAAGGTAGCTAGAAATAGAGAAGAAAATTCAAAAAGAAATCTTAATAACCGAGATTATGTGAGTTGCAAATAGAGAGATAGAGAGAGAGATCGAGTTTCTTGGCTGAGTTCGAAGCTTCGAGTGGATGGGAGAGAGAGAGATTTGAGTTAGGACTAAAATGGGAGGCAATTTGAAATCCATCGTTGATTTAGGGCTAAAATTGGGAAAAAAATAAAATCCATCGATCTAGAATGGAGAGAGAGAGAGAGAAGAAGACTTACATTCGATTGTTCATTGCTGAGATCGACTACCTTGCTAAGTTCGAGACTTCGCCTGCCTTGACTGATGTCATCGGAGGTCGCTGGACACTTTGGAGTTGCCTGAGGTAGACTCGAATAAGTGTTCGAGTGAGTTTGAACAAAGAGTGTTTAAGGATGTGAATCTCCTAGAACTGGACGTGAGAGAGAAAGGAGAGAGAAAGATGTCGCTTGAGTGAGAGAGATAAGAGAGAGAAGGATGCCGCCAAAGAGAGAGAGAGAGAGTCCTTTTTTTTTTGGGTCAAGAGTTCTAGAGAGTTGAGAGGATATTAATTTAAGTGAGTGTGTGAGAGAACACGTGAGTGTGTGATGAAGAGATTAGGCGGGATATTAAAATTTGAGAGGGCTATCTCAACCATTAGATCAGATTTAGACAAATTTAGAAGTGATTTCAACCACGAAAAGTAAAAGTCATTTTGTTTATCTTTTAAGATTTGAGTTGTATTATACTTTATTATATAGATGTGCTAAGTTTTGTGAACTTGAACCAAGCCTTTAGGCTTGTTTTTTAAAATGAACCTAAAAAATTATTATCCAATACAAAATGAGTCAAAACGGAGCAGAGTCCGAGTAATTCAGGTCGATTATCAAACCTACTCAATGGCATGTTTGTTGGTCTTTTATCCATGTCCAGTTTTATCTCTTCCCTTTGTATTCAATACACTAAATTATTGACCAACTAATTTATTAATCAGTTTTACGTTGCTCTAATTACAATTTTTTTTAAATCTGCCAACTGCCTCCACCAATATATATATACTAGGAATAACCCGTGCCTGAAGGCACGGTGCAACTAAAAAAATTCGAATATTGAATTTGAATGCGAAATAATCAAGCACTGAACTCGGACACGTACTAAACTAAAAGCCTAAACTCGTCCTATATAACGTGTCTGAAGACACTGTACATAGTTTTTAAACATGAAATAATCAAACAATGAATATAAACATGCATTAAACTAAAAATCGTTTAGTCATTTTTAATATCATGACTTTAGTGAAATAAAAAGGGTCAAAATATAAATACTCTGTCAAAATGTGGATATTTTAATTCAAATTACACAACTAACCAAACAGAAAAAGGAAAAAAATGTGAATATACCTTAATGTGAGAGACAGGGATCTAATTCAACTATGATAAACCTAGGGTTGCACCATCCATTTCATCTTCCCAAGGACAATTTTTAAGTGTTATCAAGTTTTCAAGATACATTCATTACCATTTGTCCACGGGCAAAAATGAAGCTTATATTTACCAGGAAAAAGATGAAGCTCATCAAACAAAAGGACCCTTGAACTAAAGCAACATATGTATTGACCCAAAATCCACACAAATTTTATTCCTAACCAAACAAGAAGAAAAAAAGCACAAATATGTCCCAAAATGATACTCCATCCTAAAGCTTCATCCTAACAAATGCATTGAAACAACTGCCTCAAAGCAAATATGTCCTAGAATGACACTCCATCATCTGAAACTGAGCATAAATGGACAGCTCCGTCAAGTATAGCTCATGTAGAATTGAATTACATAAGTTATTGTTTCACATAACAACAGCAGCAATGCAAGACAATAGAAGTTTTCCTTATCGGTTCCTAGCAATCTCTTCGGCAAAAAAATTTCCAATTTTGTCATTGCTCTACAATTTTGTCTACATTCCCACTTGAAAATGGTTCATAGAAATCATCATGCATGTGCATAAAATGGAAGTACACCAAAAAAACATTCACAAAAAATTACTAGCAAAAAAACATTCACAAAAAAGACTCAAATACCTCAACTTTTGGATAATAGAAGCAAACCCATGGCCTCATTTTCAATTCCACATACATACATTCCAATTCACACTAACATTTCACATCAAAGAAGCCACTGTGTTATTAAACTAAGATCAACCTCATGTAATAGTTTATCAAACTAATGTAATAGTTTAATAATAAATAAATAAACATAATAAATCTAACTTTTTTATGTGAATAATTATTAATTTACATAAATTTGATAATTACTTTTCTAAAGTTTACTTGCATACGTAGTGGCTTAGGGTCATATCACATTGTAATGCTGATGTTGTTGTGTCGTAGACTCATATGTAATATTTGTTGCTAGAAGTGGGGCAAAGGAAAGAAAGGCACGGGGGGCGGGTATATAGAAGAAGATCAATAAGATTCCTCTATTTTTTGAAATTCGATTCGAGTTGGACTCGAATTGAATTTGGATGATTAAAATTTGATTCGAGTTAGACTTGAATTGAATTTTAATTTGTCATAATTTTGATACATAAAAAATATAAATATTAATCTATTAAAATTTTAATATGTAAAAAATAAATTTTAATCAAATTAGAGTGTGTGCGTGTTTGTTCTCTGTGGGGGTCTTAGGCAGTCAAAGAAAGGGGGATTATTATGTGATAAAAGCTTTGAATTCCCATGAGATGGTGCTGAAACCGCAAGCAGAAAAAAATTGAATCAAAATGCTTAGCCAGGAAAAAGGAGGTAAAAACTATAAATATGTAATTGCAAAACAGCATGACATAAAAGTCAAGACCAAGGAAGTGTTTTCTTCTACTGAGTTGAAAGTTTCTACTCCGTTGAGTTCCAAACTTCAACAGAAGGAACCGAATGAGAAAAAAATCGATAAAATCCAAAAAGCCGCACCTAGTGGAAGGAAACCTTTAGAACGGGAGAATATGAACTCTAAAGGCGTTTCTAAACATCTTGATAAGGGCAAAGTGACCTCTATGAAAGTAAGGAGGCCCGAGAATAGATCCAACATTTCAAAGAATGAGACTCCACAGAAAAAAAAAAATGCTACTCCAAATTCCACTGCAAAACGCACAACAACAACTGTATCTCGTAACTCCTACAATCAGAAGAAGAATGTGAAAAATGAGAAGTCAGTCAGCGAGCCTTCTGAAGCTAATGCGAGTCTTCCTTATTGTCCATCTTTCAGTCTTGATGACTTTCCTTTGGAAACTCTTCTTTCTGATTTGTACATCTAGTTATTGCTATATACGGTATGAAATGAACAAAATTGGATTTTGTTCATGAAAAAGGACCTTTTTTGCTTGCATAGGTTAATTCAATATGCCATTGCAGGTTGAAAGTAAGGATGCCATACTGATGAAAT
The DNA here is from genome assembly GCA_023539305.1 of Ilex asprella. Classification (NCBI taxonomy): domain Eukaryota; kingdom Viridiplantae; phylum Streptophyta; class Magnoliopsida; order Aquifoliales; family Aquifoliaceae; genus Ilex; species Ilex asprella. The sequence goes on along the minus strand of CM042184.1, from coordinate 39,522,758 downwards.
GCGGATTGACCTTAATTGTGAAAATGAATCTGATATGGTAGCTACCAACAAAACACCCACAATGCAGCTTCTTACTAACGATATAGTAGCTACCAACAAAACACTCATAGGGGCAGATGCTTCTGAAACTCTTAACAGGAGAAAATCATCACCACGCAGCATTACTGCAACAAATGCCCAGAAGATCACAACAAAATTCAACACAATAGATTAAAACCAAAGCACAACATTAGAATGTTCAAAAGCAAAAACAAAATAACAACACATTAATAGCCCAATTTCAACTAACACTTCACGTTCAAAAAAAAAAAACTAAAACTTCAATTCACAAAATTCACTATCCATAAATTAACTACCTCAAATATGCTAGAAAAAATAAACTCTAGGCAATGAATCATATAAAAACAAATTGTATCTCAATCAGAGTCTTAAATTCTAGAAAATCAGAAATGGTACACACAGAGACAAGCCATAAATTTCAAAAAATAGATGTCACACATAGAAACAGTAAACTCCTTCTCGGTCGACATAAATATCATTGACATTTATTAATAGCAAGAGGACACACAGAACAACAAATTAGGGGGAAAATTAGGGAAAAAAAGAATAAAAGGAAAAACATAGCATGAAAATTTTACCGATCAAGCTCCTTATCTTCACCAAGATTAGCATGTCCAAGCACCGAGTACCTGGCCACTACGTGTTGCGACTGCGCCAGCTGTGCATCAATCCTGTAAATGTAGTGCAAGACTGTGTGTGCGAACATTGCCTGTAAATGCAGTCCAAGCAAAAGTTAAAAGTAGATGTGTGTGTGTGTGTGTGTTTTTTTTTAACAGGTATGGTTGTGCTGCCTTTGACAGAGAATGTATGACAGGGGCATTTGATCGAATAGCTTGTGGGCGGAAGAGCAAAACCAACCCAAATAAATAAAGGCAGGGAGACAGACAGAATAGAGGCACACTTAAATTCAAATACACTCAATAAACATGAATGCATAATGCACACAGAATGTGTCCAATCCAATACCTGATTGGCAACAGCCTTAGCCATTCGTGGAAATTCCTTCTTCATCACCGACTTCTGCTTCTTCGTCTTTGTCGTTCCCAGCAACACCGATGAATCCTTGCCCCCAGGTTGTATCATCACCATTGTGGTTTGCTAACCCTATATTAGCCCCCAACAAAAACAAAAATTCACTCCTGCAAATATTCAACACACACACACACACTATTACAACTGTATAGCGACTTTTGGGGGAAGTGAATCGTACCTGTAAGAGGAGGTGGTGATTGAGGGGAGGGAGAAACAGAAATAGGGGAGAGGATGGTGTTTGCGCAAAAGAGGGATGGGGAGAGGGTGTTTGCGTTGAAGTGGTTGGCCGCCTAAGAGAGAAGAGACTGTCAGCTTGTTTTTGGCATGATTTTGGGGGAAATGACTGGCTGCCTGAGAGAGAAGAGATTGACAGCCTGTTTTCGGCATGATTTTAGGGAAGAGTGAACTGTCTTCGACATTACTCTGTGATTACAGGGAGTCGTTGGGTTGGGTTGGGTTGGGTGTGATAGATGGATTGGGTTAAGTTGGATGGGATGGTTTTGGGGGCGAAAAATATGGGTATAAGATTCAAATGTCCTTCTATTTTATTATATAGATATATTAGTCATAATCCGTACCTGAAGGCATGATAAAATATAAAATTATAATGTCCAAAAAATCGATATCATTATATTAAATTTTTTAAAAATATATTAACTATAAATTGACTAAATATTAAATGTTTTAATATATAATCGAAATGAGTGATGTAATGTTTTTAGGGAGGATATATATAAATAATTAAACATGTGATAAAAATGAGTAATATGATTTGATGTTTGAATCTGACGAATGGATGATAGGTGAGGTAATTGATTGATGATGGTATTGAAGAGAAAAATATGACTGAGATAAAATTCAAACGCACTTCTGTTTTATTATATATGTATATATATATGTGTGTGTGTGTGTGTATTTATATTTATAAATGAACTTGCATGTGATTCATCACAATCAGAAGTCAAATGAAAATTGATAGGCCTAAAAATTTATATCCAACACTACCCTAAAAGCATCCAAGTAGTGAATGAAGCCTATTCGAGAGACATTCTCGACCTCTTAAGGTGGATTGAAGATTTATAATGGCCAATTGTCTGTGTTGTCACCATGATGCCCATATTAGAAGTAAGAACTTCAATCCTAAATTTATTTTATTTATTTTCTTTATATTTGTATCCATTAATAATTAAAATATCGATTTAAAAATGTGATATAATTTGAATAACTTTTTAAGTTGATTTTTAAGAAATAATAATTGAATATCCTCACTCAAACTTCATTGGGTTATAATCAGATGAATATTAGTGTATCTGAATCCATATTTGTAAACTATGATAGAATGATTCTGAATTCAGATTCAAATTATGAATAAAAAATACTAGTATGTGTCTGACTAATCGAATCCGAATTATAATCTCATTTATTGACGTGTTTAGTAGCCAATGATATTATATTGACATTCTTTCCCTTTTGTTTGTTCATTTGTAAATAGAAATTAAAGAAATTCGAACTAAACTGTTTGTTTATGCAATTGCAGTAGCTAAAACCCAATAAGAGTTGAAACCTCTTATTTGTACTAATATTTTATTATCCTTGAAATTATAACACATTTTTTTGTAATATATCTATATAATAAAATAGCTAAATTGTTTGTCTTGAACTTTTCGTGGTTCAGATCGTTTTGATCCGATGGTCCTAATTGAACTTTCATTCTTTTTACAATTCTAAGAGTCTCATATCTCATATAACTCTTTCTCTACCATATTAATGAGTCCGAATTTAACTGGGTTAAGCTCAATTAATGAGATAACAAAGCAAGTCCAACCTAGCTCATGGGTTTGGCCCAATTTAAGATTCAATGAGTCTAGAAGGATTAGCACACGTAGAGAATAATCACTGAGATAGTCACTCTCAAATATCAATACTATCTTAAATTGTTTCTATGCATAGCTATAACTATCATTTCCAAATAATTAGTCATCTATCACATCATGCCACCGCCTCAACAAAAATTCTATGCCTATAAATTGTAAATTCTCTCCATTGAGAGGGGTATCTCTTTACACGCCTTTTATATGACTATATCTCTTATAGCTATCCAACCTCACATCGAGCTTACCCTTACTCTCTCCACCACCATCTACTTTATTAATAAAGTTTTTCGACCACCGTTGCTACTTTCAAAAGTGGAGTATGTCACTCTGACTGAACCACTATACATCTCTGTGTTGGTTGTGTTGACTTAATTTTTGTCTCCTTAATTAATTATTTTATTAATTGCTTCATTGATTACTCCACATTATACACTCGACTGTTGATTGTGCATTATCACATACTATTGTGATTTTTTTGTTTCCCCTATATTGTTTTTGTTATTATTTACTCTGTAAAATAGATTTTTTTTGGTCAAAACTATATAAAATAGATGAAACTACATGTTATGCAATTATTTATTCCATGAAACTAATTCAAAGTTTTTATATATATCTAACGACATGAATTTTGTCACTTACTTTTTAATTTATAAATAACACTTAATGTAAATAAAAAATAGCATATTGACTATAAACACCAAATAATATTCAACACCAAATGAACCTTAAATTGTAAATTAATATATAATTTTATCAAAGATTAACGTCCAATTTATATTCAACTTTTTTGATTTAATATCAAATTATTTTTTATTGTTATTAAATTAATAATGCACATAAAAAATAGCATATTGACTATAAACATCAAATAATATTTAGAACGAAATGAACCTTAGATTGTAAATTAATATATAATTTGATTAAAAAATAACATTTAATTTTGTTCAATTTGTATTCAACTTTGTCGAATTAACATCTAATTAATTTTTAATGTTATTAAATTAATATTAAAATTTATTTAAACATTTTTTTGGAGAACTAAACTATATCATTTTTTTGGGTACTAAATCAATTTTTTTATTTTATTAAATTTTTAATAGTTTTTGGTACTAAATTTAGAGAATGACAATTGTAGAAATAATAAAAAAAAATTGGGATAAAATTATCAATTTTTGTTCGCAACATTGACGAAAGGGGGACAAAAGGAATCTTTGTGCAATGAATTTCAAATCTCAGGGGGCATGTGTTATTTATAAAATATCAGAAGGTGTCTGTATAATGTTGCAAAAACTCAATGGATGTACGTAATTTTTACCTTTTTAATTAAACATTAATTTATTATAATTTTATCTTAAAAACTTGAATTATTGTATTTCTAATAAAAGTAGTTATTGATTAGGAGGGTTTGTTGGTAACTAAAAGAGAAATGTGTGTGGGCGTGTTTGTATGTATTTTTATAAGTAGAAGATTAGACATTTGGTGATTAAATTTATATTATTTTGTGTCATTTGAGGATGAATGGTGATAGTCATGATAAATTCTTGAATTTTATAAATGAACATGATTTGGTTGATTTTATTTATCGCTTAAAGATTGTGAATTTAATTGTGTTATGTTAGTATTTTTTTTTTACTTGAGGTATTTATTACATAGGGATAGAGTGGATTTAAAATATAATGATTGAGTTTATAATTATGTTATGTTATTGAATTGAGTGGTAGTAGATGTGATAAATTCATGAATCTTATAAATGAGCAATATTTTATTTTTTGCTTAAAAAGTATAAATTTCAATGGGTTATGTATGCTAGTATTTTTTTTTTATAGAGACATTTTGTATATATGGTGTAACTTTGGGGGAGTTTTTATATATTTTTATGAAAATTTCGTTAATATGGAAGATATGGTTGACTATATATTTCAAGTTATTTAAAAAAAAAAATTGGTATGAATATTTTTAGACGATTCCTTTTGAATTTAGACAATTGTTTAAAATTTTTTATTTGTTGTATAATACTTTCAAGTACGGGCAATGAGTAATTAGTCTATAAAATACTAAAAATTAATGTTTATTTCCTAAAGAAGATGTAAAATACATAATCGAGACAAAAAATTAATGTTTTTTTTTTAAACTTATCCTATATCCTTTCAAATAACTTTTATAACAACAGAATATCCATATATATGACTTTGGTAAGAACGGTTTTGTTTTGATTTGTGGTAATGATAAAAACTTTGATATATATGTGTTTTTCTTATTATTATTATATGATAAATAATAGTATTAAAATATCAAAAACATATTAAAAGATATACAAATTTAACCAAACATATTTTTTTAATAGCGAAAGAATAGTTTACTGCACTCATTATACAATTAAGTATATATAATATGAAATAGATAAATTTCAATAAGTCTATTCGATAGTTTCAAATAAATTCATTTAACTATACCTAACATTCATTTCAAAATCACTCATATTGTATTGTCCTTTTAAGCACAAATTACTTGGTCTATTTATATTTGACGAGCCCGAATTTGACTGGGTCAAACCCAATGTAAGTAAACCGAGAGGTCCAAGAGAGAAAATTTAATCAAAGTCCACAAAGCAGGAAAAAGTCCAAATCAAGGTTGGATCGACCCATGGATAAGGAAGGCATCAAGAGGAGGGCGTTAAGAGGACAACACCCAAGAGCCCGACGGCCCTTGGGAGCCGCCCAGGCCCCCCCCTTGGGCGCCGCCTGGGCTGGCCCCCTTGGGCACCGACTTGGGTTAGCTCTTATTCGGGTGTTTCCTCCTCTTCCTTCCTTCGGCCTCCTCACTCAAATTCAAGACGACAAGTCCACTCCGATGCAAGTGCAAGCTCAAGACGACGGTCGGATCTAATACCAGCTGATAGTCCACCTCCGATTGAATAGGAGCACGAGGGAGAGAAAGACGAGATACGGAGATCTCCTACCTAAGTCATACTTACCAAAATGACAGAGCTACTCTTATTTCCGACATCGCCTTAAAACCTGGCCTATATAATGTAAGCCCTTTTCCACATGGAGGGGCATGATATTGATCCTTACGCACACTACGCCTCCGAATCCAATACATTCTCTGCTCTCTCTAAGTACTGTAAACTCTACGGAGTACCTTGATACATTTATAAAGATCGCCGTCACCGCTGCCATTCGAGAAAGTGGACGTAGATTACCCGGACCGAACCACTATAAATCTTGGTGTTGACTCTATATATTCCGTTTCACCATTGATTGCTTATTTACTGTTCTTTAATTATAAATTATTATTTTCTTGACTGTTAATCTTGCACGAAAATAATTTTATGTATCATCAATACTATTAAAAGGCAAAACAATTTTGAAGCGATCTCTTTCATTCTCTTCCTTTACATAGATACTACGATCAGTCTGTATTTATTGACTGATACTAATTTTATGTTTTATCGAAAAATTACAATTCTGACAAATTCGTTTGTCGGAAAATAAGTGTTCAGACTAACTTTTGTTTGGCTGGTTCTCTTAGAACACAAAAAGACACGCAAATGTACACCCATTTTCTATGCTTTCCTGGGATTGAAGGAGAGAGAGGCTTAAGCGTCAAATTTGTCAAGGTTGGGATTCTCTAAAAGCATGGAAATAGTAACAGCCGATGATCGGATCCCCATGTGTCTATGTCCGAGAAGGAAACGGGAAGTGATTGGAAATTCCATCGGAAACGGCTCTCTTCGTGTGCTAGATGGTCAGACTCTAGCAACGGACTGAATTGGTAGGTTCTCTTAGAAACCCTAATCTCATCATGGGTTCTTATATTTTGTTTATATGATTCTGCCCAAATTGATGGATTGAGAGGCTCTATTGGATTTTCCCAACCCTAACCCTAGTTTCGTATATAGTTCTAATATTGTCTGTGTTCTAATTATTCATCCTTGAATTATATTTTCTCTAATTGTTCTAATTATGCATTTGGGGTTTTACCTGATGTTAGTTTAATTTGGTTCTTGAAGCTGCTAAGTGATGCTTTTATGTTAAAATCGCTAAGCTTCCCTAATTTACATGTTTCTTTGTTATTAATCTTAGCAGTGTGTTTTTTTTTTATTTTTATGATTTTCTGCAGTCGGTCAAAATCTCCTAAATTTAGTTTTACTTCTTCTCTAAAGGAAACTTATGAACTATGACAATTTATCTATCACTGAAATTTTATGAATGCTCTTTGTCGAGCTCATAGTTTCATAGCCTGATTTTCTTTGTGAATTTTGACTTTGTACACCAAACAGAAGGTTCTTTCTGTTCTGACATTTGGACAAAAACAATTCACCGGCCAGGAGTTTGTTTTTAATCAATGTTATTCTACTGAATTTTGCACTTCATTCTGGCCATAGTTGTCTATTTTTTTGAAACATGAGTTTCTGTCGTACTTGAGTGTAATTATTTCTCTCTTGAAATAATGCAGTTTCTGTTTGCTTTTTCCTTTTGAGGTTTGGTCTTCTTGTTGTAGATTCTGTTCTTATGGACATTTCAAAATCTGTCTTCTCTCAAAATGACAGCTCCATCTAAGAAACATCAAGAAATCAAAGAACTTTATTTAAACAACTCAATCATTGGTGTAGTGACATCATTAATTGTGGGTTGAGTTACTACTAAACCTTTGTGTTTGTATGCATCCGTGCCTGTATCAGAGAGAGAAAGTGAGAAAGAGGAAAAGGGAGGGGGAGGGGGAGAGAGAGACAAATTGTGGTCAAGAACTTGGAAAGCTGAGACTAATAGTTTTTACTCTAATAGCTGATGAAGAAGCAAATATCAAAATGCAAAATATGGGGAAAAATACAGAAAAGAAAAAAAGAAGAAGAAGAATTGGAGAGATTGGAATTTTAAACAGAGGAAGTTAAATACATTGCCAAAAAAGTATTCATGGAGTTGGTACAGAATTGAAGATGAGAGAGAGAGAGAGAGTTGACAGAGGTTGGTTTTAGATCCATTGCAACTATGTTGTTTACGATACCCATATATTTGACTGGAAAACGACACCCTGAATGCAGTACAGGATATCATCTTCGTGTTATATCAAATTTTTCTTTATCAACTTTTGGAATTTCAATCTAAATATGTTAGTCTACCAGAACAACAATGGATCAAGTGTTTCTGATGTGGCCATTACATTTGATTGCATTGAGAGATTTCCTTGTCAAGGGATTTTGTTGCAGGATATCAATATAGTGAGAGAAGCAAGTGGAGCAACCACAGCTGTGTGCAGCTGCAGCCATGTCAATGTAAAAGAAACTGGAGCTGTTTCGCCACATTGCTCTTGAGGAGGAGCATAAGAAGCGAATGTAAGTGAGAGAAAACCTTATCCCCACTCAGAGACATTTGTCCTCCGTTTGGTATGATGAAAAAAATGAAAGGATGAAAAGTTGGAAGGATGAAAAATTGGAAAGATGGAAAGATGGAGGGATTGATAAAACATTATATTTAGTAAAGAAAGAAAATAGGAAAGAATAGTTTGTTCTACAAATTTGAAAATAGGAAGAAAAAACATATTAAAAGACATACAAATTTGAAACTAAACATTTTTTTTAACAGCGAAAGAATAGTTTGTTCTACACTAATTATGCAATTGGTTATCTGTAATATTAAACAAGATAGGTTTCAATAGATTTATCCGACAGTTTCAAATAGATTTATCCAACGACTATCAATATATTTCCCAAAATCATTCACATTGCACCGTGCCCTTAGATACGGGTTATCCCTAATCTATATATATTATCGTTTTGTGAAAAGGCAAAACAATTTTGAATCGATCTCTTTCGTTCTCTTCTTTTGCATAGATACTATGATCGGTCTATGTTTATCGACTGATACTGTTTTCATGTTTTATCAGAGAAGAATTATAATTCCGACAAATTCGTCAATCTGCGCTATATGTGTTCACACTAACTTCTTTTTGGTTGGTTCTCTTAGAAAACAAAAAGACAATCACACAAATGAACACACAGACACCCATTTTCTATGCTTTCACACCTGGGATGGAAGGAGAGAGGGCTTAAGGGTCAAATTTGTGAGGGTTGAGATTCTCCTTTGGAAGCATGGAAATAGTTTTTACTCTAATAGCTGATGAAGAAGCAAATATCAAAATACAAAATATGGGGAAAAATACAAAAAAAAAAAAAAGAAGAAGAAGAAGAATTGGAGTGATTGGATTTTTAAACAGAGGAAGTTAAATACATTGCCAAAAAAGTATTCATGGGGTTGGTACAGAAATATGAGAGAGAGAGAGAGAGAGTTTAAAGAGGTTGGTTTTAGATCCATTGCAACTATGTTGTTTACGATACCCTTTGACTGGAAAACGACACCTAGAATGCGGTACAAGATATCATCTTTGTGTTGTATCAAAATTTTCTTTATCAACTTCTGGAATTTCAATCTAACAAACAACCAAAATTCAGCTTGTTTATGTTGGTCTACCGGAACATCAACAGAACAAGTGTTTCTGATGTGGCCATTAAATTTGGTTGCACGGGGAGAGTTCATTGTCAAGGGATTTTGTTGCAGGATATCAATATAGTTAGAGAAGCAAGTGGAGCAGCCAAAGCTATGTGCAGCTGCAGCCATGTCAATCTATAAGAAACTGGACCTGTTTCGCCACATTGCTATTGAGGAGGAGCGTAAGGAGCGAATGTAAGTGAGAGAAAACCTTATCCCCACTCGGAGACATTTAGTTCTGGGCTTGAACCCAAAATATATAATGTTGTGTCATATTCAACGGGATTATACTTCACCGATGACGTTTTTCCTTTTCCTTTTTCTTGGTTATTATTTCATATTTCTTCAGAAGCTTGGAACTGCCGGCTTTACTGCTTACATTTACCATGGATAGAGTTTCTTTGGCTATTCATTTTTTGTTTTTTTTTTAGGAGAGGACAATTACAACCAACACCTTATAAAGTGAAGGCTGCAGTGTCCATATAAACACACACACACACTAAAATTATCTGATGTGGGATAGTTCCTGCCTCTACCCACCCAGGTCTTAAAGCCTCACCCGATCTATGGTCAAGCCCAAAGAGGGAGGTTAGCAGAGCCCACAAACGGGCACCTTGGAACACACATGGTTTTTTTGAGCAGATGACAACTACAACCAACACCTTATTGATTGGTGTACAGACAACTGGGGAAAAAAAAATCAATGGTTTGTTATTTGCTTACCACATAACAATGTTGAATGCCAATTGAAATACAAGGGTTTTTGGCACATTGCACTTCGAAAGATATTTTGATCCCCACTTTCCTCTCTCAAATATTTTTTTTATTTTTTTTACGTTATATCCTAAATGTCATAAATTAATTTTAATGTAATTCTCGGACTAATATCTATTTTAGATTCTGTTAAAAATTAATATATATATGTCACTCAGTCATATGAATGGTGAGGTATAAGAGTAACACATGTAAATGACGTATGCATCAATTTTTGATAGAATTAGTTTGAGAGTTACATTGGAATCAATTTATGACATTCATATATAATGTATTAAAAATATTTCAGGGTGGAAATTGGAAATCGAGATATTTTCCGGATTCAAACTACGAAAAGCCCGAAATACTAATACATTGGTATCCAGTAGCATTTTTCTTTTTGTTTTAAATCTTCTCATGACTAAAATTAATGAAATTCATTGCGACACTGACACACCATGCATGTTTGATTTTTTTTTCTTTTCAAATTTTCTTTTTGGTGGGACCAAAAGTTAAGCAGCGGCTCCACTTGCCCGCCCTGGATTTTCTAGATATCAAACAAATAAAACTAGGCAGCTTATGCTCCGTTTGGTATGATGGAAAAGTGGAAGGATAAAAAGTTGGAAGGATGAAAAATTAGAGAGATAAATAAAACATCATATTTGATAAGGAAGGAAAATTAAAAGGATGTAAAAATGGATGGATTGACTTTCCTTTCAACCCACCAAAATCAATTCCTCCAAAATCGGACGGAAAGTGGATAGAAAGTTAATTATTTGTGTTGAGATGTATCTTATTTGTCTGTGTATCTTTTTATATATATATATATATATATATTATGTATATATTAATTTCATATAAAAATACAATGATAAAAT
>CM042184.1:39482293-39494388 GCA_023539305.1 Ilex asprella | reverse complement strand
GTTCAATTTGATGAAACTAAATTCTAAATTAAATAAATTGAATGTTACCAATTTCTTTTCAAATATAATTGAGAGACTTTACCCAAGAAATGGGTCAAAAAATGGAAAGATCGGAACATGGAAATAAATCTGATACTAATACAGACTTACCATTTTAATTTTTGTGCTTTTTGAAATTGAATACTTATACAAGGTTTCAAGTTTCGATTGATATTTACGGAGTTGATCATCCCTATTCCCTCTTGAAAATGAAGATTTGAAGTGGTCGATAATTTACTAAGTATTTAGTATAACTCACACATTCGTCTACAAACTAGTGTAGACGAGATAACACGAATATTTTTGGTAGTCAGCCTATTTTCATCATGACTTTAATTTGGTGTTAGTGTGATGGAATTAATATTTGAATTAATGAAATTAAATGTCAATTTGATGAAATTAAAGTTCAATTTAATTTTAATTTGTTGAAACTAAATTATAAATTAAATTGGGGTGTGTAGGGTAATTCAGAAACTATAGAGGTTAAAGGGTAAACAATATGATTGAAGCCTTAAAGACTAATTTAGTAAAATTGCAAATCTATGTAGTCTGAAAATTGACATAACCTGACAAAGGGTCACAATAACGTTTCGGAAATTATAGGGCTGTTCCTAACCAGTGAAATTTAACCTTAATTTTATGAACCCTATTTATTTTTACTTATAAATGGAGAGCCTAATCCACGTGAAATGTATACAAATAGGATTACAAATTCCATTACCGCAAATATTCTCTCTCTTTACTCACCATTGTCGCTTTAAATCAAATGTTGGAAAGCCGAACACATACTTAGGCTAATTAGAGTGAACTAGTGATTTAGGTGTTAGGACAAAAAATTGAATTTCCTACAATCATCCAAGTTTATTATAAGGTTTGAGACTTTACAAAAATCATAGAATAGTTGGTTAGAAGAAAGCTACTCTAAGGAGGAATCTCAAAGTAGGTATCCACACACTCACACACGCATACGCAGATGTGTCGAAAGATTATGTTATGTTTTTTGGAGTGTAGATAAGTGCTTTAGACCTTTGTTTTGTTGTATTTTAGTCATGAGTTGAATGGAGAGGGAGAGGGAGAGACGAGAGAAGGGAAAAAGACAATAAACATCTGAATCTACTAGGGGGCGTGGGTTAAAGTAGGTTATCCACTAGTAGGATGGGATAAAATAAGAGTGGGATCCATATATCCCTTGTTTGGAAAGCCATTTTTGAGATTGGATACAAATCCAGGGTCTAACCTAGACCCGGTTGCTACAGTACTTTATAACCCTTATACATAGGTTAAAATTAACCCACCCTTCCCATGAGTTACAAACCCAGCCAACGGGTTAACAAGATCCAGACATATTTACCCCTCATTTTTTGTTGCTTCACTCTCGTCCAAGCTTCATTGAGCTCGTCAACAAGAGATTGTTGCACAGAGGCGACGAAGAAGACACGGATCCAAGCATCTCCGAATATTCTTCTCTCTGTCTTTAAGGATGATTTTTTTTTGAATATTGTTCATCTGTTGAACCCCAAGCCCCAACCCATATGGTATTGTTCATCTGTTGAACCCCAACCCCTAACTCATCGCTGAAAATGGTGTTGGTGGTATGAGTGAGAAGTCCAAAAGGTTTTCGGTGAACAATAACAAAGAGATGGATTTGTTGGGTGATGAGAGAGAAACTGGATTTATTGATGTAAAAGAGGAAGAATATGAAGGGTTTTGGGGGTTGAGGGAATCAGCTCGAAAGGTTCGACAGAAAATGGATAATTTAGCCGAGGAATCTGATGAAGATCAGAAGGCATAGAAAAAAGTAGAAAAAGAAAACGAATGTGGAGAATGGTGGTACTCTGGAAAGTGAGGAAGCAGATGAAAAATGAGGGGAATTTGGTTCAGGGTGGAGTTCCCCTTTGCCTTACCTCTTTATCAGCTTGGCTTTGATGTTAGGACTCATTAATTATTTTGGTTTGTTCACAGCGGAAACAATCTTCAACTCGCCAATTGAAGCTCAAGAGAAGCCTGTGACTATCAAACCTACCACAATCGAGGTCAATTTTGCGCCGACGGTCATCGTCGTCATGGCCGGAGACGACAAACCCATGTACCTGGCAGTGCCGATCTCTTCTTCCACTCACTGTAGCCGACATATCTGAGTTATATTGCTTTGTTCTTGGGCATTCAAGATGACCTTAAAACCATGAGGTGCCAAGAAACGTTTTATTGATTATCTGAAATGTAGAAGCTTGTATTTTCTTTTACTAATAATATAATTTAGATTTAATTTGTTAAAAAAAAAGTAAAGAAGAATTTCTCATAAAAAAAAAGTAGAGGAGAATTTAATTGTTTAGTTACTTTATATCAATTATTCACTTTGCTATTAAAAAAATATTAATATTTTAATGTATATATGTTATTTTGTATATGTGAAAAATATTTAATTTAGTGAGGATAAGTCACCAATCCAAACATAATATATAATTGAATTGAATTGAATAGAGTCATGGGTATAATGATAAATTACTATAAAAAATTTGGTATAATTTATGGGATCCACACAAATACATATTTGTATCTCATACAAAAGTTTGGATTGGATGGTATTCTTAACCTTGGATTGTAAGTGGATGAGTGAGTTTGGATGGGATGGATTAGGATATAAAAAAAGATATCCTACCCTATCCAGTTCAGCTACCCAAACACACCCCTAAAGTACAACTTTTCTTTTTAAATTTCTTGTGTGGCACCCTTCTCTAGATGCCTTATTTATTGGCATGAATTAAAGCAAATTCTCTGTTAAGGCATTATGTAAAAACATGCATGTGACTAGATTAGAGTTATCACCGGAGGTTCAAACATTCAATACCATCTTTTAATCTCAGAGCCAGCTGACCATAATTTTTAAGGGTTTTATACATCTCTAAAACATGGGACATTTTTTGTGGGCGATGCTTTACTTCATTAGTTTTACTATTGGACTGGCCCTAGCCACTCTGCGAAATATAGTTTATTATATCTGGTAAAAATTACTAGTCTTTTTTTTTATACCATAGAAACATATGACTTCAAAACGAGGTTCAAATCTCAGACATTATAGTTAGGAGGTGAGGCTTTAGTCATGAGGCTACCTCGTGATGGCTCCAAATCTCATTATTTATTGATAAACAATTGAAAAATAGTACTCTTTTCTAAAAACCAAACAAGTGTAACATTCAGTTTTTTTTTTTCCTTTTTTTTTTTAGGCAATTAGTCTATTACTGGCTTTGCATTGCAAGTGATCCGGGACTGTTATTGACAATTCGTGATGCAATCAAGAGGGGGGAGATGAGGATCCATGTACCTTATGTTGGGGGTGCAAGTACTGAATCTTGACAAGTCCGAATTTGACTGGGCCAAGCCCAATGTAAGTAAACCGAGAAGTCCAAAGGTGAAAGCCCAATCAAAGTCCACCAAGCAAGAGAAAGTCCAAATCGTTACTGAATCGACCCATGAGTATGGAAGGTATCAAGAGGAAGGCGTCAAGAGGACAACACCCAAGAGCCCAGGCCCCTTGGGCGCCGCCCATGACACCCCTTGGGCGCCGCCTAGGCCGGCCCCCTTGGGCGCTGGTTTGGGTTGGCTCCCTTTCGGACGTTTCCTCCTCTCCCTTCCTTCGGCCTCCTCACTCAAATGCAAGTACGAGTCCAAGCCTACTCCAATACAAGACCAAGGTCAAAACAACGATCGAGTCCAATCCAGCTGAGAGTCCTCCTCCGACCAAATAGGAGCACGAGGGAGAAGATACCGGTATTGAGAAGATTGAGTCCTACTAAAATAGGACTTACCAAAGTGATAGAGATCTATTCCTACCTTAAGTGTGCTTACCAAAGAGGTCTACTCCTACTAAAAGTGTGCTCACCGCTTCATCGCCTCATCACACCTACATAATGTAAGCCCCTCTCCACATGGAAGGGCATGATGTTGGGCACCACATTCAGACCTCTACACCTTGAAGCTCCTACATACATTACACCTCTGTACACACATTGATCTCTCTCTCTCTCCCCCTATCTAAGCACTGTAAACTCTCCGGAGTACCTTGATACATTAATAAAGACCGCCGATCACCGCTGCCATTCGAGAAAGTGGACGTAGGTCACCCGAACCGAACCACTATAAATCCCGTGTTTACCATTTATTTACTGTTTTTCATACTTGATTGTCATTGATTGCTCATTACTACTCATTAATCACACTCGTGACTGTTGATCTCGCACGAAGACCGATTTGTGCATCATCAGTTTGGCGCCGTCTGTGGGAACCGACGTAGTCTTCCTACCTTCCTCGCAATCCATGGCAATCACCACCAGATCGAGGTCTCATCAACCCGGAGACAACAACCCCGTGCGCCGGGAGGAGGCTCCCCCTAACAACCCTATGCACCGGGAGGAGGCTCCGCCACCCCTCGCACCCGAAGGACCCTCTGCTACGGCGACTCCCGCCGTTGGGTCACAACAACAACTCCTGCAGACCGTGCAACTGCTGGTGAACCAAAACCAACAGATTATCCAGTTGATGCTCTCTCAAGGAGGAGTCACCCATCACCCTATTGGAGGAGTACAACTCCCTCCGACGGGAGAGGAACCATTGTCTATCCTCTCCGGACGCCAGGTCCCTCATCGGAATGCTTCAGCACCACGCCAGGGAGTCCCTCGTCAACCGGTTCCTCCTCATTGCGCAGGGAGCTCGCGTGTTCACCCTTCGCAGGTACCTGCGCATGAAAATGAAGGAGAGAGTCAATACGGAGACCATGAGAGCCAGTACCACCATCCGACCGAGGATGTCCCCAACCAGTGGGACGAGAAGATAAGGGAGGTGCAAAACCAGCTTGGCGACGCCCTCAACGCCATCAAGGCACAGGCGCCTACGACCGTGGACTACCTGGTGAGACGCACTGACACATCCTTTATCACTGATATTGTCAACTACCCACTACCTTCGAAGTTCAAGATGCCCAACATCGAGACCTTCGACGGTAACAGAGACCCTCTTGACCATTTGGATACCTACAAGTCCCTCATGCAGCTTCACAATGTGCCATGCCCAACATCGAGACCTTCGACGGTAACAGAGACCCTTTTGACCATTTGGATACCTACAAGTCCCTCATGCAGCTTCACAATGTGCCTGAGGAGATCATGTGCAGGGCGTTCCCTACCACCCTGAAGGGGTCCGCCCGCCAGTGGTTTTCCAAACTTAGGCCCTCTTCCATCCGATCCTTCGCAGAGCTAAGTAAGTCATTCGTCTTCCACTTCATTGGGGGACGCCGCCATCAAAAGCCAGTGACCCACCTGCTCACCATTAAGTAGGATAGGGATGAAAATCTTCGTGACTACCTTGCTCGCTTCAATGAGGAGGTGCTCCAGATCGATGAGTCGGATGACAAGGTAGCCATGGCTGCTTTTATCGCCAACCTCCGAACATCCAGTTTCATGTGCTCAGTCATCAAGAAGCCGCCCTCTGGCATGCCCGAGCTACTGGCCAGGGCGCAAAATTATATGAACGCGGAGGACATCGCCAAAGTACGTAGAGGTGAGTCCTCCCGAGGTGAGAAAAGGAAGGACATCCGCGAAGACAAGTGGCAGATAGAGAACAAAAGAAATAGGACACAGAGAATCTCTGTCAAGGACCGCCTTGGTCCCCCACCTCTAAGAGAGCAGCAAGCCTTCACACCGCTCAATGCTTCCGGAGAGCATATCCTATTCCAAATACAGGATAACCCTACAATACGCTGGCCAGAGAAGATGAAAAACCCCCCGAATCAGAGGAGCCCGAGCAAGTACTGTCATTTCCACCGCGACCACAACCATGATAATAACGACTGCTTTGATCTTAAAAGACAGATCGAGGAGCTCATACAGCGTGGCCACTTGAGGCAATACGTTGCTAGCAGAGGACAAGCCCCACCACCTGGTCGGGACCAGGATGACAGAGAATGCCAACAACCCCTCGGAGAAATCCAGACGATCGCCTAAGGGCTAGGAAAAGGTGACTCTAACTTCACTAAGAAAGTATTAGTCCATCTATGGGACACCGAGCACCAGAATATTTTATCTATCCTTTATTGTTTCAGTTGATTTATTTTGTTATTTGTTATTTTACAAAATAAAATTCTGCGAAGACTATTGTGTCCAGAATTATATTATTTTCTTAAAAATAAATAGTTTACAAAAGTCAGAACATGACTTAGCAACAAGGTGTAGACAAAAGGCGCACAACACCAGACACCCAGATTAGAGGTATCTCCCTCTCAGCCTTGGGCGTCTCCCATGATGATGCCTAGATGATGGGTCTCGCCCCTCGCACTAGGCGCCTACACATTCCTCATCTCCATCTCAATGGAATGAGTCTCTGCTATGACAGCCATCACCCGAGACTATACGTAGCTCGGCCTATGACTTTGCTCTCGCGCACGTAGTCACCTAGTAAGCCTCTACTACGGCAGCCATCACCCGAGACTATACGTAGTCCGGCCTATGACTCTGCTCTCGCGCACGTAGTCACCTAGTAAGCCTCTAGTACGACAGCCATCACCCGAGACTATACATAGTCCGGCCTATGACTCTGCTCTCGCGCACATAGTCACCTAGTAAGCCTCTGCTACGGCAGCCATCACCCGAGACTATACGTAGCTCGGCCTATGACTCTGCTCTCGCGCACGTAGTCACCTAGTAAGACTCTGCTACGGCAGCCATCACCTAAGACTATACGTAGTTCGGCCTATGACTCTGCTCTCACGCAAGTCACCTTGTAAGCCACTGCTACGACAGCCACCTCTGAGACTACACGTAGCTCGGCCTATGACTCTGCTCTCATGCAAGTAGTCACCTCTGTTAAAGCAGCCATCTCCGAGACTATACGTAGCTCGGCCTCTATGACTCTGCTCTTATGCAAGTAGTCACCTCTGCTACGACAGCCATCTCCGAGACTATACGTAGCTCGGCCTCAACTCATGCAGCCCTCTCTCTAGACGCCCACAACACTGTCTTTGTTCTCATGCAAACAACTTGCCTATCTCTCCAGGTAATCATGTTAAATAATTTAATATTTTAAATAACATTGTCTTCGCCATCTCTAGACAGGCTCTTGAAACGCCTTGACCGAAGCTAAGTCAAAGCATGCCCACCAAGCCATATGGAGCTACAGTCCCGGCAGAAGACCGCACAGGAGTCTCAGCTCCTATAGCATACAAAGCTTAGCACAGAAGTCCTAGTCTAAAAGGGAGTGGGGGCACCACCGGGACCCATCTCCCTGGAAGCAGCCTGGCCATCGGACCTTGACCGAGAAACACTGGAGGCATAAAACCTCCGTCTCTTGAGAAGAGGGAAAATCTTCACTCTAAAAGCAAAGAAAGCCTCCACCATTGCCCATGCATGTCAGACAACACCAACCAGTGCCCAGTCTCCTCTTGGTGCCGCCCAACTCTCCCTCTTGCCCAAAGGAGACGCCCAACTCTCCTCCCCGCTCAAAAGAGGCGCCCAGTTCTCCCATCGCGCCTAGTCTCCCGGATCACCTTCACGACCGCATAGTGCAAGACCCAAACTGCCAGGACCCCCACGCCAAAGCTCCTCCTCACTTAGCATCAAAAAAAAAAAAAAAGAAAGAGACAAGGGGGAGGGCGAAGCCAACTGCGAAGCAAAAAAATAAAAAATAAAAAAGAGGGAGAAGGGCAGGCAGCGCCCAAGTCTAAGGTGCCAATGCCCAAGTGAAGACACAAGTGCAACCAAAATATATATATAGTGGAGGAATGCTGGGCGGCGCCCAAGTGAAGACCAACCACCAAAAGAAGAAGAAAAAAAAATATGAAGGGTGGAGCCCAAACTGCCAAAGCCAAAAAAGAAAAGAAAAAAAAAAGAGAGAAAAGCGGGTTGGCGGCGCCCAAATGCAGACCAAGAAAAGAGGAGAGAAAAAAAAAAGAAAAAAGGAAAGAGAAAATAGAGAGGGCGGCGCCCAAGCCCAAACTAAAAAAAAAAAGAGACAGAAATGAGGGATGCATGAGGCGACGCCCAAACCAAGCCAAGAAAGAGAAAAACAAAGGAAAGAAAAAAAAAAGAGGAGAGAAGCAAGGGGCAACGCCCAGCCAAGCAAGGAAAGCAAAAAAAAAAGAGAAAAGTAGGAAAAAAAAAGTCAACAAAAGTTGGCTAAAAGCATATATCTATATATGTATCTATATATATATATATGTATGAATATATATATATTCTATCTAATATCAAAAAAATTTAGTGAATCCCTGTGAATAAAAAAATATGGGGAGAAATAACAAAATATAAACTCACTCCGATAAAGACGAAGCACATGCCCACGACCCCTTCCTCTCGCCAAAAGTCAGAGGCTCGGGGCATGGGGGGCAAATGACAAGTCCGAATTTGACTGGGCCAAACCCAATGTAAGTAAACCGAGAAGTCCAAAGGTGAAAGCCCAATCAAAGTCCACCAAGTAAGAGAAAGTCCAAATCGTTACTGAATCGACCCATGGGTATGGAAGGCATCAAGAGTAAGGCGTCAAGAGGACAACACCCAAGAGCCCAGGCCCCTTGGGCGCCACCCATGACACCCCTTGGGCGCTGGCTTGGGTTGGCTCCCCTTCGGACGTCTCCTCCTCTCCCTTCCTTCGGCCTCCTCACTCAAATGCAAGTACGAGTCTAAGCCTACTCCAATACAAGACCAAGCTCAAGACAACGATCGAGTCCAATCCAGCTGAGAGTCCTCCTCCGACTAAATAGGAGCACGAAGAAGAAGATACCGGGATTGAGAAGATTGAGTCCTACTAAAATAGGACTTACCAAAGTGATAGAGATCTATTCCTACCTTAAGTGTGCTTACCAAAGAGGTCTACTCCTACCAAAAGTGTGCTCACCGCTTCACCGCCTCATCACACCTATATAATGTAAGCCCCTCTCCACATGGAAGGGCATGATATTGGGCACCACATTCAGACCTCTACACCTTGAAGCTCCTGCATACACTACACCTCCGTACACACATTGATCTCTCTCTCTCCCTCTCTCTAAGTACTGTAAACTCTTCGGAGTACCTTGATACATTAATAAAGACCACCGACCACCGCTGTCATTCGAAAAAATAGACGTAGGTCACCCAGACCGAACCACTATAAATCCAGTGTTTACCATTTATTTACTGTTTTTCATACTTGATTGTCATTGATTGCTCACTACTACTCATTAATCACACTCGTGACTGTTGATCTCGCACGAAGACCGATTTGTACATCATCAAATATAATTTCTAAAATCCTGAAAAGGCCGGGAGCTACATTATTAAATGGAAAGTGAGAAGAGAGATTTTGGAGTCCGAGTCCAATCATTGCATCTCTCTCTTGCATGTCCACCCATTGACCCTCAGGGAAGTGTATAAGGTCGACATGTATCTTGCTTGCGACAGGTGTAAAAAATTGATCTCGAATCTTGTATTCTGTTGTAACTTACGTCAATTTTATTTACACAAAACGTTTGTAAATCTCCCATGAGAAATTAGAGACTCCGTACAACCCTGAGCATATTCTAACCATTAAGCAGTTTGTGAGGTATTCGAATTACAAGTGTGCTCTGTAGAGAAACTTGGAGCCAATATAACGATGGTTTCTACTATAAGTATGATTATTTTTGTGAATTTCATACTTGCCTCTCATGGTTTTTTGAATGAACGTATAATTTCGCTTGATTTTCATGAGCACCCGTTAGCTTTTTTTGAATACCTGTGCAAGGTTTCAAGTTTCGATTGATATTTACGAAATTGATCATCCTTTTCAAAAATGATGATTTGAAGTGGTCTATAATTTACTGAGTACTCGATATAACTCACACATTTGTGTACAACTAGTGTAGACGAGATAACACGAATATCTCCAATAGTCACTCTATTTTCATCATGACTTTAATTTGACAAAATTAATTTTAAATATTAATTTGATGAAATTAGTGTTAGTGTGATGAAATTAATATTTGAATTAATGAAATTAAATAGCATTTTGATGAAATTGGAGTTCAATTTAATTTTAATTTGATGAAACTAAAATCTAAATTAAATTGGGGTGTGTAGGGTAATTCAAAAACTATAGGGGTTAAACGGTAAACAATATGATTGAAGCCTTAAAGGGTAATTCAATAAAATTGTAAATTTGTTTAGTATGTTAATAGACATAACTTGATAGAGGGTGACAGTGACATTTTGGAAATCATAGTGGGTGTTCCTATAACTAGGCCAATCTTGAGGGGCGCCAGTGAACATTACCCTTCATTTTAAGAAGCCTATTCATTTTTACCTATAAATACCGAGTCTAATCCACGTAAAATGTATACAAATATGGTTACAAATTCCATTACCTCAAATATTCACTCATTCTCTCTCTCTCTCTACTCACCACTTTGACTTGAAATCAAATGTTGTAAAGCCGAACACATACTTAGGCTAATTAGAGTGAACTAGTGATTTAGGTGTTAGGCAAAAAAATTTGAATTTTCCACAATCATCTAAGTTTATCATAAGGTTTGAGACATTACAAAAACCATAGAATAGTTGGTCAGAAGAAAACTACTCCAAGGGAGAATATAAGAGTATATATCTGCACACTCACCCACACATGCATACGCTCTGTACTCTTTTTCTTTTCTGGAGTATAAATGAGCACTTTAGACCTTTGTTTTGTTGTATTTTAGTCACAAGCTGAATGGGGGGGAGGGGGAGAGATGTGAGAAAATGGAAGAAGACAATGAGCATCTGAATTCACTAGAGTACAATTTTTCTTTTCTTTTTAAATTTCTTCTATGGACCCTTCTCTAGATGCCTTATTGGCATGAATTAAAGGAAATTCTCTGTTAAGGCATTTTGTAAAAGCATGCATGTGAGTAGATTAGAGTTATCAATGGAGGTTCAAACATTCAATACCATATATTAATCTCAGAGCCGGCTGACCATAATTTTTATGGGTTTCATACATCTCTAAAACAATGGGACCTTTTTTTTGTGGGCGGGCCTGATGCTTTGCTTCATTAGTTTTACTATTGGACCGGCCCTGGCCACTCTGCGAAATAGCATTTTAAGTATTATACCTGGTTAAAATTACTAGTCTTTTTTTTATACCATAGAAACATATAACTTCAAAAACGTGGTTCAAATCTCAGGCATCATAGTTTGGAGGTGAGACTTTGGTTATTAGACCAGCTCGTGATAGCTCCAAGTCTCATTATTTATTGATAAACAATTGAAAAATGAGTACTCTTTTTTAAAAATCAAAGCCGACAAGTATATCATTCTACTTTTCTTTTTCTTTGTCTTTTTTGCGTAATTAGTCAATTACTAGTCTTGCATTGCAAGCGATCCGGGACTGTTGTTGACAAACCGTGGTGCAATCCAGAGGTGGGAGATGAGGATCTATGTACCTTATGTTGGGGGGTGCAAATATTGAATCTAATTTCTAAAATCCTGAAAAGGCGGGCAGACACATGATCACATAGAAAGTGCGAAGAGCGGTTTTGCAGTCGGAGTCCAATCATTGCATCTCCTCATCTTCTGCACCTCTCTCCCTCTCTCTTATGAAAAAATATTGGGTATAATGGTTACTTGATATCATTATGTTTAAATAATATTATGATTCAATGGTAAGATAAATATTTTTAATAATTATCCTGTCATGTTATTTAATAATCATTCAAGTGAAGTTCACATTATCTATTTATAATTTATTATTAAATGGTGACCGTTACAACCAATATTTTCTTCTCTCTTACATACCTCCAAATATGGAGGAGATTAAACATTTTAGCCATGTTCACCCATTCATCCTGAGGGAAGTGCATAAGGTCGACTTGTATTTTGCCTGCGACAGGTGTAAAAAGTCGATCTCAGATCTTGTGATCTGTTGTGACTTACGTCAATTCTATTTACACAAAAGGTGTGCAAAACTCCCATGAGAAATTAGAGACCCCATACTTCCTTAGCATTCTTCTAACCATGAAGCAGTTTGTGATGTATTCAAATTACATGTGGGCTCTGTAGAGAAACTCGGAGGCAATA
>CM042184.1:39471225-39482283 GCA_023539305.1 Ilex asprella | reverse complement strand
GAGGAACTTATAATTACGCCTGAATTTCATGAACATCCATTAGCCTTCTTATTCAGGCAACATTCGTATTATCGTAATGTTTGTGATAAGAAAGATAAAGACTCGTCCTATGTATGTCACACCTATCAATTTTGGATTCACAAAAATTATGCTTCATTTCTTAGTACCATCCAGTTTGATGGTCAACATCACCATCTCGCTCTTGTCATCTCACGTTACCCGGGAAGACCACTAGAGCTTCAACATCACCCTCTCACTCTTGTCAAGCCACATTCATCTGATGTTACCCGGGAAGACTACTAGAGCTGTAGGATATGTGGTTCTTACCTAAAGCCAGAGAATTGGAAATATTATTGTGCTCTGGCCTCTGTGCGACTATAAAATCTAGGCGAAATATTCAATTTCAGGGTCGAAGCTTTTGAGGTGAGTTCTCACTCTTCCTACAAAATCCTTACAATTGCTTTTATTATTGCTGTGTAAAATTTGTCTTTGATATTTTGTGGTTTTAGAGAGTATGAAAGTGGGAAAGAAGACCATGAACATCTCCACCCTAATCTGCTGCATTTTCCCTTGAGCGATGCTTTAGCGGTTCTCCTTAGAGATCCAGTTCAACAAATTAATCATGAGGAGACTAACAGAGAAACGTGATTGTCAGTAGGGACCATTATCATCCGTTACTATTTTGAGCAATGCTAAATATCCCAAATTTGTATCCCAAAAGTGTATCCCAAATCAATGGGAACCGTTGGATGAGTGGGTCCTACCAACTTTTTTCATTGGAACCTACTCATCCAACGGTTCTCATTAATTTGGGACGTACTTTTGGGATATAAATTTGGGATATGTAACATTACTCTACTATTTTATGATGTGCAAAATAACATTGAGATGAAGCACGGCACAATATCATGCGATGACTACGTACAACCGATCTCGCTTTAGTTTTACACTTGTGTTCAATGCAAGTACTTTCCCCATATAAGTTGTAACTTACCACCTAACATAGAACGTCCAAATCAGAGTGTATCAACCTCTCTCAGAGAACGAAACCTTAGTCTCTCTTTAAGCTACATCCTCTCACCTTTACTCGAAGGGGAGAAGATCAAGGTTAGAAATTATATTTGTGGTCACATATTTGATGATGAAAAGCTACTATATAAATGTGCAGAGTGTAATTACACGATTTGTTTGTATTGTATTTGACGAACCCGAATTTGACTGGATCAGGCCCAATGGAAATAAACCTATAAAACCCAAAAGGAGGCCAAAGTCGAGGTTGGGTCGACCCATCAGGAGAGAGTCCAAAGAAAGACAAAGGAATCAATGCCCGCATCAAAGAACCAAGAGGCGCCGCCCAAAGCCTAAGTGGGTGTCGCCCATATGCCTCCTCTAAGAGGCGTTGCCCATGTGACTCCAAGGGTGTGGGTTTGCCCTTTGGTCCTCTCTTAGCTCTACCTTGCGCCTCATGGCTTTTGCATTCCAACACAAGTCCAAGAACAAAGCCTACCCAAGCCAAGTCTAGGTCTAGGTCTAGGTCCACTTCAAGTCCAGGTCCAGGTGGGCGTCGCCCAGGTACTCCTACAAGTGGGCGTCACCTATGCTCCTCCAAGGGGCGCCGCCCATATGGCTCAAAGTGGTCATCTCCTTGGCCACTTGACTCCAACATAAGTCCAACATCAAGAGCAAGAGTGAGTCCAATCCAACTCAGGATCATCCTCCGACTGAATAGGAATACGAGGGAGAAGATACCGGGATTGAGAAGATTGAGTCCTACTAAAATAGGACTTACCAAAGTAGTAGAGACCTTCTTTATCACGCCACCGCCTCACCCTTTTTTACCCTAACTATATAATATAAGCCCTCTCAATATTGAGGGCATATCACGCCACCGCCTCACCCTTTTTTACCCTAACTATAGAATATAAGCCCTCTCAATATTGAGGGCACGCCTCCAAAGCCTTTACACACACTACTTTTTCTCAGACTCTCTCTCTCTCTCCTTAAGCACTGTAATTCTCCGGAGTACCCAGATTCATCAATAAAGAACGCCGGCCACCGCTGCCATTACCAAAAGTGGGCGTAGGTCATTCAAGATCGAACCACTATAAATCTTGTATTTACCCTCATTTACTATTTTTCATACTTGATTGCCATTAATTGCTCATTAATCACACTCATGATTGTTGATCTCGCACGAAATAGTTTTGTGCATCATCAGTTTGACGTCGTCTGTGGGAATCGACATAGTCTTCCTGCTCTTTTTGCAATCCATGACAATCACTACCAGATTGAGGTCTTATCAACCGGGGGACAACAACCCGACACACCAGGGGAAGGCTTCACTTCCCCTAGCACCTTCAGAGCCCTCTGCCACGGCGACTCCCGTCGTTGGACAACAATAACAGCTCCTCTGAACCTTGTAATTGCTGGTGAAACACAACCAACAGATTATTCAACTTATGCTTGCCCAAGGAGGTGTCACCCCTCAACCTGCGGGAGGAGACCTAACTGGAGAGGAGCAACATTATATCCCTTCTGGGCGCTAGAAAGCCCCCCATTATGGGGCTTCTTACCAGAATATTCTAGAACCACGACAGGGCGCCTGTCGCTCGACAGTCCCTCCTCAGCGCGCAAAGAGCTCAGACGTTCCTCCTCCACACGTACCTGCGCAGGAGAATGAAGATGAAGAAAGTCAATACGGTGACCACAAAAGCCAGCACCACCACTCGACAAGGACGCCCCTAACCGATGGGCTGAGAAGATCAGAGAGGTGCAAAACAAACTTGGTGATGCCCTCAACGCAATCAACGCCAAGGCGCCCGAGACGGTGGACTACCTGGTAAGATATTGATACACCTTTTGTTGCGGGCGTAGTTAATTATCCCTTACCCTCGAAGTTCAAGATGCACACCATCGAGATCTTCGATGGTACCAAAGACCCCCTCAACCACCTTGACACATATAAGTCCCTCATGCAACTCCACAATGTGTCTGAGGAGATTATGTGTAGAGCCTTTCCTACCACTCTCAAGGGGTCCGCAAGTCAATGGTTTGCAAAGATCAAGCCCTCCTCCATACACTCCTTCGCAGAACTCAATAGGTCCTTCGTCTCCCACTTCATTAGGGGATGTCGACATCAGAGACCAGTGACCCACCTACTCACCATCAAACAGGACAGGGATGAAAGCCTGAGAGACTACGTCGCCCGCTTCAATGAAGAGGTGCTCCAGGTCGAGGAGCCAGATGATAAGGTATCTCTTGTTGTCTTTATCGCCGGCCTTCACTCCTCCAGCTTCATGTTCTCCGTAATCAAGAAGTCGCCCTCCAGCATGCCAGAGCTACTGTCAAGGCCCCAAAAATACATAAACGTCGAGCATGTCACTAAGGCTAGACGAGGTGAGTCCTCCCATGGGAGGGAGAAGAGGAAGGACATCTGTGAGGACATGTGGGAAGCAGAGAACAAAATGAATAGGACAGAGAGAGTCTTTGTCAAGGACCGCCTTGGTCCCTCACCTCTGAGAGAGCTACAACCTTTTACACCACTCAACGCCTCGGTGGAGCATATCCTATTTCAGATACAGGATGACCCCACGCTCCGTTGGCCCGAAAAAATGAAGTGCGCCCCAAACCGCAGAAATCACAGTAAGTACTGTGGCTTGCACCGCGACCATGGTCATGACACATGTGACTGCTATGAGCTTAAGAGGCAGGTCGAAGAGCTCATACAGTGTGGCTAGTTGAGACAGTATGTTGCTAGCAGAGGACAATCCCAGCCACCTGGCCGGGACTAAGATGACATAGAATGCCAGCAACCCCTCGGAGAAATTCAAACAATCTCTTGAAGGCTACAACTCCGTCAAGGAAACATTGACCCACCTATGGGACACACCTGAAAATTTATCTATCTTTTCAGTTGATTTATTTTGTTATTCATTATTTCATGAAATAAAACTTTACAATTATCATGTTCATAACTGTCTTGCTTTCATTTTAAACAGCTTATGATCCAACATCAGGTGCCCAAACGAGGGGTCTGGCCCTGTCCAACATCAGGTGCCAAAACGAGAGGTCTCGCCCTCTCCACCTTAGGCGCCTCTATGACAGTTTCGTCCTCTCCACTTTGGGCGCTCCTCTTGATGTTGGCCTCGCCCTCTCCACCTTCAGCGCTCTCAATGACGCCCAAACGAGGGGTCTCGCCCTCTCCACCTAGGTGCCCCAGACGATGGGTCTCACCCCCTCTCACTAGTCGCCGTAGACGATGGGTCTTACTCCCTCTCAC
Organism: Ilex asprella; assembly: GCA_023539305.1. Taxonomy (NCBI): domain Eukaryota; kingdom Viridiplantae; phylum Streptophyta; class Magnoliopsida; order Aquifoliales; family Aquifoliaceae; genus Ilex; species Ilex asprella. Next base: position 39,478,004 of record CM042184.1, on the reverse strand, counting down.
TAGGCGCCCTAGACGATGGGTCTTACCCCCTCTCATCAGGCGCCCTAGATGATGGGTCTCATCCCCTCTCACCAGACACCCAGCTTTAGGAGCTCAACACTAGGCACCAGGCGTGCAGCTCCACCTCAGAGCCCTCCTCGTCTCCATCTTAATGGAGTGAATGAGCCCTCCTCATCTCTATCTCACTGGAATGAGTCAATGGAAGGAGTCTCAGGCATCTAGCTCAGCACCCCCTCATCTCCATCTCTATGGAATGAGCCTCAGGCATCCAACTCCTCAGAGCCCTCCTCATCTCCATCTCTATGGAATGAGCCTCAGGTGCCCAGCTCCTTAGAGCACTCCTTATCTCCATTTCAATGGAATGAGTCTTCGCCATGATAGCCTACTTCTGAGCTATATGTAGCTCTACCAACTGCTCGTGGCATCCTCTCGTACCTGCCACCCGAGCCCTATTGCTCTACGGCATCCCCTCGTGCCTGCCGCCCGAGCCCTACTGCTCCGTGACATTCTCTCGTGCCTACCACCTGAGCCCTACTTGCTTCGCGGCTTCTTCTCGTGTCTGTTGCCCGAGCCCTATCTGCTCTTCAACAGACTCGTGTGCCCGTTTCTCCGCTGCTTGACCATCGACTGTCACCCTGATCTTCAGCCTATTTGTAAACAAGCAGGGCAAAAATGGAATCACCAACAGACATTCAAATTCAAAAAATGTAAAAAAAGAAAGTCAAGTACAAAGTCAAAAAGGAGTGCGGGACATACCTTGTAAGCCTCTGCTACGACAGCCATCTCTCGAGACTATACGTAGCTCGGCCTATGACTCTATTCTCGCACAGACAGTCACTATATCCAGCTTTGCATTCTCTCATAAGTCGTCGAGAAGCTCGGCCTTACCTACTCTGAAGCAGCCTTATCTCCAGCTTCGCACTCTCTCATGAGTCACCGAGAAGCTCGGCCTTACTTGCTCCGAAGCAGCCTTATCTCCAGCTTCGCACTCTCTCATGAGTTGCTGAGAAGCTCGGCCTTACTTGCTCCTTAACAGCCTTATCTCCAGCTTCGCACTCTCTCATGAGTTTCCAAGAAGTTCGGCCTTACCTGCTCCTAAACAACCTTTATCTCCAGCTTCGCACTCTCTTGTGAGTCGCAAGAACCTTGGCCCTATCTCTGCTCCCAAGCAACATCAATCTCTAGCTTAGTGCCTCCCTCACGAGTCACCAAAAGCCTGACCTCAAGAGGGGTAGCTCTCTCACGAGCAATCCTCAGACTCTGTCTTTGCTCTCGCGCAAATAGCCTACCTCTTAATCCAGGTAATCATGTAAAATAATTTAATGTTTTGAATAAAATTATCTTTGCCATCTCTAGGCAGACTCTTGAAACGCCTCCACCGAAGCCAAGTCAAAGCATGGCCACCGAGCCATATGGAGCTACGATCCCCGTAGAAAATTGCATAGGAGTCTTAACTCCTATAGCACACAAAGGCTAGTACAGAAGTCCCAGTCTGAAAAAAAATGGGGGCACCATTAGGACCCATATCCCAAGAAGCAACTTGACAACCGGACCTTGAATAGAAGCACTAAGGGCATCATCCTCTTGAGAAGAGGGAAGACACCACTCTAAAAAGCAAAAATAGTCTCCACCATCTCCCCATCAACAAGAGCTCCTGAAATCAGAGACAAGGACAAGAACCAGCATAGTCGAAGGGCATCACAGTCTCCCTCTCTGGCAAAAACCCAGGTCGACAATTCATCTCCTATGAACGCCTGATACCTGCCTGCCAGAACACAGCTCTCCACCACCGCCGGTTTCACTGTATTATGCTTAAAATTCGAATTTAGAGAGATAGAAGCATTTTTTGAGAAAATTTGTTGGCCAAACTTCCTACGGCAGTTTGTATGTCGTAGATATCAAAAAAATACCCAAATTAAAAAAAAAAAATTCGTCTCAAACGGACTCCTGTGCGCAAAGTTATGGTTGTTCGAAGATTTGTCGGTTGTTCTTGATCGTTTGATACTCCAACAGCTCCAAGTGCCTCATGGGCGCCGCCCACTCCAGCACACTGGTCGTCTCGCCCAGGCTGCCTCGCCCATGCCAGTCTCGCCCAAGTTGCTAGCACCCTCGCTAACACCTACCTGGGCGTCACCTGCCTTAAGCCAATGGGCGCCGCCCTCTCTATCTCCATATGGGCGTCTACCTCTTGCCTTGGATGCCTACCTTAGACACATGGGCGTTATCCTCATTCCCTTGTGCGCCTACCTCTTGCCTTGAGCGCCCAGGCAGTCTCGCCCACTATCACACTTATTAGTAAGTTCAACAAGTTCTCGAAGACGAAAAGGTACCGAAGGGAATGCAAGAAAAATCCTACTCACTCCGACGAAGATGAAACACATGCCCAAAACCCCTTCCTCTCACCAAAAGTCAGAGGCTTGGGGGCATGGGGCAAATGAAGAGCCCGAATTTGACTGGACCATGCCCAATGAAAATAAACCTATAAAGCCCAAAATGAGGTCAAAGCCGAGGTTGGGTCGACCCACCAGGTGAGGGTCCAAAGAAAGACAAAGGAATCAATGCCCGCATCAAAGAACCAAGAGGCGTCGCCAATGTGACTCCAAGGGTGTGGGTTTGCCCTTTGGTCCTCTCCTAGCTCTACCTTGCTCCTCATGGCTTTTGTATTCCAACGCAAGTCCAAGAACAAAGCCTACCCAAGCCAAGTCCAGGTCCAAGTCCACTTCAAGTCCAGGTTCAGGTCCGCTTCAAGTCCAGGTCCAGGTCCATTCCAAGTCCAGGTCCAGGTGGGCGTCGCCCAGGTACTCCTACAAGTGGGCGTCGCCCATGCTCCTCCAAGGGGCGCCGCACATATGTTTCCAAGTGGTCATCTCCTTGGCCACTTGACTCCAACATAAGTCCAACATCAAGAGCAAGAGTGAGCCTAGTCCAACTCAGGATCATCCTCCGACTGAATAGGAACACGAGGGAGAAGATACCGGGATTGAGAAGATTGAGTCCTACTAAAATAGGACTTACCAAAGTGGTAGAGACCTTCTTTATCACGCCACTGCCTTACCCTTTTTTACCCTAACTATATAATGTAAGCCCTCTCAACATTGAAGGCATGCCTCCAAAGCCTTTACACACACTATTCTTTCTTAGACCCTCTTTCTCTCTCCTTAAGCACTGTAACTCTCTGAAGTACCCAGATTCATCAATAAAGAACGCCGGCCACCGCTGCCATTACCAAAAGTGGACGTAGGTCATTCGAGACCGAACCACTATAAATCCTGTGTTTACCCTTATTTACTATTTTTTATACTTGATTGTCATTGATTACTCATTACTGCTCATTAATCACACTCGTGACTATTGATATCGCACGAAACAGTTTTGTGCATCATCAATATTAATCGGTCATTTTAAGTTTTTCATTTAGTAAAAAAATATTTCATGTGTTCTGAATTCTTGAGAATCGATTAAGTGTATCACATGATGAGAATTATTATTTTTTTGCCATACACACTTGTCATGTCTACCCGGTTTCAAGTCTTTGGCTTTTTAGAAGGGATTGCACCTTAGGTAGCAGGACTAAACCGTGATATTTTCAATTCTTGTTATTTTTATTAAAAAAAATTAATTTTTCTTTTAAAAACCAAATAAGTTAAACATTCAATTTTTGGATCAAATTATCAATTTTAATGCCGTGTTACCAGATAATTGTGGCCGATCCTTCGATATTAATAAATCAAACAGAGAATGAAAAGATGGCATAAAGTGTGTTGCTTTGTATAAAGGTTGGGACCCGCAACGTCTTCACCACTGGGACTAGCATCTTTTGTGCTATGTTTTCTTTTCATTATCTTTTTTTTTTATATATGAATTTATACTTTGTTCATAATGCTTTTTGAGACTAAAGAAGCTTTTTTTTTTTTTTCTTTTTTTTTTCTAGTGTTAAAAAGTGCAATTAACAACAATCAAGCATCAATCACACTCTTTCTTTCTCGCCTTGCTTAAAAAGCAAAATAATATATTCTCTCTCTGTGGGCATATGGGTGCAAACGAAATTCATTACCACTCACTCTCAACCTTCATTCTATAAGCAAAACAACAGTCAAACAATTTATTCTCATTCTGTCCCATCGAATTTCCCCTTTATTACTTTCTCTTTATTGCGAATGAACTATTTTTGCAAGTCACTAAACTCGCATGTATTAAGACACAGCCCATTAATTCTCTCATTTTTTTTTTCTAACTGGTGATGTCAAGAGAGAATTAAAATAACTTACATTTTCCCAATGATGCGGGCAGCACCGATAACTCATATTTAATTATTCTACAATTTTGTGGCTTTTTTATTCCAAACTCGTGCTATGTTATTCTATAGGTTAGGTTGTTTGATTTTATTGAAAGAAACAGGAGAACCTACCAACTCAGTGCGTTGCCACAGTCTGACCATCTAGCCCACGAAGAGAGCCGTTTTCGGTGGAATTTCTGATCACTTCCTGTTTCCTTCTCGGACATAGACACATGGGGATCCAATCATTGGCTGTTACTATTTCCATGCTTCCAAAGGAGAATCACAACCTGAAAATTTTGACCCTTTAAGCCCTCTATCTCCTTCAATCCCAAGGATGAAGGGATAGAAAGTTGGTGTATGTGTGTTCATTTGCGTAATTGTGTCTTTTTGTGTTTGTGTATATGTTTCCAGAACTCCTAGCACACAAACAATAGAGAGAGATGGACGAATTTATCAGAATTGTAATTCTTTTGAATAAAATATAAAAACAATATCAATCAATAAATATAGATCGATCACGGTGTCTATGCAAAAGAAGAGAACAAAAGAGATCGCTTCAAAATTATTTTACCTTTTTGTAAGGAGATAATATAATCAGATATCTAATCTCATAACGAGTGTAGAACAAACTATTCTTTGGCAATTAAAAAAAGATGGTTGGTTTGAAACTTGTATCCCTTTTAATATATATATTTTTTATTTTTTAATACTAAGTTATTTATCATATAATAATGGGTGAGGATATTTTCACCCCAGAAATCTCCATTCCCACCTATTTAATTTCTCATTATCAAACTACTAAATTTATCCCTTCTATGCCTACTCCATTAATAACTAAGTCCATCCCATGCTACATACACCCCCTTTAATAAGTAAACTCACTTTATATTTTGTCATAATTGGAGTTTCATTCTCTATCTCATCTCATGTATTCACAAAAATATTTTTTCAATACAATTTTTTCTAGTAAAATACAAGTTAGTATTACTTCTCAATTTAATTCTTTATTTGATTTCATGTTTGTTATGTGGATTTTTATTATTTTCGATATGTTTTGATATCTCTGTCAAATTTGATAAATTTTTATTTAGAATTTATATATATGTACATATATGGTTTCAGATTATTTGTTCTTTTTTATATGCTTGTTATTTTTTTTTGTTCGATTTTGTGTATGTGCTTGATGCTTGTTTTTTTTTTCATATTCGATTTTGCGTCATGTAGTTTTGCTTGTTACTTTAATCTTTACTTATTTTTTTTCCCTTCTTGTTTCAGTTTATTTGTTTCTTTCTCTCTCTTTTTTTTTTGCTTGTTTCATGTTTTTCTTTTTTCTTGTTTTGTTTTGGTTTTTTTTTTCTTGTTTCAACATGCATAAACTAATTGTCTTATTTCATTAAAGGAGTGTACATAGAATGAATGAACTTAACTATTAATAGGGTGTATGTAGCATGAGGTTGACTTAGTTACTAATGGAGTGGGTAGAGAAGGGGTGGACTTAGTAGTTTAATAATGACAAATTAAATGGGGTGATAAATGAAATTCGTGGAGTGGTAATAGGCCCACCCTATAATAATAGTAGAAACACATCTATCTATAGATATATAACAAATAATTTACAGTTGAGAGGGCTTGAAAAATTTCCCTCCATATTTCTTAAATTTTTAAGAATTTAGAATCTTTTTAAATAAAAATCCTCCCATCAAATGCTGTCATGTGTCATTTGTGACTAACCTCAACTCCCCAATAGTAAATCTTTATTTTTTAAAAATTATTTAAAAAATCTGCTTCTCAAGTAATAACATGAAAGAACAAAGGGATAAATAAAAAAAATAAAAAAGAGATCCAAATTATAATTAGGTATATCCCACGAGGTGAGCCTCTAAAATTTGAAAATTTTAATAAATCAATTAAATGGGTAATACAATAATTAAGTTATTTTAAGCACACGTTAAAAACTTGAATTTTTACGTAACTTGGATGACGAATGAACCTCACCGTTGGATGAATCTCACGAAATCAAATGGACAATCAGGCCATGTTTGGTTTGTGTTTCGAAAACAGTTTTTTGTTCTCAAAATTTCAAAAACATCCAAAACCTGTTTGTTTAGCATTTTTGTTCTCAAAATTTTCGAAAAAAATGAGATTTGAGTCAAAGAAACAGAAAACAAGTTTAGCTTGTTTTCAGAGTTTTCTTTGAAAAATTTGGAAACAAGGAGAACAATTTTGGACTTTAATGAGGTCTGCCCTTCGAGTCTCCTTAACAACAAATTTCTTCATTCTTTTTTTTTCCTCTCTCTCTCTCTATATATATAATATAAAATATAATATATTTTATATAATATTATAATCTATATGTTTTATAATATATTTTAAATATATATTATATATAATATATTATATATTATAAAATATTTTAAATATATATTATTATATATATTCTATAAAATATATTATATTATATATTAGTATATATAAAGGTCTAGGTATATACTAATATAAT
>CM042184.1:39411583-39426225 GCA_023539305.1 Ilex asprella | reverse complement strand
ATGGAGGCAGGGATGGACTTATCCTTACTCCCGTCCCCGTACCCGCCCCACCCCGTCCCCTCCCCGTTACCTGCTAAATAAATAAATATATATAAATAAATACTTTTTTTAGTCTTTTAGGCCAAATTGTGCATATATTACTCATCTTTTACTTCTAACATAGCAGACAGTTGTGAATGTTATATGAATAGGGCTGAATTTTTTATTTTGCTGGGCTAAATTTTGCACAATTTGTATCTTATACAGTTACCTTTGAAAACCTTACACACACACACACACACAGAGAGCACAAATTCAGATAAAAGATTTTGTAAAATTTGATATACCTAATAGATCATATTTAGCATGCCCAATGCCCAACAGATCCTGGACAAAAAACTTGTACAAATCAATGCACTTTGCATCTGTGACCCTTTATGGAGAGTTACCACAATTATGTTGTTTGTGGACATTTGTTTGTATTTTGTTCAAATATGTAATATTTTGAAGTAGCATTTTGGACATTTGTTGTTTGTGTTTTATGCAAATATGTTATGTTATGTTATATTATGTTGTGTTAAATTATGTTAGATTATTTAGAATGTTGTTGGATTATTTAAAATATTGGATTTATTTAGTTTGGATACAGGGGAAGCAGTGACATGGACGGGGATTAAAAATTTACCCGCGGACGGGGATGGGGATGAAAATTATACCCGTTAGCGGGGGTGGAACAAGGATGAACGAATTTTTTTTAAGCGGGTACGGGGATGGAGACTACACCCCCGCCCCCATTTTGGTTCATTGACATCCCTAATTAGTCCCCCTCACATTTAAAATATTACTCATATACCTACTAATGTTTGTGCATGTTTAACACATAACCCCTTGTCGTTGATATATGTTAATATAACCGTTAAAAAACATGATTTTATCCTAATAAAAAATTATAATTTCATACTATCTTTTATTTTATGGGTCTGTTATACTCTAGAGTTTAAAATCAAGCTTACCATTTGAATGTCCAATATAATGTAAGTATTTATATAATGTTCTTTATATCCAATGCAAAGCATCACTTAAACATAATTATTTGAATGTCTAATTGGAGAAACATTTTTAGTCATATTTGGATTCTCAAAGGATGTAGATGTAATATTTTAAATATGATGAGTCTAGATGATTAAGTTACAAGCATGAGAGAGTCTAGGTGTAATTTATCAATTTAGTTTTATACCGTCATTCGCTTGCGGTACACATTGATACAAATTTCTATGTTTGAGGAAACAAATTGAGATTTTTGATCTTTGAGGGATGTAAATTGAGATCCAAACGATCTTTCGATGTGCAATTTGAGATTAACCTTTAAATTTAAAATAATTGAGGTGCTGTAGTTAAGTTACCTCCTTTAGGTGTTGTAATTACACGTTACACCCTAGGACTTTATTCTTGTTAAACTAAGGGTGCGTTTGGCATGACTAAAAAAAAGTGTTTTTTGAATTTTTTAACTTATGAAAAATAATTTTTTTAAAAAAAATAGTGTTTGACTTAACTTATTAAAAATACTTTTTGATAAGTAAAAATAATTTGAGCACTTAAATAAGTTAATAAAAAAAATAAAAAAAATTAACTTTTATTTTTAAAAATCACTTCTCACTTTCACCTCTCAGCTAGACCAACCTCTCTGGACCATTCTCCACATTCATTACCCAGCTCACAAGCCTTCACTTAATCAACTTCTCCATCAACTATCTCACTGGTTCAATCCCTCTCTCTCTTTCCCAACTCACTACTCTCCTCGACATTCACCTAGACAGAAACAAACTCACCGGAGAAATCCCAGATACGTTCGAAAAATTCACCGGCAGTGTCTCGGACCTTTATCTCTCCCACAACCAACTCATCGGTACAGTTCCAAAATCTTTGGGTGATTTGAACTTCACAGTGCTTGATTTCTCACGTAACAAGCTTGTAGGCGACATATCATTCCTGTTCGATACGAACAAAACGATACAAATTGTGGACTTCTCAAGGAACAAGTTTGAGTTTGATCTTTCGAACGTGAAGTTTCCGGCGAGCTTGACGTCGTTGGATTTGAACCATAACATGATCACTGGGACTCTGTCGGAGGGATTGACTGCGCTAAACCAGTACTTGAATGTGAGTTATAACCGGCTATGTGGTCAGATTCCGGTAGGTGGAAAGCTTCAAAACTTCGATATGTATACGTATTTTCATAACCGGTGCTTGTGCGGATCTCCGCTACCGGCGTGCAAGTGATTATGTTATCGGAAAAAGGTGTTAATGAGCTGTCGGAAAGCTAGAGCGGTATGCTTGTACTGCACCAATGAATGCTTTTGGCTGAGATCAACGTTAGATGGACCGAAAAATTATATTTGACAATTTTTTAATTTTTAATTTTTTTTTGTGTATCATTGTATGTGTAGTATATGTTTGTACAATGCTATTAACAATTGGAATACAAATAAGTGTTTTCACATCCAAACGTATTTTTTATAAAATATATTAATTTAAATACTTTAAATTTTGAGTATCCAAACAATACTTATTTAATAAAAGTGTTTTTCTTATAAACACTTTTGATAATCATTTATTAAAAAAGTATTTTTTAAATTTCATAAGTCATCACAAACGCACCCTAAATGCCCATGTGTTTAATTTGTGACATTTAGCTGCCAGAACTCAATGTCTCCAAGTGGGGATAAATGTTTCTCTCAGTTGCATTCGCTCCTCATGCTCCTCCTCAAGAGCAATGTGGCGAAACAGCTCCTTTTTCTTTCAACAAAATCAAACAAATACTGGCCTATAGAATAACATTAGCACGAGTTTGGAATAAAAAAGCCACAAAATTATGGAACAATTAAATTTGAGTTATCGTTGCTGCCCGCATCACCCCAACACATGAAATAATTTTTTACTAAATAAAAAACTTAAAAGGGCCGATCAATACAATACAAGCAAATCCTGTAATTACACTCCTGCGAATTCATATAGTGGCTTTTCATCATCAAACTTGTGACCACAACTATGATTTCTAACATTCTTCACCCTTTGAGTAAAGGTGAGAGGATGTGAGTGATCTTCAACTTGGTAGGTGCCTCCAAATTTGATGTTTGAATATTTATTCCGAATGCATTCAGGATGAAAAGGTTGGTCACAATCAAGAAAATTGTAGATCCAACATCCTGGTTTTATTTATATCTCACAAATTTCATAATAGTATTCATCAAAATGATCTTTGATAGAGAGATAACTTAGGACGAGGGCATGTGCATCCCATCGGTCCCTTTGGATATGGAGTAAAATAGTATAATGGTATCATATACTTGTTGGAATTTTTTCTATATTGGACTTCTATTAATTGATAGTTAATTTTAGTTTGTGAAAAACGGGCTGAATTTATGATCCAAATGAGATGAGCCCAATATTATTAAGTGATCTATTTTGATGGGTTTATGTACATCTTTTAATTGGTGTGGTTGAGGCGGTTAAGTGTAGGCCTTAATCTAATTGTGGCCCGTAATGGGAGGGCCTATTAGATTTCATTATAAATACAGGCTAGGTCCCCTCTCCTCTTCATAACCCTAAAATTGGCTTGTCCCATTGATAGCCGCCTATTGATCTTGAAGAAGGAGAGGAAGACCTTGCCCTTTCAAGAAAGCAATCAAGAGATCGAGTATTATGGCTCATACAGGTATGTTCTAAATCTTGTATATGACATAAATCTTAAATATTAGGTGGTCTAAAGTTCATGTACGAATCATTAAAATTTCTTACATGTGGTATCAGAGCCTATCGTATATGAATTTAGAACCCAATTTATTTTATTATTATCATCTTTTTCTGAATAATTTGAGATCTCAAAATAATTTTGTGACCGTGCCGCATCAAATTTTGATCGCCGTCGGTTTGATAACTAAAAGGTTGATTCTTGATAACGTTACTTTTTTTTTTTACTTCAAAGCATGGAAAATTTTCAAACTGTCAATGGTTTGACTCATACATGTTGGCGGCTGCAATGAATTGTCCTCAATATTGTTTCAATGTTTTTTTTTTTTTATTATTATTATTTTTCTTTCTTGAATGGCTCATACAGGCAGTCAAAAAAAAGGTGAAACCATGAACAGTACGTCACAAGGAGTAAGAAAAAAAAAATACCTTTGCCATGAGAATTTTTTATTACTTTTTGATTTGTTAGAATTTTTATGACATGTATTAATTTTTTGTTATTTGATTATGTCATATTCGCTCAACCTATTAAATTTATTTTTAATTTTTATGAGTTTTATTGACGAATATATACATGTTTTATCTATACAAATTATTTTATCATGTTAATATAACATTGATTGAATTACTATAATTTATAGAGGATGTTTGTACAATTCTAATTTTAAGTCCTAGTGATTTGTATGATAATTTTTTTTTTTTATGATCTACATATTATTCATTCAATGTTGGTAGATGTGAATTTAAATTATTTAAATTTAATAGTAAAAATAGAATTGAGAATTGAATGCAACGATTGATGATGGGTGATCTAAAGAGATACATATTGATTAGTACCTCATATTGATTGATCACATGATATTTAAATTATGGGCAATTTATTAAAACATCCCGATTTGAGAAATTCTATAAGTTAAGATGGATGGTTGCCACCAAAGTGGTCTATTTATTGAAATTTGTAGATTTTTCTCATGTTTTTGTTACGGGATTATCTCTAAATTATAATATACAATTACCTGCCCAAAGGGAGTTGTTGTGTATTGTAATTTGTAGATGTCATGAAACATTGTGGTAGAGGTACGATAGTCTAGAAGGTTTATCTGCCCAAAGGGGATAAATTTTTCAAAACTTGAGTATTCTCATTAGTTAGTTTCATGAAAGAGATGACCTATAGCATATTGCATTCTCTGGCCAAAGGGGAGTTTGTAGTGATGTATTTGGACTCTCTTAATAAAATATGACTTATTATGTTTAAAGCATATTTTATATATTTATTGCCCAATTTTGCTAACTGTTTATATTCTCATTGCCTTGTACAGTCTCTTTTGCTGTGAATAGTAATAATGCCAACATTGAAGTCTTGACTGGTTCTAATTATAAGAGATAGAAGCAAGATATTGAGTTTGCCCTGAGAATTGCTGATATAGACTTTGCCTTGAAAGAGAATGAACCTGTTAAGCCTACTAGTGAGAGTTCCCCTGATGAAAAAGAACTTTATGCAAAGTGGGAGAAATCTAATAGGTTGAGTATGATTGCCATGAAGAAGTCTATCTCTGAACACCTGATGAGTGGCTTGCCTGAAACCAAGAATGCTAAGGAGTTCTTCACCGCTGTAGGAGAGAGATACAAGGTATCCAATAAGACTGAAGCTGGGGGTCTAATGAATGAATTAACGAGTATAAAATATGACAATGTAGGTGGTGTTAGGGAATATATCCTTAGAATGGTCCATGTTCAAACCAAACTCAAAGCCTTCAAAATTGTTATTCCTGATGATTTCATTGTTCATCACACTCTTAACTCCCTGCCTCCTGAGTTTAGTCAAATTAAAACTGCCTACAATACCCAAAATGAGTCTTGGACAATAAACGACCTTATCTCCAAGTGTGATTCTGAGGAAGAAAAACTTAGAAAAGAAAAGAGTGAAACTGCCTTATTTGTTTCTCAGCCTAAATCTAGTTTCAAAGGACGGTATCAGGAAAATAATAGAAAATCTAATCATCATGCTCCAAAGAATGGTCGGGATTTTAAAAGGCATGGTACTGGTCAAAATGTGGGAGGTCCTAAGGCTGCCATTAAAGATGTCAAGTGTTATTTTTGCAAGAAAAGAGGTCATAAGAAAAGTGAGTGCACTCGATTCAAGTCTTGGTTAGAAAAGAAGAATAAAGAAGAAGGTAATTCACTATCACTAGCCTTTGTTTGCTTTGAATCCAATTTTGTTAATGTCCCATTAAATTCTTGGTGGATTGTTAGTGGGGCTTCTGTTCATGTTGCCATGACTCTGCAGGGATTCACATGCAAACGGAGGCCAAGTGAAGGGGAAGCCAAGCTTAAAGTAGGATATAATAATGAAGTCCATGTTGAGTTCATAGGAACTGTTAGGTTGAATTTAGACACAGGTTTTCAACTTGTTTTAAAAAATATTTTTTATGTACCGTCATTTAGGCGGAATTTGATTTCAGTTTCTTTGCTCGATAAAATTGGATATTGTTTTAATTTTAATAATGGTAAAACTCAATTGTCTTTAAACTCCAAAATTATTGGTCATTGTGTTTTATCAGATGGTCTCTATAGTGTATGCTTGGCTACCAATAATGAATATGATCTTTCAAATACTGTGAATGTTGTATTTAAAAGACCTCTCATTAAAGAAAAATCTTCACAGTTGTGGCATAAACGTTTGGGTCACATTTCTAGAGAAAGAGTGGAAAAATTAATAAAGAATGATATTCTTCCTCCCCTTGATTTTGGAGACCTTGAAACTTGTGTTGACTGTATTAGGGGTAAATTAACCAAGACTAAGAAGAAAAGTGCAACTCGCAGTTTAGATCTTTTAGAAATCATTCACACTGACATCAGTGGACCTTACTCACGTACCTTGTGTGGTAATAAATATTTTATTACATTTATTGATGATTTCTCTCGTTATGGATATATTTATTTAATTAATGAAAAATCTGATTCTCTTGAAAAGTTTAAAATTTTCAAAACTGAGGTAGAGAAATAATTAGGGAAAGTCATCAAAATTGTTAGGTCTGACCGTGGTGGTGAGTATTATGGCAAACATGGCGTGTCTGGGCAGCATTTGGGACCGTTTGCCAAGTACTTGCAAGATTGTGGGATTGTTGCCCAATATACCATGCCTGGTAGTCCTGAGCAAAATGGTGTGGCTGAAAGGCGTAATCGCACCCTTAAAGACATGATTAGGAGCATGATGAGTAGATGTAACTTACCTGATTATCTTTGGGGAGAAGCCATTAAAACTGCTTCATACATTCTTAATAGAGTTCCTAGTAAATCTGTTCCAAAAACACCTTTTGAATTATGGACCAATAGGAAACCAAGCCTTAACCATTTTCGAGTCTGGGGTTGTCCTACTGAAGTCAAAATCTATAATCCTTTTGAGAAAAAGACTGATCCTAGAACCACTCGTTGTTTTTTCATAGGTTACCCAGAACATTCAAAAGGATACCGGTTCTATTCTCCTACAAGTGGTACTAAAATTGTTGAGTCCTTAACAGCAAAATTTCTGGAGTTTGATGTTGCTGATATTGGTTGCTCGCAGCCTATTAGTCAGTATGAGCAAGATAAATTTGTTTCTATTCCTTTACCTGTTGTGCAAGAAAATATTATACCTGATCCTGTTGTTAATTTTCCTACTCCAGTGATTGATCTCCATGTTCCTGCAATTGATCCTTCTGTTCCTATTGAGGCTACTCAGCCTTTAGAGCCTGCTACTGAAATTTTCTTGAGAAGATCTACAAGACCAAGGAAACCTGTTATTACTAATGAATATTATGTATAACTTGGGGAAAGTGATTATGATATTGGTGATTCTGTAACATACCATGATGCTATTACTTGTTCTCAGTCTGATATGTGGATAGATGCCATGAAAGATGAGATGCATTCTATGGCACACAATGAAGTGTGGGAACTTGTAGAACTTCCTGAGAGATGTAAACCCATAGGTTGCAAATGAGTGTTTAAAACTAAGATGGACTCCAAAGGTAAAGTTGAAAGATTTAAGGCTAGACTGGTAGCAAAAGGGTATAGCCAAAGGGAAGGAATAGATTTTAATGAAACTTTTTCACCTGTTTCTACTAAAGATTCTTTTAGGATCATTATGGCATTAGTGGCTCATTTTGATCTAGAACTTCATCAGATGGATGTGAAAACAACTTTTCTGAATGGTGAGCTTAGTGAAGAAGTTTATATGATGCAACCTGAAGGTTTTAAGGAGAATGGGAAAGAACAATTAGTGTGCAAGTTGAAGAAATCTATCTATGGTCTGAAACAGGCTTCTCGTCAGTGGTACTTAAAATTTGATGAGATAGTAAGTTCTCTTGGTTTTGTTGAGAACAAGATGGATTAATGCATATATCTTAAGGTCAGTGGGAGTAAATATATTTTTCTTGTTCTTTATGTTGATGATATTTTGCTTGCAAGTAATGATTTGGGCTTACTTCATGAGATTAAGAAAATGTTGTGCAAAATATTTGACATGAAAGATCTTGGGGAAGCATCTTTTGTGTTAGGTATTCAGATTCATCGAAATAGTAGTCGTGGGTTGTTGGGACTTTCTCAAAGGGCATATATAGATCGTGTGCTTGAAAGATTTAATATGCATAATTGTAAGTTTGGGGATGTACCTGTTGTGAAAGGTGATAAATTCAGTTTAAATCAATACCCCAAGAATGATCTTGAGGAGGAGTCTATGAAAAATATACCTTATGCAAGTGCTGTTGGCAGTTTAATGTATGCACAGGTTTGTACCAGGCCTGACATTGCTTTTGCTGTTAGTGTTCTTGGCAGATATCTTTCTAAACCAGGATTAGATCACTGGATGGAAGCTAAGAAAGTTATGAGATACTTGCGAAGAACTAAAAATCACATGCTTGTTTATAGGAGAGTTGATAGTCTTAAAGTGATTGGTTACTCAGATTCAGATTTTGCTGGGTGTCCAGATGTTTTAAAATCCACTTCAGGATATATTTTCATGTTAGCTGGAGGAGCAATAACATGGAAGAGTGTTAAACAAACCCTCACAGCTTCTTCTACTATGCAAGCTGAATTTGTAGCTTGTTATGGGGCTGCAACACAAGCTATATGGCTCAGGAATTTTATTTCAGGACTTATGATTGTTGATTCCATCTCTAGGCCACTAACAATTTATTGTGATAATAGTGCAGCTGTGTTCTTCTCAAAGAATAACAAACATTCTAGTGGGTCTAAACATATGGAAATTAAATATCTTTCTGTTAAAGATCTTGTGAAGAAAGGTGACATTGTGATCGAACATATTGATACAGAATCAATGCTTGCTGATCCTTTAACCAAGGGACTGAGACCTATAATTTTTAAGAAACATGTTGATAACATGGGTATTTTGGAGTCTTTTGATGTACTTGGTTAGTGGGAGTTTATTTATGTATTAATAACTTTAGTATTGATTTAATTCCATATGTAATATTTGATACTCATTATGGGTGAGATACATCTATTTGATGAATAATAAATATTTGGATGATTATCCTTATTGTTAGCATGATTCTTTTTTTGCTATGTTATATGTGTGCACATTTATAACATGTCATTTTATACAAAATCTTAAAGCTTGGTGTATGTCTTAAGTATGACTGTTTTGTCAATTGAGTAGGTCTCCGATTACACCATTTGAGAAAATCTTGTGATTTTAAGTTTGGAGACATACTAACTTATTGTTGAAGCTAAAGAATTTCTCTAGCTTATTGTTGAAGCATGTTGTTAAAGAGAAATTATTTGGAGGACTGATAATGAAAATAACATGTTTATCAGATCACATATTGAGATGTTATTTTCTTGCTACACTACCACATGTTGATCCATGTCAATAGAATTATAATTTTTTGTAATCATGGATTGGTCCTATGTCAATAAAGGATGTAAAGACCGCCATGGTTCGAAAATAATAGTTTTATTGGACCGGGTTGTGTTTGAGATGTTGTCTCAGGACCATATTATTTTTTTATTGTGGCCACATTGAGTTTTGTTTGATTAGCCCGAGAGTCGTTTTTCAAAAATATATATATATATGTTTTATTGACTATAATTAATGTTGTCCAAGTTGGAGAATGTTGGAATTTTTCCTATATTGAACTTCTATTAATTAATAGTTAATTTTAGTTTGTGAAAAACGGGCTGAATTTATGGTCCAAATGAGATGAGCCCAATATTATTAAGTGATCTATTTTGATGGGCTTATGTACATCTTTTAATTGGTGTGGTTGAGGCGGGTAAGTGTAGGCCTTAATCTAATTGTGGCCCGTAATGGGAGGGCCCATTAGATTTCATTATAAATACAGGCTAGGTCCCCTCTCCTCTTCATAACCCTAAAATTGGCTTGTCCCATTGATAGCCGCCTATTGATCTTGAAGAAGGAGAGGAAGACCTTGCCCTTTCAAGAAAGCAATCAAGAGATCGAATATTATGGCTCATACAGGTATGTTCTAAATCTTGTATATGACATAAATCTTGAATATTAGGTGTTCTAAATTTCATGTACGAATCATTAAAATTTCTTACAATACTGAATTGCACTTATTACATTTATATCCGATCCCACGACACGTGACACGACATGCCCTGCACTCAATAAGTAAAGGACTGATTTGAACAAAAGAATGCCTGTGGGTTTCATGCAGAATACTATTAGGTAGGAAAACAAATTAGAGATGAATGCAATTGGTTGATTTGAGTGACTATCTTCGTAGAAGAATCCATCGCCATATGAACCACAAGCTGTGCATTGGAAGAGAGTATAAGGTACCGATCTCTGAGAGAGCTTGAGCGGGAATATATTGTGATTTGGATGTTTTATGTTAGGTGGTAAGTTACAACTTATATGGAGAAAGTAGTTGCATTGATCATAAGTGTAAAATGGAAGTGAGATCAGTTGCACATAGCCTTCGTATGATATTTTGTGGTGCTTCATCTCAATGTTATTTTGCACAACATAAAATAGAAGCGGATGGTAATGGCCCCTATTGACAATCATTGTTTCTTTGTTAATCTCCTCATGACTATTCTGTATAACTGGATCTCTGGGGAGAATCGCGAAATCATTGCTCAAAGGACAATGTACAGGGGCGGAGCCAGAAATTCTGGTCTAGGTGGGCACTTTAATTACCCTCTAATTTTTTTTTCTAATCAATCGCACTATATAATATATTTATACTTATTATATTATATTTGATACTTAAAATCCACTTAACATAAAAAATGTCAAAAAATATATATATATTGTCAGGGACGAAATCATTAATGTCTATGAGGGAACAAAATATAACTAGTATAAAAAAATATTTAGCCGAAATTGATAAAAAAAAAATCATTTCAAGAATAACAAAAAAAATTTGTTTTTTAATGGTGGGTGAGACAAAAGTTTTGTTTTTAAATTTTTTTTTTAATATTGAGGTAAAAGTTTTATTTTTTTAATAGGTTTGGATGAATTATGATAGGTCAAATATTTAATTTTTTAATAAGTTTGGATAAATAATAGTGGGTTCAATTTTTTTTGTTTTAAATTCTATTAATTTTTTAATTATTTTGGATAAATAATATGGGTCTAATATTTTTATCTTGGATTTTGGGTGGACACAAATAATATATTATACAAATATATAATATATATACTTAACTAAAAACAATTTTTTTTTTTGAGGGGGGGGCACGTGCCCACCCTGGCCATACCCTCCCTCCGCCCTTGACAATGTAGTAGATTGGGGAGTAGATGTTCATGGTCTTCATTCCCAATTTCTCCACCTCTAAAACCAAAAATTATCAAAGACAAATTTTACTCAGAAATAATAAAAGCAATTGTAAGGATTTTGTAGGAAGAGTGAGAACTCACCTCAAAAGCTTCGACCCTGAAATTGAACATTTCGCTTAGATTTTATAGTCGCAGAGAGGCCAGAGCACAATAATATTTCCAATTTTATGGCTTTAGGTAAGAACCACATATCCTACTGCTCTAGTAGTCTTCCCGGGTACCATCAGATGAATGTGGCTCGACAAGAGTGAGAGGGTGATGTTGACCATCAAACTGGATGGTACAAGAAATGAAGCACAAATTTTGTAAATTCAAAGTTGGCATGCATAGGACGAGCCTGTATTTTTGTTATTACAAACATTTTAATAAAACGAAACTGACCAAAATAAGAAGGCTAATGAGTGCTTATGAAATTCAGACGTAATTATACGTTCCTCCAAGAAACATAGGAGGCAAGTATGAAATTCAAAAAAATAATCACTTATAATAGAAACCATCGTTATAAATAAAATTGACGTTAGTCACAACAGAATACAAGATCTGGGTTTGATTTTTTACACCCGTCACAGTCAAAATACAAGTCGAACTTATGCACTTCCCTGAGGATCAATGGGTGAACATGGCTAAGGTGTTTTAATCTCCTCCATCTTTGGAAGTATGTAACAGAGAGAGGTGCAGAAGGTGAGGAGATGCAATGATTTGACTCGAACTGCAAAACTGCTTCTCCCACTTTCTATTTAATCATGTGCCTCCCTTCTTTTTCAGGGTTTTAGAAATTAAATTCAGTACTTGCACCCCCAACATAAGGTACATGGATCCTCATCTCCCACCTCTTGATTGCATCACGGTTTGTCAATAACAGTCCCGGATCGCTTGCAATGCAAGACTAGTAACTGACTAATTGCTCAAAAACAAAGGAAAAAAAAAACCTTGGTTTTTAGAAAAGAGTACCATTTTTTAATTGTTTATTAATAAATAATGAGACTTAGAGTCATCACGAGCTAGCCTAATGACCAAAGTCTCACCTCCAAAGTAAAATGTCTAATTTGATCCAAAAAAAAACTAAAATGTCTAAGATTTAAATCTCCTTTTTGAAGTCATATGTTTCTATGGTATAAAAAAGACTAGTAATTTTTACCAAGTATTGTACTTAAATTCTAGGAATTATTACACTCAGACTCTTTAAAGTTTGTCACTTAAATACTCAGATCCCTTGATATTTGAAATAATACACACAGACCCTATGAGGTTTATACGCGCGACACATTCTTGTCGTCAATGTCCATTAGAATGTTCATTAGTAAATTACATTCAGACCCCTTAAAATTTGTAGGCGTGTAATACTTAGATCTCTCAAGTTTAAAATGTTATACGTAGATCAAAAGTATTTCAATCAAAGATAAAATATCAAATATTTTAAATTTTACAACCAAAAGTTCATGTTCTATTATGACATTTATTGAAATAAAAATAAAAATAAAAATCTAAAATTTTCTTACAAAATTATAATTAGTATACAACTATACTATCTATTGGAATTTAATTTAGTCATTTAAAAGACCAGATTAAATTAGCAAAATTACCTCAATTAAAATTAGAAGATATTGTGTGCATTACAGTTTGACCCCTTATTTAATTTTTTAATTTTATTTTAATAGATAGTATAATTGTATACTAATTACAATTTTTTTTTTTAAAAAAGATTTTTTATTTTTATTTTTATTTTAATAAATAATATAGTAGAACATGAATTTTGGTTGAAAATTTTAAAATATTTGATATTATATTTTTTATTAGAGTATTTTTTATTTAAGTATAACATTTTAAATTTAAAGGATATAAGTATTACACGCCTACAAACTTTTAAGGGTCTGTGTGTAATTTACTAATTGATATAATAACGAACATTGACGACAAGGGTCTAAGTGTTACGTGTGCAAACCTTTTAGAGTTTGTATATAATATTTTAAATATTAAAGAGTCTAAATAATTAAATAACAAATCTCAGGGAATCTAAATATAATTCTCCCTAAATTCTATTTTACAGTGACTAATGAAGCAAAGCATCAGGCCCGACACAAAAAATGTCCCATATTTTAGAGATGTATAATATGATCCAAACCAAAGAATAAACCCATAAAAATTATAGTCAGCTGGCTGTGAGATCAATAGATGGTATTGAATATTTGAACCTTGGAAACTAGTTTCAATGATCGATCGATAACTAACTAACTTCTACAACGTATATCATGAAAGTTTAAACCAACAAAATATTTTGAACTGATTGGGCCCAAAAATTCACTCCCCAAAGTCTTGAACAATCAAAAGAGAAAAAAAAAAAAATGGAGATCTGACTGTTATCTCTCAACGGTCCAAAAGTGCAACAAAAAATAAACTCTTCTTTCTCAAACACTTTTTTTTGCTCATCTTCTAAACAGGTGAACTCATTAATAAATGAGTTGACACAAATTTAATTAAACATAATTTATATACGACATAAACTCAATTTTATACTATAATAAATGAGTCGAGTATGAATTAAATATATTTTGACACGACACAATTTACGTAGTATAAAAAAAGACAAAGCCCGATCCAATCCATTGATAACTCTAATTTAGTCACACGCATGCATTTACATAATACCTGATCGGAGAATTTCCTTTAATTCATGCCAATAAGATATCTAGAGAAGCTTCCCACCCAAGAAATTTAAAAAGAAAAGAAAAGTTGTACTCTAGTGAATTCAGATGTTCATTGTCTTCTTTCCTCTCTCTCTGTCTCTCTCTTTCTCTCTCTCTCGTGACTAAAATACAACAAAACAAAGACCTAAAGCACTCATCTATACTCTAGAAAAAAAGAAAAGAGTATAGAGCACCCTCTTTAGATACATTTGTATGCGTGTGTGAGTGAGTGTGTGGATATATATTCTTAGAATCTCTCTTGAAGTTACTTTTTTCTGACTAATTATTCTATTGCTTTTGTAAAGTCTCAAACCTAATAATAAACTTATATAATTGTAGGAAATTCTATTTTTTTTCCTAACATTTGATTTAACGCCACAATCATGAGTAGAGTAGAGAGAGAGAGAGAGAGAGAGAGA